>CATIWC010001133.1:0-415278 GCA_948472305.1 Vicia faba
TATATATATAGATATATATATATATCATATATATATATATATATATTATATATATTTATATATATATATATATATATATATATATATATATATATATATATATATATATATATATATATATATATATATATATATATATATATATATATATATATATATATATATATATATATATATATATATATATATATATATATATATATATATATATATATATATATATATATATATATATATATATATATATATATATATATATATATATATATATATATATATATATATATATATATATATATATATATATATATATATATATATATATATATATATATATATATATATATATATATATATATATATATATATATATATATATATATATATATATATATATATATATATATATATATATATATATATATATATATATATATATTAAAGATAAAATATTTACAAAAATAAAATATATTCAAGAAAATATTTTAGTGTGAATAAAATTAAGAAATAAAAAATAAAAGTATTATTTGCATTATTTTTAAATTTAAACAAAATAATATAAAAGCATATAAAATGTTTTAATGCTAGTAATAATTAAAACAAATACCAAATAAATGTAAAAAATTATAAAAATATTTTTGGAGCATTTTTTATGTTTGAAAATAAAATATCAAAGTCAGAAATGAAATTAAAATATAAAAATGACAAAATATAAAGGAAATGGGCCAGGGGGTGCATTTAGCAAAAGGAGAGTGTTAGGAGCAAGGAGCCAAGCCCAGCCCATCAGCTTCATCTTCAACCTCCAGAAATTTGAAAACACGCGCGCGCCTGTACAAACTTGGGATATCCTGTATTTGTGATCTTTTGCCAAAACTCAAAACATGAAACTTGTAGAGCATCAAACCACGATTCTAACCATATAAAAACTTGATTTAACTCTCAAAGACCAGAGAGAATTTCTCTGGCCCTAATTTCTAACCTAGTTTTTTCAGAAAGTTCATGGATGAAATTCTCTTAGCACGTTTAATATAAATGAAAACTGAGCATATGTATGGTTTCAGGGCAATGAGTACTACATCTTTCATTCACAAACCTAAGGCTAAATGTTATTAAATAGAGAGATAGAAGTTCATGAAAAACCTGTTTCAGTTGGATTCGAGTTGGACAATGCAGCAACTTTCAGTGAGGCCTGAGGTTCTTTTGAGCTTGCTTGATGTTCCCTGAACCTTTCCCAATGCTTAGTTTGTTTTGAAATGACCTGAATCTTTCTACAAAAGTTAACCTGCACAAGCTTGAAATGAAAATGGTGAACACTGTAAATGGAGTTACAGTTGGCAATGGAGGTTTGGGATAGCTTGAGTGAGTTGAATGGAAGGTGTTTGAAGTGGAAAGGAGCAAAACGCACGAGCAAAATGAGCTATGGCACTCAAGTTGCAACAACTACCCAGTTTTGCAAGAAAATGTGGTTTTTATGTATAAGTGTGCTTTAGAGGTGAAAGGATCGTGTTTCTGGCTTACAAGGATGTGTAAAACTTGTTTCAAATGTTGGCTTAAGTTGATTTTATCAGATGTGCAAGATATGGACTTTTGGCACAATGACTTGTTTTGAAAGAAAAGTGTGAAGTGAAATGAGATAGGCCTGTACAGGCTATCTCCAAGCATGCACAAATTCCTTGTACCTTTGCCTGAGTTTGTGGAACTTGTTTTCTGCAAAGAAAGAAGTCCAAGGCTCAAGAAAAGCAATTTGACATAAAGTTGCCTTTATGAAAATGGAAGTGCCATCTTTATGCCCAAAATGGAATTATTCATTGTGCCAAGCTCTAATGATCAGAATAACACAAATTTCCAATATATTTGCATTCAATTTTTAAGTGTAAATTGGTTTAGAGGCCTGTAATTAAGTACAAAGCTAGTTTGGTCAGATTTTGCAAGTTGTATGAACATGTATTGGCCATGGTTACAAAGTGAGTTTTTGCCAACTTCAAGCATTCGATTCTCCTTAACCACAAATGTGTTTGAGGAGTTCTTGGACAATTTGGAAAGCTTGCAACATGTACTATAATCCATATTTGAAGCAACTTGAGACTCCATGTGGAACTATGTGAAAAATGGCCAAGAAGATGGGTCAAAATCCTGCCTAAACTAGGGCAAAATTTCTCTAAGTTAAAAGTTTTAGGTACCCTTTTTCCAAAAATCATAACTTTAGATCCAAGCTTCTTTTGAGAAAACCTTGTGAATCAAAGTTGTTGACTTTGTGATGGACTACAACTTTAATTTTGTAAGTTTTTTTTGAATCCATTTGCATCTTGGTGAAAATATGGGACAAAGTTAGGAAAAATTAAGAAAATTTCATAACTTAGAAAATTTCTAAGTTATGAAAATTTTCAATTTCAAACCCTAATTTGCAATTTTGGGTTTCTTGATGAAAAAGTTTCATAATTTGACACATCTTGATGAAAAATTACCCTTGGTACTTGATTTTGACCAAAAAGTCATAGTTTGAGTTTTCAATATACAGTCAAATTTTGATCAGTTGACTAAAAAATGTATCTGTCAATCCTATGCATTTGAGATCTTTTGAACTTGTTGAATAGGTCAAGATGATGCCATTGAGTCCTTGAGTCCATGGTTGAGCTTAATTTGCCACTGGCTAGGTCAAACAGTCAAAAATTGCCTTTGCACAGTCAAAACCCTAAAAATGACCATTTTACCCTTTTGGTGATCTAATCAAATTTCTTATGGAATTGTGGTCCAAACTTGATCAAATGGTTCATATGAGTTCATAATGTTGATGTGGGTCAAAATTCACGAGGTTTGACTGTCAATTGGCCACAATTGACTTTTTCCCTAATACAGCTGATTTCTAGGTCAACTGTCCAATTGACTGGGCAAAAGTTTGATTCAAGGCTTGAAACTTGGCATGGACAAACTTATGAGTCCAACATGAAGTATGAAAGTTAATTTGGGAATTGAAGGTCCAAAGATCCCTATGCAAACTCAAACCCTAGTTTAGGTCAACAGTGCAAGGAGGTGTCTTGAGCAGAGCAAACCCTAACTTGGTCTTGAGTTCCAAGAGCCTTGTGATGAGAAATGTTGATAAAAGGAGAGGGTAAATTTTGGGGTACAACAACAGGCATTGGCAATCCTTTTGGTCAATCTTGATCAGTGGCGCCGTTTGCGGGGACCAAGCTTCCCCGTCTTTCACTCATATAAGACAAGCAATTTCGAACTCTTGACTGTCACGGCCGACCCGGTTGCAGAAAACAACCTAGATGCCCATCCCGACAACGTCAACAACAACATATTTGACTATAACACCAATATCAATAACGCTGGTCCTGCCGGCCTCAACACCGACAAAAACAACAACAACCGCGTCGTTGACATCCCCGACCCCTCAGAATATAGAGACGGGAAGACTGTCTCATCGTCTTCACTGTCAAGACGACACGAGGATGATGCTCGCCCCCCTTAACTACCAACTGAACCAACTCCAGGAAGTCCCAGTCCCCGCGGGCGCTGATGCCACGACCCGGGCACTATTCACGGTTATAAATCAAATAAACTACTTGATCTTCTCCCAAGGCGAGAGATTAAGGATGGTCGAAGATTCTCGAAGATCCCCCAGGAGACACATGAGGCCTAATTCCCCTCCTGCCCGTCGGGTAGAGGACTGTCCCCCATCTCCCCCACGAAGACGCCGACACGATCCCTCTCAAAGCCCTTCTCCCCGCCGAACCGGGTGACGCCCTACGTTGGAAAGAAATTAGCCCGATGATACAGGGATACGTGATCGTGTCCCCCACGCCAAGAGCAAAGACCCCCATGCAAACAAAAACAGGGTGAATGAAGAACCACGATCCCAACCAAGGGATCCTCCTCGCGATCAGGGTCGCCACAGTGACTGACATTACAATAGGTTGCCTTCTCGGTCTCCAGACAGAAGCGACAACGATGACCCTCGCGGTCCCCTGTGCCGGGCCATTATGGATGCACCCATTCCCCCGAGGATGGAGAAATCTCCCCAGCTGAAGGAGTACGGCGGAATTGCCGATCCAGTCGACCATATTGACGGGTTCGAGGTAATGCTGCATTATCATAATGTCGGGGGACCGATTAAGTGTCGGCTGTTCCCCACGATGTTGAGAAAGACTACGATGGATTGGTATAAAAACCTTCCCCCGGGTCAATTACCTCCTGGAAGAACTTGAAGAACGAATTCATCAGCTCATTCACTGGCTCGCGTCGACACCCGAAGGTGGAGACTGCCCTCGTCCAAAGAAGCGACGAAACCCTCTAGGAGTTTATTGATTGATTCAACTGCGAGGCCATTCAGGTCTCATGCACCGATCATATGAATAGATACTTGCTCGAGAGGGTACTCCTCCCGGGCACGGAGTTCGGGAAATCTATTGGCATCGAACCACCCGGAACATTCGATGCATTCCTAGAAAAGACTAGGGCCTACATGGATTATGAGGAGAAGGAAGCAGCCAATAGAGCCCGCGACATGAGGAATCGTGGATCCACAAACAACCCACAACACCAAGATTCAGGCCCTCCTCGACGTACAAGTGAGAAGAGGAGGGACGACAAACTACAAGATCCTCGCGTGTAGAGGGGGCCCGTAGGGTGATTCATAGAATACACTTCGTTGATAGATTCCTGCGAGCATATCTTGGAGGAGTGCGCTAAAACTGACTTCAAGGACGGCGGTGTCAAACGTCCTCGTTCTGCTTCGGCCAAACCCGGGGTCGAACAGAGCCAGTACCACCGAAGCCATACATCTGACTGAAGACTGTGTCCATCTCAAAGATGCTATAGAGAACCTAATTAAAGGGGGAAAACTCGGGCAATATCAACGCGGTGACGCCCCTCACCGAGATGCCCGCGACACAAAGGATGCTGAGGAGGATGCCCGACCATCAGACGAGACGGTCCCCATTCAAACAACATTCTCGTTACAAGACCGGAGGACTTCTATGTCCCCGACGACATCAAAGAGCCTCTGTCCATGCACAGTAGGTGGGAAATATTCCCTTCCGCCATGGTTATAAATGGAAGGGGGTTTAACGACATCTTTATAAACTATGTGTAATACGGTGAGAGAACTGACTTGGGGTGTTTTACGTTTGTTTGCAATTGTTGCGGATAGCAAGAGTCGCCACCGAATTTTCTTTTATCCAATAAGGAAAGGTTGAAAAGAACAGGAAATACCTTTCGAGATTATTTCTTGAGTTCGGGGGGTAGGTTATGAAAAGGGAAGGTGTTAGCACCCTTTTCATCCGTAGTTACCTATGGGCTCTTAGTTGCTTGCTAGATCACTTACTTTTGTTTGGAAACGTGCTTGTGGTGTGGGTTTGAAAGTATTTTGAAAACTTCTTTGTAATGATTCTCGTTTCTATAAGAATGCGTACAAAGTGTTGGTTTTGAAAATAGTTCAAAGAGGTGTTTGTGGAATGGGTTTTTGAAAGTGATTTTGAAAAGTGTCTTTGTAATGACTCTCGTCTCTATATGGATGCGTACAAAGAGATTTGTCTTTTGAAAATGTTTCGAATGAAAGTGTTGGTGTATAAAATGTTTTTGTTGTGAGCAAGCGAGAAACTATGAGCAACCTACCTACTCAAAAGGTCTAGTGTTATTTTCCTCCTCCTTTAGATGTTGCTATCTTACCATTAATTGATAAGAAGCCTCATCGTTGGATGTGAAGGGACGGGCGTGGGTCGTTCGTATAGACATAGAAGGCAACCTATGAGACGTTTTAGCAATTTCCGTTTAGGGACTAGATTGTTTACCGAAGGCAACATCGAGGGTCATCGAGGGACTACGATATTTTATCGAGGGTCTTTTCTAAAATGCCCATATTCGAGGGACGTGACTATTTTTCCGAGGCAACAAGTGAGATTACCCTAGAGGTGCATGTGTGCAAAATGTGTTTGATTGCATTCATTTTGTCTTTGATTTTTGGGTTGTCTACTTGTTGGTTTTATCTTGCCATACATCCTAATTACTAACATTTGTATAAAGCAATAAAAACGCAGAAAATAAATATCCTACACTATTACAACCATATTGAATAGTAAGAAAAGGTAAAGACAAAACAAAATAAAGAAGGGAAGACAAGTTTTTCGATTCAGGAAGCAAAACCCTTCGATTATGCTCTTCCCGACTTCTTTTGATTTGGCCTGGAAGTAGTAAGGACACGAATTTCAATTTCATCCCTTTCCTGTTTCTTTTGAATGGGACCTGGAAGTCAGTGTGAATGGATCCTTCAATTACATCATTTTCTACTTCCTTCGAATGGCCTAGAAGTCAGTGTGTGGGTGGATTTCAATTCTGCCTTTCTGCTTCCTTCGAATGGCCTGGAAGTCAGTGTGTGATGAAGCCTAAGTCCACACTCTTTGTTCTGCTTGCAACTGTGAAGCATCCAGGGGTGAAGCCTAAAGATTAGATTCACACTTCCTTCCTCATGTTTTCTTTCTTTTGGGATTTAAATAGCAACATGGATGGAGGCCATGCTAGTATTTTCTCATGGCCAGGTTAGTTCTTAAAAACGTTTGATAAACCAAGAAACAAAACCAAAAGGTTAGCAATAAAAACAAACTAAAAAGGTGGAAACGAAAAGGAAACAAATGTTATGTACATGCTTAAAACAAAAAGTTTAAGGTTAGAGTGATTTACCTTGCTTGAAGCTGGAATGTGTGTTTGACCTTGAGTGATTGGACTAGATGCTTCTGGATTCGAAGGAATAAAACAGGTGTGGTGTTTCTTTGACTGGATTCGAAAGTCAAGAGGAGTGGGATTGTGTTTGTTATTTTTGGATTCGAAGGAGAAGAACAGGTGCAGTGTTCTTTCTACTGGATTCGAAAGAAAAACAAAGTGTGGGGTTGTTCCTGGATTCGAAAGGGAAAAGAAATATGTGTTGTGTTTCTAGTGTTGGATTCGAAAGGGTCAGAAACAAAGGTATGGTCTTTTGAATCTGGGTATGATAATGTGTTATGTGTTTGATGATTTTCAAACAATCAAAGTTTTTCCCAGCTACCAAAAGCCTCTGGATGTGTTGTTCAGCACCCTTTAGACGTGTTAAGGATCCTCCTATTTATAGGTGAAGTTGACTGAGGTTTAGGAGGGAAAATAAAACATTTTGAACAAATTGAGTATACTGTCTTTGTAGTTTTCGAGGGGCACTATTCGTATGCCAAATGGATGCAAGAATAGGGTCGGTGTTACGGGACTGTTGTGCAGTAGTTTTGGAGCGTTGTGGCTAGTGCATCAGGCTTGGACTTGCAGCAAACATCTTTGAATATTTCATCTTTCGTTTTGACTTCATAGGTCCAACCTTCGACCAGACTTCCTCTTCAGACAACAATATTTGTTTCCAATCAAAGTGTCTTTCGAATGAGCCCTTTTTGTGCATCCTTCGAAGGAGCCAAATGTGTGCCCCTTGAATGGGTCACCAAAATATGTCTTTCAAATGGAAACAACAAGGTATTTCTTGCAATTCCTTTGAACGGACCATCAAACATGTCCTTCGAATGGGACACCCAGACATGTCTTTCAAATGGGACACCCAGACATGTCTTTTGAATGAGACACGCATTGTATGCCATAGTGTAGGAACTGTGTGTGATCGAAACAGACTGTTTCCAAAGGAAATATTGCCCATTCGAAGCTAGCGTGAAAAATGGCCAATGATTTATGGGCGCCATTGCCTTGTGAATTCTAGCCATGGGGAAGCTTTTGCCTTCTGCATACTTGCCTAAAGGGAATCATGGATTTTGTGAATCGCAGAAAGCATGCAAGGGGCAAATGGCTTCTGAATCGAAAGAAAGCTGCAGGAGACTATTACCTTGTTCCTGCTGGCCTGAAGAAGGTCCTTGCCCTGTAAATTTGGAGCAAGTGTAAATAAGGCACTTGTCTTCTGAATCGAAGGAGGCTAGCAGGAAGCCACCAATTTCTGAATCGAAGGACATCAACAGGAGGCTTTTCCTCTTTGAATCGAAGGAGGCTACATGAGGCTTTTTAACTTGTGCCTGCTGGCCTGGTGGGAGCCCCTTGCTTTGAAGCATGCAAGAAGGAAGATAATGCTCAATCGAAGGACGTATTTAGGAGACTTAATACCCAATCGAAGCTTGCATGTAAGTAATCATTGCATTGTGAATCCGGCAAACATGTAAGGCCAATGGTGCAATCGAAGCTTGCATGGAGGGAGTTATTTGTCCAATCAAAGGTTGCATGCAGGAAGCTCCTGCTTTGTGAATCGAAGCCAGCGTGTCAGAGGCCAACGCTCAATCGAAGGACATAAGCCAAACTTGCATCGAAAGAGGCCAAAAGTCCAACCGAAGGATGTGAAATCGAAACAGGCATGCTCTTTTTTCCATTTAATGTTTGAAAGCCCAATTGTACTTGTGAAAAATTTGAACTTTTGAAAATCCTTGTGGGGAAATGTCTTGATAAATGAGAGGGAAAATTTTAGGGTACAACAGCTGCCCCTGTTCAATCTTCTTAAACCTGAAAACTGAGTATGGCATGTTGCCGTTCGTAGCTTGAAGGTAGAAGATGATTGAATACTAGAGTGCCCAGAAATTTGTACTTGATGATGTGGTTGTTGATTATAGGGAATGGGCTTAAAAATTCCATTTGGAGAGATGATGGAGAGTTGTCGGAGATGGGCTTACAGATGCCATCTAAAGGTGATTGTTGACAGAAATTAGACTAAGTCTAAGCTTGACTTCAACTGGAAAAGCATCAGAATAAATCTTTGGAGTGATTTATCTGAACCAGAGAAAGTGTCTACCATAAAGGAATCAGGATAAACCATTGATCAATTTAAACTGAACCAGCAGAGGTCTTGAATAATCTTTAACTGGAAAAGAATCAGAATAAATCTTTGGAGCAATTTAACTGAACCAGAGAAAGTTTCTACCCGAACGGAATCAGGATAAACCATTGATCAATTTAAAATGAACCACTAGAGGGATGAAGGAAGTATTTGTCATGTAGATAGTCACCCTGTCCTGTTTCGGGAATTGATCTACAATCAATTTGTTCACAGATAGTTGTCCTGTCTTGTTTCAGGTATTAATCTGTAAGTATGAAGCTTGACTATGATAGGAATCTTGGATGATTACTACCTCAACAGATAACGAAGGAATCTTGGACGATTACTACCTCAACAGATGACGGAGGAATCTTGGACGATTACTACCTCAACAGATAATGAAAGAATCTTGGATGATTAGTACCTCAACAAATAATGGAGGAATCTTGGACGATTACTACCTCAACAGATGATGAAGGAATCTTGGACGATTACTATCTCAACAGATAATGAAGGAATCTTGGACGATTACTACCTCAACAAATGATGAAGGAATCTTGGACGATTACTACCTCAACAGATGATGAAGGAATCTTGGATGATTACTACCTCAACAGATAATGAAGGAATCTTGGACGATTACTACCTCAACAGATGATGAAGGAATCTTGGACGATTACTACCTCAAAAAATAATGAAGGAATCTTGGACAATTACTACCTCAACAGATAATGAAGGAATCTTGGACGATTACTACCTCAACAAATAACGAAGGAATCTTAGCTTGATTTTATCTTGGAGAAGTTTATAGATAGTTAATGACACTTATCTGTTGATTGATCTTTTCCTGAAAAGGTAAAGAGTTAGTTGTATGCAATGTCACGATGTATGCATTGCGTAATGATGTTCTCGAAATAAATGAGATTTGTGCTATATGTATTTTGTATGCATATGCTATGATGCATGAAATGTGAAATTTTGTTGGAATGCATCTTTGCCTTGGAAAATAAATCCTTGACAAATGTTGGGGAGCTTTTGGGAAGTTAAATCCCAGACTGCCGTTGGGTGTGAAGAGTACGCACATCTTCAGACCTTGTTTAGAATGTTTCCACCGGGGATTCCCATTTTGTTGTTTGAGGAGAAGTCCGTTGGGGAAGATTGGATTTGGCTTGAGAAATATTTATGGAGAATGTTGATTTTTGCTTGGGGAAAAGAGTTCAGGAGTTTTAGTTATCCGTTGCTCTATTGGGGAGTTATATTTTGTTGGAAGAGAAAGGAAGTTGACAACTTATTGGGGAAAAAGAAGTTAATTGTTATCTGGTTGTCTCCCAGGTTTTGCAGCAATTCATTGGGGATTGTAGGAAAGCCTACTGGGGAAGATGGGCTGTGTTCCCTTGATTTGTAGTAGTCGGAGAGGCAAACTCAAGCTGGGGAATCTGTAGTTTGTTGGGGAAATAAAACCTATTATCAATCTGCTGGAGAGGTATTTTCTTTTGGCAGAACTCCTCGAGGATTCTTCTTGAGACCAAACTTAGCTGGGAAGAAAGGTATTCTAGAGATTGAAACTCTGGCTGGGAATTTCCTGGATTCAACTTTGTGGGGACTTGACTGGGGGTAATCCTATGAAAAGGACTTTGTGGGAATTTGTTGCTGCCCCTAGTAACAAGTGTTTGTAGCACCGCCAGGAAATGTTTGCTTGACTGTATACAACCCTTTACTGGAATTCATGTTCAATGCCTCAAGTGATTCAGATACAGACCTGCCCCTAGTGTATTAAGCATTTCTTAAGAGATTTCTTGGAATCTCGACTTGACTGCCCCAAACAAGTTGGATAGTGACATGTCATGCCCCCTTGTTTATAGGGGATTCATCATTGGAAGTGTCTTCCAATTTGAAGTGATTTTGTTCATTGAGAGAGTTTTTTCCGCTGGATATTTATCGTGTGAATTTATCCGCTGTCAAACAAATAGCCATATGCAAACAACGATGTTCAAATAATGAAAAGTTTATGCTTGTCTTGAAGTTTTGAAAATGCGTTTTAGCAGATAAAAGGATTTTGTAAGAATGTGAATTCAACTTAGGATTTAGAGTAAGCTTTACAGGAGTTAGGATACCTTTTGTAACAATATGCTTTCGAACTAACACATGCCCCGATTAGGAATTTTGAGGGGTTGTAGCGTGGTCTGGTTCAAAGTTTAAGAAACAAAGGATGAAGCTCAATGTGTATTTATACCCGCCCGTTCTTCGTGATGTTCTTCGATCCTAAACTGAGTTAATTGTGCGTTTGAAATCCAATTGAGTTTGAAATGATGTTTTGGTGATGGTTCAGACAAGTTAAGTTTGTTGGAAGGCAGCCATTTTTGCAACGTTTTTCATGTTGTCGAGGATTTGTAGTGTCCTCTTTTTTTATTTACTATCCCTGATTTTTTCCAGGATGTTTTGAGCTTACAGTCAACGGGATGCCCCAGTTTTTCTTAAGTCTCCTTCGTAGATTTTGACTTAGTGGGATTTTTCTTTTAAGAGATAATGACTGCCTATTTGATAGGGAACCATCACCGTCTTGCTGATTCAGAAGGATGTTTTTGGTGTCATTCATTGTGTACAAAGTGAAAGCTTGCGACTGACACACACTTTAATTAACTGAGAGACTACCCTGCCACAGGTTTTGATTAAAGGTTTCAATTTGTGTGAAAAAAACTCCTATTTCTTAGGCTCAAAGGGGTTGACTAGGGGTTATCCTCCTTATAACTCCAGTGTTTGGGAATTGAATCAAACGCATGTACATCGTTAATAAGGTCTGTTCAGAAGCATACTGTATGAGGTTATGGCATTGTTTTAGTCATCCTCCCTCTAAAGGCTTGCAACTTTTTGAAAAAAAGAGTTGAATATCATAAAGGGAGTAAAAAGCATATTTTTAAAAATGAATGGATTAATTCAAGACAAACATATGCAATGCATTAATAAAACAACGTTTGACATTAATAGATAAGTGTTTGAACAACAAAAGAGATTACAATTGAAAATTCAAAAAATGAAATAAATGCTCTCAATTTTGGCCATGATTTGGCACGGGAGCACTGATCACATTGGGAGCCTTAGGAGGGTCAAATTCAATCTCCTTGTTATCGATCAAATCTTGAATCTTGTTCTTCAAAGTCCAACAGCTGTTGGTGTCGTGTCCAGGACTATCAGAATGGTAGGTGTAATACGGTGGCAGAACCGACTATTTTTACTGGTTTGCATTTTGTATTTGCAAATGTCGCGGTAAGCAAGAGTCGCCACCGACTTTTATTTTATCCAATCAGGAAAAGGAAAAAGAACAGAAAAAACCTTTTTCGAGATGTTTCTGAGTACAGGGGGTAGATTATAGAAAGGGAAGGTGTTATCACCCTTTCCATCCATGATTTTCCATGGGCTCTTAGGTACTTGCTCATTTTGAAATTGCTTATGTGTGCTTGCTTTGAAAAGTTTTTTTTACTTCGTTTTAATCCTTGTTTCTGTCCTCAAGAGTGTTACGAAGTGTTTTAAAAACATTAGTTTGAAAAGTTTATTTGAAAGTGTATGGTGTAAAAGATTTATTATTTTGAGCAAGTACCTAACAATTATCTACCTACTCAAAAAAAGTCAGTTCGCTTTCCTTTTAGACAATGCTATCCCATTATTGAGAAATAGGTAGCATCATCGTTGGAGTTTTAAAGGGACGTTCGAAGGGACGAAATGGTATCTGAAGGCAACAAGTAAGGATACCTTAGCATTTCGAAGGGACTGTCATCATATATTTGTAAGCAACATCGAGGGACAAGATCATTTCTCATAGGCAACTCGAGGGACATTGAGGGACTATGATCTTTATGATGACTTTAACCGAGGGTCTTTGCTAAGATACCCCTTATGTTCGAGGGACATGACCATTGTTTCCGAGGTAACCAAGTGAGGTATACCCTAGGGTTGCAAGTGTGCATCAGTGTTTGTATTCAGATATATTATCTTTGAATTAGGTTATGCTATGTTCAATTAGTTTACCGGTCTTTCTATACAATTCTATTAGTCTAAGCATTGCATAAAATATAGTAGCAGAAGGTAAAGGCGGAAGTGTAAACCTAGGCTATTACAGAGCTTTGGGGCAGTTACATAATAATGAAGAGTGCGGAAAAGAAATCCTAAAACTATTACATCCCGGAAGCAATTACATAATTAGAAAAAAAAGCGAGAAAAGATAAATCTACGCTATTACATTGATAATGCGACCTATACAATTTTCCTAGAAATTAAAATGTAAAAGAATAAATAAAAAGAAATTAAGGAAAAATTAAAACCTAAAATTCTAAGTTAATATTTTTGGTGTTTTTTGTAGAAAATAATTTTAAGTTAATTAAAAAAACTAATTCTAACTAATTTTAATAACAAAAAAGTTGATTAACTTAATTTATTAATAAATGAAAAAAAAGCAAAAAATTCAGTTACTAACTAAAACAAAAACCTAATCCTAATTTGTTAAAAAAATGGTTAATTAAAGGGTTAATTATAAAGAAAACCTAAAACCTAATTGTTTTCCTAATTTGCAGAAAAAAAGTTAATTAATAAAATTAAAGAGTTAATAAAAAAAGAGTTAATAATAATAATAAAAAATTTAAAACCTAAATTAATTAGGGTTTGTAAAAAAAAGTTAAGTTTGCCAATTAATAGGGTTTTTGATTTAAATAAAATTAGAGTTTATATGAATTTAGGATTTTTAAGGAAGATATTAAAGAGAAAGAAACGAGACAAAAATGGTTAAAAATAAGCAAAATTATACATATTGCCATGAGTGGGTGTTGAACCAAAAATTAATTTAAAATCTAAAATTAGATTAAAAAACCTTAAAATTAATTATTCGAGTTTATTATGAAAAATCAAAGGTTTGTGAAAAATGTTAAGTTTTATGAAAAATATTTTAAACAGAAAAAATGAAAATAGGTAAAATGATAAATAGAAAGGAAGAAAACCAAAACCAATAGGGGTGATTGTTGAACCCACGCCCTTAGCCTCCTCAGGATGCCTGCCTTGCCATAAGCCATGCATTGGTTGTTCTGTTTTGCTCTCAGTGTTTTGTAATAATCCTGTATGGGATCCTATCTAAATCTGCAGTGTTGAATCTCATGAACACATTAAATAAATTACTATATCATGAAATACAAATAAAACAAATATATGAAATTTTGTAATATTAAAACCGATATGGGATGTATGAATGCTTCTATGCCCTTTTGATCATGAAGATCAAACCAGCCTTACCCTTACTGGAGAAGTAGTGGGATGTGGATTTGTAACAAGGATGACTTGTTTGTAGTGATATGGAGGTTTGTAATAAGGATTTCAAGATTTTCAGAGTTCTTGAAAGAATTTGATATTTTGACAGGGTTGTGGCCAATGTTTTTTTTCTTGTTTGTTTGTGTGAAAAGAATGATATTATATAATGGAAATTAGAGAAAAAAATGAGCTTTGAATGTGCAATTGGGCCTCCAATAACCATAAGCAATAGTGCAGATTTTTATTCACTTGAGTCCATCACGTTCCAGGCTAAATCACATGGGCTTAAGTGCAATTTTTGAAGTTGAAATGTGAAAACAAAATATATCCAACATCGAGAACTAACTCATGTCCGAAAATGGGCTCAACCGGATAAACGGTGAATTAGTTATGAATTTTTGAAATTTTAGCTCAGACAAACTTATTTTGGGCTCCAGTGTCAACTCTGACACGTTCTTCAATAAAAAACTGGTATTGATCGGAGCATAATCCGGTCTCGACTTTGGAAGAAAAGTTATAGATCTCTGAGTCAGTGACCTTGTGTAAAAAGATGGGCCCGATCCGATAAAAATTGACCGAGTTATGAATTTTCGAAGTTTCGACCCAGATGAAATAATATTCAACATTCAGGATTTTCGGCGCTTCAAGCGCACTCTAAGCAAAAAACGAAGGCATTTTAGATACTGTTTAAACTCGATACCTCCTGTGAAAACGTAGTCAACTCAATTTTTAAAATTTTGGCACTGGAACCAGCTCGATACGATGAAAATTGACCAAGTTATGATTTTCTGAACATGGTGCAAATAAATTCCTGTCACAAATTTTCTGTACAAAAATACTTGATAAATCCGCATTTTTGAAGACCTTCTGATCGAAATTGGCTTCCAGCAGTGAGAGATGAAAACGTAAATGACTTCAAGACGGAATTTTGGCCACCGAAACGGGTTGAAAACAAGCTACGATTTTCAAGTTATGAATTTTTTAGTGCGTAAAAACTGCACTTTCAGCACACTTTTTCACCACATTTCTTCGAGAAAACTCACACATTCAGAGATAATTTTTTAAAGAATTAACTCTTGAGCCGAACCTGAATTTGAGAATATATTATCTGAGATATATTGGTGAAAGAACACCTGAATATGACACGTCGGGTTGGACTTGTGAATCTTTGAACCCCGAATCATTGCGAAACAACGAACTGATCTTCAGCATTAAATATACTCTTAGAACATCCATTGACGAAATAAACGTCGCTTGTAACTTGAAGAAGTTTGCTAAATATAACTTGATTCCATAACCATAAAACCAATTATATGCATGTATGTAATAATGAAATGTAAGCCAAAAAAGTCAAAATAACGAGGGTAAATTTTGGGGTACAACAGTAGGTACATCTTACATTTAGATTATACTTAGGAGATGAGGTATATGGGTTTTGAGGAGTATCCCTTAGTGTAGTCATCCCCGCTTTCACCAAATGTTGCAACGCTTGAGACAATGACATATCAATCTTAGCGTACTGCCTTTCTTGGTACTTTACCTTACGTCTATTGCCCTGTCGTTGTGGAACGGGTGTAGGATTAGAAATCGGGATTTCACCCACGTGTTGGTTGTGGCTACTCTGGTTACGACCTTTTTGGCTGTATGCAGCATCCGACTCTTTCTTCCCATTGAAAGTTTGTTTCCATGCACTTGAAGATGTGCCCATTTGGATTTTACCGCTTTTGATGCTAACTTCGACTCTTTCGCCAATCAGTATTAGTTCGGTGAACCCAACCGAGGAGCTTCCGATTAGGTGATTGAAGAAATGTCCCATCAAAATTCCCATAAAGATGTCAATTAGTTCCCTGTCAGTTAAGGGTGGCTGCACTCTTTCTTCCAACTCTCTCCACTTTTGGGCGTATTCTTTGAAGCCCTAGTTGGAACGCATGGTCATATTTTGCAACTGCACACGAGTTGGTGCAAGATCAACATTGTATTGGTACTGCTTATAGAAAGTAGCAGCTAGATCTTCCCAAGTGTGAATGTGGGAACTCTCTAATTGATAGAACCACTTAAGTTGCGTCCCAGCTAAGCTCTCTTGGAAGAAATGGACCCAGAGCTTCTGATCAGTTGTGTATGGTTGAATCTTGCGGACATAAGATCTCAGATGCATCTTAGGACAAGAGACCCCATCATACGTGGCAAAGGTAGGGATTTTGAACTTTGGTGGGATGACCACTCCAGAAACTAATCCCATTTCTTCAAATTCCAGACCAGGTACTCTCTGGATCTCCATGGTGTTGAGACGATCCTCCAGCTATTTGTATTTGTCGTCCGCAGGAGGATACTGTTCTTCAGCATAGTCAGCCTCTTCTTCGTTAGACCCCAGGCTGTGATCCCCTTCTTTTGTCTGATTGTCCCCCTCATCTGACGGAGTTGAAAATTATAGAGCTTGCTCTGTTGGTCCTTTGAACCTCCTTTCCAAGTTCAGGACGCCCACTGACTTCTTTGTCTTTTTATTCTTGTCTTTGAGAAGAAGAGTCTTCAGGTACTCTTGCCCCTTATCCATAGCCAGGAACATCTGTTGGAATTGGGCATTTTGTGCTTGAAGATCCTTCACCGGCTGTTCCATATCCATCTTACTGAATAAATAGTAGGAAGATAAGGAAACCTGTGTGGGAGAAACCTGTCATGATATGATACATGGTATGTGGATGCATGTTTTCAAGGATCTCATAGGGTAAACACAAGAAAATGTTAGAAGTTGAATTTTAATCAACAACTTTGGTTGGAGAGCTTCGTATCGGTGGATGTCCTTCCACAAGAATCAAGCTCACCATGTCAAGTGGGTCATAGCCCTTGACTCAAGTGACCGTGCTTTGGTCTTTGATGGCGTTTGATTAGAGAAGGAATCCTCTTGCCCCTTGATAGGCGTCTGGTCCAACATGACCCTGCATCATAGGCCCTTGAGATCCTTGAAATGATTATTGAAAATGCTATGGTATGATGTCATGATGTTATGTACGAGTATGTAAAGCAAGCAAGTTGTTATGTACAAATAGTCATATATACACAAAGCAGGCAAGTCCTTAGGTTTAGGCTTGGATGGGGTTTGTAGGTAAGTACCCTCTTGAAGTTTAGTTGGCTTAACCTGTCCTAGAAAGTAAACGGGTTCTAGGGGATCTCAATATCACTGATCTTTCTTCATCGGGCATTGTTTCAGCATAAGCCTCTTTATTGGCGATCGAAATATCCCGAAAGTTCGATCTCAATGAGTGTAGCATCGAGTATCAACCAACTTCAGACTGCACCAAAGTCGGCTATCTCACTACTTCCTAATGGCCAAGTTGTTCAATTAAGTTTCTAAGGTAAGTTAGTGCTTCATGACACCATACAACGGCCCCGTATTCTCATTGACTACTCAGGGGATGCCGGGTACCAACAAATGTGTCACACTAACGTAGCTATTACTTCAACCATACCGGTATACCCCACACAATTTCCACAATCTATTGCTACTTACCTAAAAGGTGCCCCAGATCCAGGTAGAGGATCAAAACAAACCCAAACAAGGAACCATAATGTAAAGCAAGCAATTCAAACAAAGAAAGTAAGTAAAGGTGATCTAGCCCTAAGGTAACCCCACTTTTAGATAAGTCCCCAGCAGAGTCACCAGTTCTATAATACGATGGGAGAACTGACTTGGGGTGTTTTGCGTTTGTTCGCAATTGTTGCGGATAGTAAGAGTCGCCACCGACTTTTCTTTTATCCAATAAGGAAAGGTTAAAAAGAACAGGAAATACCTTTCGAGATTATTTCTTGAGTTCGGGGGGTAGGTTATGAAAAGGGAAGGTGTTAGCACACTTTTCATACGTAGTTATCTACGGGCTCTTAGTTGCTTTCTAGATCACTTGCTTTTGTTTGGAAACGTGCTTGTGGCGTGGGTTTGGAAGTATTTTGAAAACTTCTTTGTAATGATTCTCGTTTCTATAAGAATGCGTATAAAGTGTTGGTTTTGAAAATAGTTCATAGAGGTGTTTGTGGAATGTGTTTTTGAAACTGATTTTGAAAAGTGTCTTTGTAATGATTCTCGTCTCTATAAGAATGCGTACAAAGAGCTTTGTCTTTTGAAAATGTTTCAAATGAAAGTGTTGGTGTGTAAAATGTTTTTGTTGTGAGAAAGCGAGCAACTATGAGCAACCTACCTACTCAAAAGGTCTAGTGTTATTTTCCTCCTCCTTTAGATGTTGCTATCTTACCATTGATTGATAAGAAGCCTCGTCATTGGATGTGAAGGGATGGGCGTGGGTCGTTCGTATAGTCATAGAAAGCAACCTATGAGACGTTTTAGCAATTTTTCGTTTAGGGACTAGATCGTTTACCGAAGGCAACATCAAGGGTCATCGAGGGACTAAGATCTTTTATCGAGGGTCTTTGCGAAAACGCCCATATTCGAGGGACATGACTATTTTTCTGAGGCAACAAGTGAGATTACCCTAGAGGCGCATGTGTGCAAAATGTTTTTGATTGCATGCATTTTGTCTTTGATTTTTGGGTTGTCTACTTGTTGGTTTTATATTTCCATACATCCTAATTACTAACATTTGTATAAAGCAATAAAAATGCAGAAAATAAACATCCTACACTATTACAACCATATTGAATAGTAAGAAAATGTAAAGATAAAACAAAATAAAGAAGGGAAGTCAAGCTTTTCGATTCAGGAAGCAAAGCCCTTGGATTCTGCTTTTTCTAGATTCTTTCAATTTGGCCTGGAAGTAGTAAGGACACGCCTTTTGATTTCATCCATTTCCAGTTTCTTTTGAATGGGACCTGGAAGTCAGCATGAACGGATCCTTCAATTACATCATTTTCTGCTTCCTTCGAATGGTCTGGAAGTCAGTGTGTGTGTAGCTTTCAATTCTGCCTTTCTGCTTCCTTCGAATGGCCTGGAAGTAAGTGTGTGGCAAAGCCTAAGGCCACACTCTTTGTTCTGCTTGCAACTGTGAAGCAGCCAGGGGTGAAGCCTAAATCTTCGATTCACACCTCCTTCCTCCTGTTTTCTTTCGTTTGGGATTTAAATAGAAACATGGCCTAAGGCCATGCTAGTATTGTCTCATGGCCAAATTAGTTCTTAAAAATGTTTGATAAACCAAGAAACAAAACCAAAAGGTTAACAATGAAAACAAACTGAAAAGGTGAAAACGAAAAGGAAACAAATGTTATGTACATGCTTAAAATGAAAAGTTTAAGGTCAGAGTGACTTACCTTGCTTGAAGCTGGAACGTTTGTTTGACCTTGAGTGATTGGACTAGATGCTCCTGGATTCGAAGGAAAGAAACATGTGTGGTGTTTCTTTGACTGGATTCGAAAGTTAAGAGGAGTGGGATTATGTTTGTTATTTCTAGATTCGAAGGAGAAGAACATGTGTAGTGTTCTTTCTACTGGATTCGAAAGAAAAGCAAAGTGTGGGGTTGTTCTTGGATTCGAAAGGGAAAAGAAATAGGTGTTGTGTTTCTAGTGTTGGATTCGAAAGGGTCAGAAACAAAGGTATGGTATTTTGAATCTGGGTATGATAATGTGTTGGGTGTTTGATGATTTTCACACAATCAATGTTTTTCCCAGCTGCCAAAAGCCTCTGGATATGTTGTCTAGCACCCTTTAGATGTGTTATAGAGCCTCTTGTTTATAGGAGAAGTTGACTGAGATTTAGGAGGGAAAACAAATTTTTTTGAACAAATTGAGTATACTATCTTTGTAGCTTTTGATGGGCAGTATTCGTATGCCAAATGGGTGCAAGAATAGGGTCGGTGTTGCAGGACTACTGTACAACAGTTTTAAAGCGTTGCGGCTAGTGCATCAGCCTTGGACTTGCA
The DNA here is from genome assembly GCA_948472305.1 of Vicia faba. Classification (NCBI taxonomy): domain Eukaryota; kingdom Viridiplantae; phylum Streptophyta; class Magnoliopsida; order Fabales; family Fabaceae; genus Vicia; species Vicia faba. The sequence continues at coordinate 19,969 of CATIWC010001133.1, forward strand.
ACAAGCATCTTTGAATATTTCATCTTTCGTTTTAACTTCATAGGTCCAACCTTCGACCAGACTTCCTCTTCAAACACCAATATTTGTTTCCAATCAAAGTGTATTTCGAATGAGCCCTTTTTGTGCATCCTTCGAAGGAGCCAAATGTGTGCCCCTTGAATGGGTCACCAAAATATGTCTTTCGAATGGAAACAACAAGGTATGTATTGCAGGTCCTTCGAATGGGCCATCAAACATGTCCTTCGAATGGGACACCCAGACATGTCTTTGGAATGGGACACCCATGCATGTCTTTTGAATGGGACACCCATTGTATGCCATAGTGTAGGAACCGTGTGTGATTGAAACAAACTGTTTCCAAAGGAAATATTGCCCATTCGAAGCTAGTGTGAAAAATGGCCAATGCTTTGTGGGCACCATTTCCTTGTGAAGGCTAGCTGTTGTACCCCAAAATTTTCCCTCCCATCCTTCAGAAATTCATCCCGAACTCTCAGATTTTTCTCTTAAACAAAGCCAAGCCCTTTATCATTCCTTTCCCAGTAAACAATTTACAAGAACAAAATGTTCATTTGCAAGCTCAAAAGCCAAAACTTTCACCTTAGGAAAATTAAATGCTAAATACTTAGATTTAAAAAAAAAGGGGAAAAGTGTTTAATGGCACCTCAGAGCTTCTGAGCCAACCTCCAGGCAGAAACAGTCAGAATTTACAAAAGTGGTTCAACACGTGATCTTTAAACAGAACATGGCTTTTCAGAGTCAGAGATTGTAAAAGTGGTTCAACACGTGATCTTTAAACAGAACATGGCTCTTTCAGCAGTTACGCAAAGGTTCAACCAGAGTTTGTTAGAAAAGTGTAAAGAAGGCAACAAAGCCTAAAACTCCTTCAGAATGTACTAGGATCAGAAGGTAATGGGATCAGCAGATTGGGTAAAATACTGAAGCAAGATCACTAAGTCCAGAGTCTTTAAAGGTAGATCAAAGGAGCATACTGGAAAACTCTCAGAGCTTGCTGAGACAGCAAGAGGCCAAGGTCAGAGTTTGGTTTACGCTGTTTTTGGTGGAACAGAACTGCTGGCTCAGGTTTTAGGTAATGATGCAAAATCTCCTATTACAAGATTTTTGATTTTGATAAATCTCATCATCATTTAATGCCCATTAATGCTCACAACCACTCCTGAGCATTCATCCAAGGGGTCCCTCCATGTGTGGTTTGTTGAACGCCTTTGTGCAGGCTTAGGCATGGGTCTTTGCGCCACTTTTTGCCTATAGGTGTCACTTCTCCTTAAATCCTCGCTTACTGTTCCAACCTAGGCTGAAAAGCTGTCCATCATCACAACTTTTCATAAACTTCCTTCAAAAACAAGTTAACCTCTACTGCATAATATGGGCTCCATTTAGCGTTCAAAAATCCACAAAGCCTTGCCTATAAATAGAACACCATTGTCCATCACAAAGGGTAGAAAAAACATCCAGAAAAATTACTAGAGGAGGAACAAAAAACTCTAGTGAAGGAAACCTTGTGAAACTCTACCGAAACCCCCAGTGTTTCATAACTTTGAACTTCATATCTCCAAACTTCACTGATACTCAGTTTTGTTTCCTAACTAGAAAACGCCCATACAGTTTTTGACCATACATACACATATCTTCTCCATCCACCCATCCTAAAAAAGAACGTGTCCAGAACCCCATCAGAGCTAAAGTTAGCTCCAACTCACAAATTTTCTTCCAACAGCAAGGTAAGCACCTGGTGACTCTCATCACGCTGCTAAGCATCATCATCTTTGCATGCCAAATAAACACAATGTAAATATCATGTTGCTGCTGTATGCGTTCTGAGGATTTTCATACCTCTGGATGCTTAAGTAGGAAGTGAATCAGTGTAGAACCTGTTTGTGACCTTGTTGGTTCTGCCTTCTGAAACACTTTGACACCTGCTGAAATCATCCTAGGCATGCCTTCTGTTTTGTGGGAAAACAATAAAACTGCAGATGTTCTGGCTAGCACAGGGGGAAATCAAGCTCTGACTTTGACGTCAGCATTTCTGGGGGCTGTTTTGCTGCCAATAATATCAGAACTTCTGAAAATTATTGTGTTTCCAGCAGGGTCAAAACTTCTGACTTCCCCACTAACAAACTTTTGTCTTGCAGCGCATGGGGGTCAGAACTTCTGTCCTTCCCACTAACAGGCTTCTGTTTTGCAGGTGCCAGAGTCAGAAGTTCTGACTCTTACATTTTCACTAACAGGTTGATAATCCTGCAACAGGCCTGGGTCAGAACTTCTGACTTCCTCTCAGCAGCGCGCTATCTCTCTCTCTCTTTCTCTTTTTCATCCCCTTGTTATTTTATTTTCTTATATATTTTTCTCATTGAACCACCCCCCATGTACGAATATGTATCCCCCATCCCCTAAATGTTGTAATAGCGTAGAATTTTACATTTCCGCATTTTATTGATTTCAAATGTAAATGCTAGTAATTAAGATATGTATGGCAAGATAAAATCAATGAAATAGAAAATCCTAATTCAAGATAAAATCATGCATGCAATAAAACACACTTGCACACAAACACCCCTTAAGGTATCTCCACTTGGTTGCCTAAACAAATGGGCCATGTTATGCATGTTGAGTACTTTGGCAAAACAAAAACAAAAACAAAAGATCATAGTCCCTCGATGACGCTATCTTGGTTGCCTAAATAAAATGATCTAGTCCCTCAAAAATTTGCTAAAGATGCTTAGCACAATTGTTATCATGGTCAATATGATGACCCACACCTGTCCCGTTTAAACATCCTAACACAAGGTTGTTCACCAAATGCAATGGTGAAATAACACTGTCAAAAGGGTTAAAAACATATAAGAAATATCTTTGAGTAAAATAGGGTAGATAGCTCTTAGTTACTTGATAAAAACTTGCAAAAACATCCTTGCTATTTTCAAATACACTTCACAACACAATTTCAAAACATTTCCCAAATCAAACTTTCAAACATTGAAATCCTTTCAAAAGACAAAAAAACCTTTGTATACATTCAAACAAGAATCATTACAAAGGTTGCCACAACGATGGCCTCTTTTCAAAACATATTTCAAAACCACACACAAAGCACCATTTCCAACAATTGGAAAGCAAAAGCAAGTGATCTAAATAAGTAACTAAGAGCCCATTGATAACCATGGATGAAAAGGATGCTTGCACCTTCCCTTTTCATAATCTACTCCCCGAACCCAAGAAAACATCTCAAAGGTCTTTCCTGTGCTTTTTGACCTTTCCTTAGGATAAAATAAAAAGTCAGTGGCGACTCTTGCTAAACCGAAACATTTGCGAACACAAACGCAAAACCTCAAGTCAGTTCTCCCACCGTATCACTGAACTGGCGACTCTGCTGGGGAATCTTATAAAAGTGGAGTAACCTTAGGGTTTAGATCACCTTTGCATGCTTATCTTGTTTGCTTTGATTGCTTTACATTTAGTTCTCTTGTTGGGTTTGAATCCTCCACCCGGATTTTTGGGAAACATTCATAGGTAAATAGCAATACGTTGTGGAAACTGTGCGGGGTATAGCGACATGGTTGAAGCAATAGCTATATTAGTGCGACATATTTGTGAGTACCGGTAGCCTTTGAGTCAATCAAATAGAATACGGGGCCGCTGAGTGATGTTATAAAGCACTAATGAACTCTTAGAACCTTACTTGACCATCTTGGCCTTTTTAGGGGTAGTGAGATGACCGACTTTGGTGCAGTCCGAAGTTGGTAGATACTTGATACTGCACTCATTGAGGGTTGTTTTCTTGGAATATTTTGGTCGCCAGTAAAGTGGCTTAACTGAAACAATGAACACAGAAAATAATCCAGTGATATTGAGCTCCTTAGAACCCGGTTACTATTCATAGGGCAGGTTGAGCCAACTAGCTTCAAGAGGGTACTTACCTATGAAACCTCATGCAAGCCTGAAACTAGGATCTTGTGTGATTTGCTTGTACATATGCTTGTGCATACATTATGAACATCATGAAGCATCATTTACATCCACTAACAATTTCAAGGGTTTGGATCTTCATCTTTGTTCTTGTTTTGTAGGTCATGGAATCTCTTCGCAGGAAAATAATTCAAGTAAACCTTGTGAGAATCCCTCCTCAACTCAAGGAGCTTACTTCCAAAATTCCATAGAATTCTCTCTTTAGTGAAATTTATGGTAGACTACTCAACTTGGTCAACTCCAACATTGAAGAAGACATGGTAAAAGTTCTCTTCCAGTTCTTTGACCCCCTACACCACTGTTTCACATTCCCTGATTACCAACTAGTACCTACTTTGGAGGAATTTTATCAACTCCTGAGGATTCCTATTCTCCATCGACTACCCTACAACGGTACGAAAAGAGAACCAAAGCCTAAAGATGTTGCTCAAGCATTACACTTGCAACCATCTGATATCAAAGGTCATTGGGAAACCAGAAGTGGTGTCAAGGGTTTCTTGGCAAAGTTTCTGTTTGAGAAGGCACAAGACTGCTGGAATTCTCTAGATTTACAAGCTTTTGAGGATATTGTAGCACTTCTCATCCATGGGTTGGTTTTGTTCCCAAACCCTGATCAACTTATAGATGTGAATGCTGTTAAGATTTTCATATCTCGAAATCCTGTACCTACATTGCTTGGGGACATCCTATACTCATTTCACACACGAACAATGAGGAAAATAGGTGTTCTCATGTGCTGTACTCCTCTTCTAGCAAGGTGGTTTATTTCTCACCTTCCCCAATCAGTTTTGAAGAATGAGCAGGGTTTAAGGTGGTCACAACGGTTGATGACCCTCACACATTCTGATGTTCATTGGTGTTCTCGGTCTAGAGAAAATGTCATCATCATTGATCGTTGTGGAGAGTTCCCTAATGTCCCACTACTAGGCATTAGGGGAGGCATTACCTACAACCCCTGTTAAGCTCTGAGACAATTTGGATATGCCCGAAGGGATGACCCTCATGATATGCTGATTCCTGACTTGGTTTTTGACTTCGACAATGACGCTCAAGGACTTCGACAAAGGTTTATCCGAGCATGGAGGATGCCCAACAAAGTGGATAGTAAGACACTGGGGCACAAGAATTCCATCCCCCTTGATCCTTATCTCAAGTGGGTACGAACCCGCGCCCAGAGTTTTATGATGCCTTACCCTCACATTCTCCCCGTGATCAAAGAGCCTATTACGGAAGGAGATGTTCCATACACCCTCCTGCATCCTGACATGCCAACATCATTGGAAGAATTGCAAAAGAGTTGGATACAACTCAAGAAAGAACGAAATACTTTTGAATCCAGCTTCTATGCCAGTGAGAAGAAGGTTTTGGAACTTACCCGCCGACTTCATGAAGAGGAGACTCTCAACACTTACATCACACCAAAGAGGATGCGCAATGTCTTTTTACATTAAGAATTTTGTAATATTTCGCCCGTGGGGCATTTATGTACTAACAAATTTCTTCTTATTAATATGACGTGTGTTCTTTTTGTTTGCAACAAATTTGAATTTCTAAATCCTTGAATGCATTACATGAATAACATATCATTCATCATATGCATAAACAGGTCTTCACACCAGGTTTCCTTATCTTTCTGATGTTTATTTCAGCGAGATGGATATAGAGCAGACAGTTAAAGATCTGCAAGCACATAATTCTCAATTCCAACAACTCCTCATGACCTTAGTAAAGGGTCAAGAGGATCTTAAAGCACTGTTAGAGAAAGAGAAGGAACCAGAAAGGAAGAAGAAGAAAAGAGTTGGGATGGCCACTATGGGAAGGAGATTTGAGCATCAGGCTAGGAGAGTTATGGAATTCCCCTCGATGTTTGACGAAGGGGTTGGTAAAGGAAAAGGAGTTGCAATGTTCTCCGAATCTGAAGTTGAAGAAGAAGAAGAGGAAGAGGACGAAGATTACTCTGAACAGCAATATCCCCCGGCGGATGATAAGTATAAAAATCTTGAGGATCGGTTGGCAGCCATGGAGTTGCAAAGGGTACCTGGTTTAGATTTAGAAGAACTAGGGTTGGTTGCTGGGATCGTCATTCCTCCCAAGTTCAAAGTACCTACATTTGCTAAGTATGACGGTTTGTCCTGTCCAAAGAAGCATCTGAGGTCCTACGCCAGAAAGATCCAACCTCACTCCTCTGATAAGGATCTTTGGGTCCACATTTTTCAAGATAGTTTGTCAGACACGCAATTGGACTGGTTCTATCAACTTGAGAGATCTGATGTTCATAACTAGGAAGATTTGGCTGCTGCTTTCTACCGACAATACCAATACAACGCAGATTTAGCGCCTACTCGTACTCAACTACAGAGTATGGGTATGGCCTCTAATGAGGGATTTAAGGAGTATGCCCAAAAGTGGCGGGATTTGGCTGGAAGGGTGCTGTAACACCCCTTCTAATTACCCCAAATAAAAGGCAAGAATTAAAATCAGAGAAAATAAATTGCACGGAAGGGATGTCACAACACACATCACATTCCAAAATTTTAAAGAAAAACGGACAGGGTACGTTTGTAAATTTAAGCATATCAACACAAAACAAACATACATAAATATTTAACTTCTTTCTCTCGTGCAAACGCAACGGAGTTTCAATATTTAACTTCATCTCCATTCATGGAGGAATCAAAACATAATTCAAGGCATCAAGCCATGATAATTCACATAAAGCATATGTTATCAAGTCTCACATACACAAAATAATATACACAAAGTAAGGATTATATACATCATAATCCGAATACAAAATAGACGAGTTCGACACTAAATATAACCCCCCCAGGTGTTACTACCAGAGCATCGACTCGACTCTAATCAAAATAAAACAGATTGCAATCTAATGCATCCGCTAACTAGCGCCTCGCGCTACCATCCTCGGTACCTGAACAATGCCATCAAAAGCATTTTCAAACAGAAGGGTAAGAATTCTAATAATCATATAACATGTAATTAAGGTAAAGCAATGGAAATAAATAAAGCAATACATCATGATCATATTCATTTTATCACATATAGTATCCATACTCAAGGAAGTCATTTCCAACACATTAACCATATAAACCAATTATCCGAATACTCACATCATTGGCACATAACCATTATTCAAACAACAACAATATTGGCACATAACCAAACACATCAACACACATACACAATATACACAATTATGCATGTGACTCACAACACGACTCAACATATGCGAATGCGGTACCGACTCGTGGACCCGAAGTTCCACCGCCTATATTTCCACATAAGATCAAGGCCTCTACGTCTATCCCCACACTAGGGTCACCGTCTATATATTGTGGACCCAATGTTCCATCACCTATATTTCCCTTCCAGATCAAGGTCTCTACGTCTATTCCCACACTAGGGTCACCGTCTATATGTATTCATGTGAACCCACAATTTCACCGTCTCTATTTCAAGACCAACCATGCCATGCAATGTACAATATAACCAAACGTATGCAATTAAGACTCACATAATCTTAACATACACATACCATCAAATCCAACCAATGGAACATCAACTATTGTACATGCATGCATACATATCATTTAACAATCACAACATCAAGTAAAATGTATATAAACAAGTTACTTACTCAACCAATAATCCACCACACAATTCCAATCGGAAAGTATGTTTCAACATAAAACTCATCATCAATGAACCGAAATTACTCCTAATGTTACCCATCGCGATCGAGTCACCGAAATGCAACTCGAACGGTTAAATTCGGAATTTAACTCAACTTAGTTCATTTTGTACTAAAATCGGGTCGATTCTTAGAAAGTCGAAATATCGAAAAACTAACTTCACTACATTAATCTACACGTCGAATTATGCTAGCACGTCAATTTTCGTTAAATTCCGGGAAACTAGTTATACCGCTTAATTCGGCTAATTTGACCAAATGGGACTGTTTTAAACTTACCGAATTGACCAACTCAATTTCAATATTTATTAACTTAATTAGAATACCGCCAATTTATTACATCTACCAATTTTATCAATTATTATTGCTCCTATACAATATTGCATTTGTTTCTAATTGTTGTTCTGCTACTGTTATAATTCAACAGGACGAGTGTATTATTCTGTTATTGTTAGTATATTGTATCAAAATCTACTACTAACCATAACTTATACTATGATATTAAATTAATTCTAAGCTACTTAGTACTACTTCATATATTATATAAATTCCTACATGTTTCAAAAAGTAACTAAACCATAGCCTTCTAATTAATCTATGTGTGTGAAAAGAGGAAAGAATTGGAGGGAGGGTCCCACACGATAATATTGAGTAAATCATGTGCCAATGCTACTTGTTAATAGAAGCTACAAAGTGATATTTGTATTCACTAACTTACAGGAAAAGTGGAAAACAAAATGAAACAAGTGGGGTTACTTTATGTGATAAGAAATTGTTCCAATGATTTAAAAGAAAACCATACTAAGGCTACTACATTGCTACACGTGAAGACAAGGAAGAGGTAGAATGAAAAGAGTAGTACATGATACATATATTTACTATTTATTCCTTACTTACTATATAGTTTTTCAATTGTTGCATTTACACACACAGGAAGAGAAAAATGAAACAACAACCAAGAAAAACAAGTGCCTCCCCTTCTCATCACGTGCCGTACAGCACTATGCTGCTACCATAACCCAGTTTTCAATTCTTGCAATTCACACATGAACAATACCTTGTTTCTCTCCTATTCTCTTATTTCATTACCAAACTTCAAATAAAAAAAATATCACCTTAGGCTATTACACGCGCAGTCCATAGTATACAAACAAAATAAATTCTTCTATTTCCTATTCAAACAATAGCATAACCTGAATAGAGACTCAATTGAATATTCAATTTCAACAACAACACAACCAATTTTTTTCATCATAACATAATAGTGAAACTAATACCCTAAACCCCTAATTTATTCCAAAATCAAAACTATAAAATCACACACTAAATAATTGGTGGAAGTCAAACCCTTACCTTTAGTGTTGATTTTCTTGGAACAAGATGATGATTTTGTAGAACAAACCCTAGCCTTCTCCTTCTCTTCTCTTCTTCTTCTCTCTTTTCCTCTTTTTCTCTTTTCTTTCTTCTTTCTCTTCTTACCAACTACTCTTACTAACTCTACTTTTCTATTTTATAAAACTATCCTTCTACTACTAACTTTCCTCCCTCTATCTTTCTAAAATTATAATTTGGCCCCAACAATTATTTAATTCAAATTATAATATATAACTCTATTAAAACAATATTACACTAAATAATATTTATTCTATATAAACCTAATCATGCCAATTAATCAAACAAAGTCAAATATTACTACACACCAAATTAATATTATTCAAAATAATATTTCGACATAATAAATATTTTTATTTCATATTACCCAATTAATATTTTAATTGATATCAATTGAATATATTTCTCAAAATAGATATAATTTAATAGTTTTAGAAAATAATTAATGAAATAACATTTAAATATAAACGGAGTGTTACAGGTGCAGCCACCATTGTCGGATAGAGAGCTGGTTGACATGTTTTTAGGAACTCTGTCAGGTCCGTTCTTTAATCATTTGATCGAGAGCTCATCTGCAGGGTTCACCGAATTAATTCTGACCGGTGAAAGGGTCGAAGCTGGCATTAAAAATGGTAAAATTCAGAAGGATGCCTCCGCTTCCATTGCTATTAAGAAGACCTTCCCGGCTAAAAAGAAATTTTCTGCTATTCATTCCCAGAGAAACCAAGGGAGAACATAGCGCCGACCAACGGTGGGGGCTGTTATGATCCAAAACTTCTCAGCCGATCAACCACGCAACAATCAACCGAGAGCTAATCAGCAAAGGGTAGAAAGGCCACAATGGAAATTCACCCGAATCAATATGACACCGGCTCAAGTCCTCCCTCATCTGTTAAAGCTAAACCTTACCAGCTTGAAGGAAGCGCCGAAAAACCCCAATACCTCTTCTCCTTATTATCACTCCAATGCAAAATGTGCATACCACTCGGACAGTGTAGGGCATGATACCAATAACTGTTGGGCTCTTAAAAACAAGATCCAAGACTTAATAGATGCCAAGGAGGTAGAATTTGATGCGCCCGAAAAGCCGAATGTTATTTCTGCCCCAATGCCCAAGCACGGTCATAATGTCCATGCCATTGTAGAAGATCTTCATGTTACCACTGTTGATGACCTTTTGACTCCGTTACCAGTGATTAAAGGGAATTTGTTGAAAGCCGGGATATTCCCAGGCTGTGGAAAAGACTGTTACTTCTGTTCAACCTTGCAAACTGACTGCCCACTATTGAAATCAGGCATTCAACGCCTGATGGATACCCAAGAGATCCTCTTTTAAAAGACTCATGTTGATACTATCACTCAAGTTACTCCTGCTACCTTTGTTACTTCAATCAATGACATTGCTATAATAACCATCTCCGACAATCTTTCCAAGACCTGCAAAAGGCCTATTAAGATTACGCCTGATCCTAAGTTTGTGCCGCTGAAAATCACCATGCCGGGGCCTATGCCGTATAAATCTAACAAGACGATACCATGGAACTACGGAGGAGAGATCTTCTACCATGGTATCAAGCAGATCGAATTAGTCCAAGAGAATTCCGATGATGAAACCCCTGATACAGGGAACATTGCGGGAACAAGTAAGATAACTCGTAGCGGAAGGATCTTCTCTCCGGAGATTGCTCCTCCACGGGCAGTCTTCAGAACCTCGAGAGTTTCTGTGCCTGTCAAGCCATCTGTGCAAAGTCCCGTAATTGAAGAAATTGATGCTCCCGAAAGTGGACCCTCTACTGTTACCATTGATAAGGGTAAGGGGATACAAGAAGCGCCTGTCAGGACGAAGGCTCAGACTGTGGTTATCCCCGAGACCACCCAAAAAGAGATGGAAGAAATCTTAAAGATAATCAAGAGGAGCGACTATGATGTCGTAGAGCAGCTGGGGAAAACCCTTCCAAAATCTCCATGTTGGCTCTCTTACTCTGCTCCGAGGCTCATACCAAAGCCCTGATCAAATTTCTGAAGACGACACACGTGCCTCAAGAAACTTCTGCGGACCAGTTTCAAGAGTGCGTGGCTAGCCTTACAGCCGATAATGGTCTTGGTTTTTCTGATGCTGATTTGACTCCTAAGGGAAGAAAGCATAACGATGCACTGCATGTCTCGGTAGAGTGCAGGGGAACCACACTTGCTCATGTTCTGGTAGATACCGGTTCATCCTTAAATGTTCTACCAAAGAAGGCGTTGGACATATTAGACTGCGAAGGTTTGGCCCTAAAGCCCAGTAAAATCGTTGTTAGAGCCTTCGACGGTTCTAAGAGGATGGTTCATGGAGAAGTGGACATTCCAATCATAGTGGGTACAAAAATTTTCAACTCTACATTTTATGTGATGGACATCCGTCCTTCATATTCATGCTTGTTGGGAAGGCCATGGATCCACAACGCTGGGGCAATCACTTCTTCTCTACACCAAATGCTAAAGTATCCGGTCCAGGGTAAGATCATAACGGTTCATGGTGAGGAGGAGTATATGATAAGTCACCTTAACTCTTTCCGCTATGTGGAGTTAGATGGCGAATTCATAGAAACGCCTTTCCAACACTTTGAAGAGGTTTCTCCTGAAGTCGCAGTAGCAAAGACAATGACTGATGTACCTATCATTTCCAAGCCTGTGTCTCAGATGGAATCCCTTAAAGATACGGAGGCTGTAATCAAAGAAGGAAGAAGTACAGTGTGGGGGAAACTGCCTGATTTTCCTCACAAGACGGACAAGTTCGGACTAGGTTTCACTACTGCTGGCCAGAAAGTTGTGCGTCGCTCCCGGGCTGGAGGACCACCCTTAAAAATCACTCACCATGGAATTCATGCCTTAGAAGATGATGATGAAGAAGACAACTTTGAAGATTGGATCTTTCCAACCATTGAAGGAGGATTAAGCATCTGGGAGGCGAAAGACTTCGTTCCCATCACTTTCATTAATCAGTAATTTATCTTTGAACAATTTCCTGTTTGGTCTGTAATAATTAAACAATTCGTGCACTCTTTTTGCCTTGTGCCTTACCCGAGGCATATAGGTCCATTTGTAAGGGCTTGATATCTTCATGATCATATGCCATTTTTAATGAATCATGGACGTTTTCATCTATAAGTTGTTGTGTTCATTTTCTTTCCTTTTACATTTTATTTTGTTTAAGGATGACTATCCCTTACACACACCCACACTCACAAAATGCAGGTACCCATTCACTCCGGATTCCATGGGTGACTATTCTGCTTTGGCCTTCGGTGACTCTGAAGATTTGGTCAATCATGCCGAGTACGAAGGTGATGAAGACTGTGAAGTTCCTGGAGAGTTAGCTAGACTTTTGCAACAAGAGGAAATGGCTATTCTACCCCATGAAGAATTGCTAGAAACTATCAATTTAGGAACAGAGGAAGACAAGAAAGAGGTTAAAGTGGGTGCCAACCTGGAGCCAAGAGTCAAAGAGCATCTAGTTCAGCTGTTGAATGAATATGTTGAGATCTTTGCCTGGTCCTATGAAGACATGCCGGGGCTGGATACAGATATTGTGGTTCACCGTCTCCCTACAAGAGAAGATTGTCCACCAATCAAACAGAAAATCCTCCGAATGAGGCCCGACATGTCCGAAAAGATCAAAGCTGAAGTGATGAAACAATTCAATGCTGGTTTTCTGGCTGTTACTTCCTATCCACAATGGGTTGCTAACATTGTTCCCGTGCCTAAGAAGGACGACAAAGTCAGAATGTGTGTGGACTACAGAGACCTAAACAGGGCTAGCCCTAAAGATGATTTTCCACTACCACACATTGACATCTTGGTTGACAATACAACTCAACACAAGGTATTTTCCTTCATGGATGGATTCTCGGGATACAACCAGATCAAAATGCCCCCCGAAGACATGGAGAAGACTACTTTTTTTACGCAGTGGGGTACCTTCTGCTATAAAGTGATGCCATTCAGACTGAAGAATGCCGGGGCAACCTATCAGCGAGCCATGGTAGCTTTGTTTCATGATATGATACATCATGAAATCGAAGTCTACGTAGACGACATGATAGCCCGTTCACAAACAGAAGAAGAACACCTTGACCATCTGCATAAGCTGTTTATCAGGTTAAAGGAATATAAGCTCAGACTGAACCCTAGCAAGTGCACCTTTGGAGTCAGGTCCGGTAAACTTTTGGGATTCATCGTCAGTAACAAAGGCATCGAGGTTGATCCTTCTAAAGTCAAAGCTATACAAGAAATGCCTTCCCCCCGCACTGAAAAGGAGGTTAAAGGTTTCTTGGGACGCTTAAACTATATTGCAAGGTTCATTTCTCACTTAACATCTACCTGTGAGCCAATCTTCAAGCTGTTGAAGAAAGATCAGGTGGTTGAATGGAACGATGACTGTCAAGTTTCTTTTGATAAGATCAAGGAGTATTTGCTGGAACCTCCTATCTTGATGCCACCCGTCGAAGGAAGACCTTTAATCATGTATCTGACTGTTTTGGATAATTCAATGGGGTGCATATTGGGCCAGCATGACGAGTCTGGCCGAAAAGAGCATGCCATTTATTACCTTAACAAAAAGTTTACCGACTGTGAGACTCGCTACTCACTGCTCGAGAAAACTTGCTGCGCTTTGGATTGGGCTGCTCGCTGGCTAAGGCAGTATATGTTGACACATACCACTTTGCTGATTTCTAAAATGGATCCGATTAAGTACATTTTCGAGAAGCCTGCTTTATCCGAAAGAATCGCTAGATGGCAGATGATCCTGACTGAATATGATATCCATTACACAACCCAAAAAGCTATAAAGGGGAGTGTACTAGCTGACCATCTAGCTCATTAAGCCGTCGAAGATTACCAATCTATGAGGTTCGACTTCCCTGACGAGGACATTATGACTTTGGACAACATTGAAGGTAACAAACCGTAAGACGGACCTGAACAAGGATCCTGATGGACCCTGTACTTTGATGGTGCCTCCAATTCACTTGGAAACGGTATCGGTGCGGTACTTATTTCTCCAGAAGGTTTCCATACACCTTTCACTGCTAGACTCTGCTTCAGTTGCACCAACAACATGGCCGAATATGAAGCTTGTATCTTTGGTCTCAAAGTTGCTATTGACTTGGGAATCAAATCTCTGATTGTATTTGGGGACTCAGCTTTGGTTATCAGTCAAATCAAAGGAGAGTGGGACACTAAACATCCTAATCTTATCCCATACAAAGAACATGTCTTGACATTGTTGCCTCATTTCGAGCAGATTACCTTTGAGCACTTCCCGCGAGAAGAAAACCAGCTAGCGGATGCTCTGGCTACAATGTCTTCCATGTTTAAACTCAAATGGGATAATGAGGCTCCCCAAATCACCATCGAACGAATGAACGAACCTGCACACTGTCATGAGATTAATACCGAGGAAGTAGTGGAACAACCCTGGTTTCATGAAATCAAAAGGTATCTCCAGACTCGAGAACACCCCGAAGGAGCTTCCGTCAATGACAAAAAGTTCTTAAGGAGATTTGCTACCAAGTTCTTCCTGAGCAATGGCATCTTGTATAAGCGCAGCCATGATTGTGTTCTACTTCATTGTATGGACAAAGTTGAAGCTGAGTTGATCATGACTGAAATACATAGCGGCACATTTGGCACCCACTTAAGCGGACATACGATGGCTAAGAAGATTCTAAGGGCAGGCTACTACTGGTCTACCATGGAAGCTAACTGTCATCAATATTCCCGTACTTATCACAAATTCCAAGTCTATGCTGACAAGGTACATATTGCTCCAGTTCCTCTCAACGTTATGACAGCTCCTTGGCCATTTGCGATGTGGGGAATCGACATGATTGGAGAGATCAAGCCCACGACATCCAATGGACATCGCTTCATCTTGGTCGCTATTGATTATTTTACCAAGTGGGTTGAAGCAGCTTCCTTCGCCTCCGTTACAAAGAATGTGGTTGCCCGCTTCATCAAGCAGAACCTCATATGCCGGTATGGTATCCCCGACAGGATCATCACGGACAACGGTAAAAATTTGAACAACACTGTGATCACCGCTCTATGTGAGCAGTTCAAGATTCAACATCACAATTCATCTCCCTATCAGCCAAAGATGAACGATGCTGTTGAAGCCGCGAACAAAAATATCAAGAAGATCATTCAAAAGATGACAGTCACCTACAAAGACTGGCATGGAATGTTACCGTTTTCCCTGCACGGATATCGTACCACGGCGCGTACTTCAACTGGGGCAACCCCCTTTTCTTTGGTATATGGCATGGAGGCTGTTTTACCTATGGAAGTTCAGATTTCTTCTTTAAGGATTATGAAGGATGTTGGTTTAAGTGAAGACGATTGGATTCAGACCCGGCTTGATCAACTTAATTTGATCGATGAGAAGAGACTTACTGCTGTTTGTCATGGTCAGACGTATCAAAAACGGATGATCAAGGCTTTCAACAAGAAAGTCAGGCGTCAGGTATATCAAGTCAGAGATCTTGTAATCAAGCGGATCATCTTGCCGCAAAGTGATCCCAGGGGCAAGTGGACTCCTACTTACGAAGGACCATTTATGATCAAGAACATATTTTCTGGTGGGGCAATGTTTCTGACCACCATGGATGGTGACGACCTGCCGCACCCTGCGAATGCAAACATAGTCAAAAGATATTACGCATAAAACAACCCGACAAGTCGAAAACCCAAAAGGGCGACTTGGGCAAAAAATGGGCATCCTGGTGAATCAAAAACCCGAAAAGGCGGTTCAGGAAAAAATTAGGGATAAATAAGAAAATATGTACAACCCGACAAGTTGAAAACCCGAAAGGGAGACTTGGGCAGAAAAGGGTTTCCCGGTGGATCGAAAACCCGAAAGGGCGGTCCAGGCAAAAGTTAGGGAATTAAAGCGTATGACTATGTCTCATCGGATAACTTTAAGGACAATCTCTTTACGACCAATACTCCAAGCTTCTGATCAATCCAATCATCCGAGGACGAAACAACGAATGAACAAGATACTCAGAGTTGTGAAGGCTACAACAGAATGGGAACCCCATGGAATTGTTACACATAGCCATCTTTCTTTTTGTATAAAATTTTTTCTCAAATTGTTCGACAACATTCTCTTACTAGGATGTCTGTCTCATTTGTACAAAGATACTTACAAAAGTTAATACAAAAATACTTCAAAGTGCAGAAATTTGTTTGCCTTTCCTTTCTTTTTTACACTTATGTTTTATTTGAAAACGTCCAATGGTTTGTTAAATAGGCATATGCATTTGAATATAATCACTGCTTACAAATAAAGCAAAATAAGAAAGGATAATTACTGATAGGTCGAAAGTATAGGGAAACGTCTTTGGGCTATTCCAGTTGAAATCCCCTATAGTATGTCATTCAGATCCTCAATAGAACTAAAACCTTGAAATGCATATCCCCAGCGGAGTTAAGGTTCAAAACTCCCAATCCCCAGCGGAGCCAGAATACTCTAAAATTTCATCCCCAGCGGAGTCTAAAACTTCAAATCTTAAACCCTGGTGGAACACTATCCAACTTCTCCCGATTCCCAGCAGAGTTCTCCATAAAACAGGAATCCCCAGTTAGATTGGCATACAACCTAAGCTCCTGATTTCCTCGGCAGGATGAGTATTCTCCCTACAGAGTTATTTCCCAGCAAAATGAAGATTCTTATTTCTCCAGTGGAAGCCTCCCAGGTTTTGATTCCCCAGTAGAGATCGTCAGAGTTTTCCTTATTCCCCAGGAAAGTCATGAAGGATTCTCACATCCCTACAGAAGTTGTCAAAGTTCCTGTTAATCCCCACAAGTCACCAAGGATTCTCTATCCCCGACAGTAGTCAGCAAGGATTTCTCATCTGCAACAATCAAAGATTTTTTTTGAATCCCCAGCATCAGCCGAAGATTTACTTTCCTCGGCAGCAGTCAAGGATTTCATTATCTCCAACTATCAAGGATTTATTTTCCTCAGCAAGACAACTAATCAGCTTACATGCACATCCATTACATTCATATATCATAAACATTGATGGAACACATTTTATTGCATCATACATATCATGCAACATAACTTTGTGCTTTAGCTAACATTCTACCCTTTTCAGGATAAGATTAAAAAGCTATCGTTAACAACTATTCAGAGATTTCAGATACAGTATGGATACACCCCCAGACACGGAGGCCATTCTATTACTCATTCAGAATTTCAAAGTCAAGATACAATATAGATATACCCCAGACACAACGGTCATTCTATTACTCATTCAGACTTCAGCAATCAGATACAGATTAGATACGCTCCAGACACGGAAGCCATTCTACTTCTCATTCAGGTTCAACTATCAATTTCAGATACAATATAAATACACCCCCAGACACGGCGGTCATTCTATTACTCATTCAGAATTTCAAATTCAAGATACAGTATGGATATACCCCAGACACGACGGTCATTCTATTACTCATTCAGACTTCAACAATCAGATACAGACTAGATACGCTCCAGACACAGAAGCCATTCTACTTCTCATTCAGGTTCAACTATCAATTTCAGATACAATAGGGATACACCCCAGATGCGACGGTCATTCTACTACTCATTCAGACTATCAACTTCGGATACAGTCCGGATACGCTCCAAACACGGACGCCATTCCTGATACTCATTCAGATTCAGATTTTAGGTACAACTCAGATACGTTCCAGATACGGATACCATTCTGATATTCATTCTACTAATATTCAACAAACAAGTTTCAGATGGCATCTTTAAGCCCATCTCCAGCAAGATTCTACCGTATCCAAATGGCATCTTTAAGCCCATTCCCTCAACCTACATTTTGACGAGTGCAAATTTACGGGCACTCTAGTGTCCAATCCTCTTTTACCTTCAAGTCACGAAAGGCAGATTCGCCAATCTAACTCTTCAGGTCCAAGAAGATTGAACAGGGGCAACTGTTGTACCCCAAAATTTTCCCTCCCATCCTTCAGGAATTCATCCTGAACTCTCAAATTTTTCTCTTAAACAAAGCCAAGCCCTTTATCATTCCTTTCCCAGTAAACAATTTACAAGAACAAAATGTTCATTTGCAAGCTCAAAAGCCAAAACTTTCACCTTGGGAAAATTAAATGCTAAATACTTAGATTTTTTAAAAAAAAGAAAAAAGGGGGAAAGTGTTTAATGGCACCTCAGAGCTTCTGAGCCAACCTCCAGGCAGAAACAGTCAGAATTTACAAAAGTGGTTCAACACGTGATCTTTAAACAGAACATGGATTTTCAGCTACTACACATACTCAGTCAGAGATTGTAAAAGTGGTTCAGCACGTGATCTTTAAATAGAACATGGCTCTTTCAACAGTTACGCAAAGGTTCAGCCAGAGTTTGTTAGAAAAGTGTAATGAAGGCAACAAAGCCTGAAACTCCTTTAGAATGTACTAGGACCAGAAGGTAATGGGATCAGCAGATTGGGTAAAATACTGAAGCAGGATCACTAAGTCCAGAGTCTTTAAAGGCAGATCAAAGGAGCATACTGGAAAACTCTCAGAGCTTGCTGAGACAGCAAGAGGCCAAGGTCAGAGCTTGGTTTACGCTGTTTTTGGTGGAACAGAACTGCTGGCTCAGGTTTTAGGTAATGATGCAAAATCTCCTATTACAAGATTTTTGATTTTGATAAATCTCATCATGATTTAATGCCCATTAATGCTCACAACCACTCCTGAGCATTCATCCAAGGGGTCTCTCCACGTGTGGCTTGTTGAACGCCTTTGTGCAGGCTTAGTCATGGGTCTATGCGCCACTTTTTGCTTATAGGTGTCACTTCTCCTTAAATCCTCACTTACTGTTCCAACCTAGGCTGAAAAGCTGTCCATCATCACAACTTTTCATAAACTTCCTTCAAAAACAAGTTAACCTCTACTGCATAATATGGGCGCCATTTAGCGTTCAAAAATCCATAAAGCCTTGCCTATAAATAGGACACAATTGTCCATCACAAAAGGGTAGAAAAAACATCCATAAAAATTACTAGAGGAGGAACAAAAAACTCTAGTGAAGGAAACCTTGTGAAACTCTGCCGAAACCCCCAGTGTTTCATAACTTTGAACTTCATATCTCCAAACTTCACTGATACTCAGTTTTGTTTCCTGACTAGAAAACGCCCATACAGTTTCTGACCATACATACACATATCTTCTCCATCACCCATCCTAAAAAAGAACCTGTCCAGAACCCCATCAGAGCTAAAGTTAGCTCTAACTCACAAATTTTCTTCCAACAGCAAGGTAAGCACCTGGTGACTCTCATCACGCTGCTAAGCATCATCAGTTTTGCATGCTCAATAAACACAATGTAAATATCATGTTGCTGTTGTATGTGTTCTGAGGATTTTCATACCTCTGGATGCTTAAGTAGGAAGTGAATCAATGTAGAACCTGTTTGTGACATTGTTGGTTCTGCCTTCTGAAACACTTTGACACCTGCTGAAATCATCCTAGGCATGCCTTCTGTTTTGTGGGAAAATAATAAAACTGCAGATGTTCTGGCTAGCACAGGGGGAAATCAAGCTCTGACTTTGACGTCAGCATTTCTGGGGGCTGTTTTGCTTCCAATAATATCAGAACTTCTAAAAATTATTGTGTTTCCAGCAGGGTCAGAAATTCTGACTTTCCCACTAACAAACTTTTGTCTTGCAGCGCATGAGGGTCAGAACTTCTGACCTTCCCACTAACAGGCTTCTGTTTTGCAGGTGCCAGAGTCAGAAGTTCTGACTCTTACATTTTCACTAACAGGTTGATAATCCTGCAACAGGCCTGGGTCAGAACTTCTGACTTCCTCTCAGCAGCGCGCTAGTCCTCTCTCTCTTTCTCTTTTTCTTCCCCTTGTTATTTTATTTTCTTATCTATTTTTCTCGTCGAACCACCCCCCATGTACGAATATGTATCCCCCATCCCTTAAATGTTGTAATAGCGTAGAATTTTACATTTCCGCATTTTATTGCTTTCAAATGTAAATGCTAGTAATTAGGATATGTATGGGAAGATAAAAACAATGAAATAGAAAATCCTAATTCAAGATAAAATCATGCATGCAATAAAACACACTTGCACACAAACACCCCTTAAGGTATCTCCACTTGGTTGCCTAAACAAATGGGCCATGTTATGCACGTTGAGTACTTTGGAAAACCAAAAACAAAAACAAAAGATCGCAGTCCCTCGATGATGCTATCTTGGTTGCCTAAATAAAATGATCTAGTCCCTCAAAAATTTGCTAAAGATACTTAGCACAATTGCTATCATGGTCAATACGATGACCCACACCTGTCCCGTTTAAACATCCTAACACAAGGTTGTTCACCAAATGTAATGGTGAAATAACATTGTCAAAAGGGTTAAAAACATATAGGAAAGATCTTTGAGTAAAATAGGGTAGATAGCTCTTAGTTACTTGATCAAAACTTGCAAAAACATCCTTGCTATTTTCAAACACACTTCACAACACAATTTCAAAATATTTCCCAAATCAAACATTCAAACATTGAAATCTTTTCAAAAGACAAAAACACCTTTGTATACATTCAAACAAGAATCATTATAAAGGTTGCCACAATGATGGCCTATTTTCAAAACATCTTTCAAAACCACACACAAAGCACCATTTCAAACAATTGAAAAGCAAAAGCAAGTGATCTAAACAAGTAACTAAGAGCCCATTGATAACCATGGATGAAAAGGGTGCTTGCACCTTCCCTTTTCATAATCTACTCCCCGAACCCAAGAAAACATCTCAAAGGTCTTTCCTGTGCTTTTTGACCTTTCCTTAGGATAAAATAAAAAGTCGATGGCGACTCTTGCTAAACCGAAACATTTGCGAACACAAACGCAAAACCTCAAGTCAGTTCTCCCACCGTATCACACTAGCCATGGGGAAGCTTTTGCCTTGTGCATACTGGCTTAAAGGGAATCCTGGCTTGTGCCTGCTGGCATGAAGAAGGTCCTTGCCTTGTGAATTAGGAGCAAGTGTAAAGAAGGCACTTGTCTTCTGAATCGAAGGAGGCTAGCAGGAAGCCACCAATTTCTGAATCGAAGGACATCAACAAGAGGCTTTTCCTCTTTGAATCGAAGGAGGCTACATGAGGCTTTTTACCTTGTGCCTGCTGGCCTGGTGGGAGCCCCTTGCTTCGAAGCATGCAATAAGGAAGCTAATGCTCAATCGAAGGACGTATTTAGGAGACTTAATACCCAACCGAAGCTTGAATGCAAGTAATCATTGCATTGTGAATCCAGCAAACATGTAAAGCCAACAGTGCAATCGAAGCTTGCATGGAGGGAGTTATTTGTCCAATCGAAGGTTGCATGCAGGAAGCTCCTGCTTTGTTAATCGAAGCCAGCGTGTCAGAGGCCAACGCTCAATCAAAGGATGCAAGCCAAACTTGCATCGAAAGAGGCCAAAAGTCCAATCGAAGGATGTGAACTCGTAGCAGGCATGCTCTTTTTTGATTTGATGTTTGAAAGCCCAATTGTACTTGTGCAAATTTGAACTTTTAAAAATCCTTGTGGGAAATGTCTTGAGAAATGAGAGGGAAAATTTTGGGGTACAACACTATGCAAAGAGGAAATTCGACGAGCTGGTCGACGCGGCCCTAACTCAAGCGGTCACCTTCGAGTGGGTCAAGGGCAGGTCCGAGCCGATCACTTTCTATCTCGAAGAGTTGCCCGGGGGGTCCCCTAATTCGACCATCCCTCTTCTCATCAAGGTGAGGATGGCGAACTTCGATGTTCACCACGTCCTAGTCAACGAGGGAAGTTCCATCGATGTTATGTATAACCATCTAATCCAGACTTTGCAGCTCGTCGACACGAACCTTTCACCATACATGGGGTCCGACCTACAGGGCTTCAATAATTCTACCTCTAAACTCTAGGGGTACGTAGAGCTCTTCGCCAACTTCGGGGAGTAAACTTCTGCCCGACAGGTCAAGCTGCGGTTCCTGGTCATAGACTGCCCGTCTCTCTACAACTGCATCCTAGGGAGACCAACTCTAGCCGAGCTGACCGCCGTCCCTTCAACCGTCCACCTGAGATGAAATTCTACACGAAGAAAGGACAAGTCTCCACCATCCATAGTGATATTACAGCTTCCAGGAGGTATTTCAACATGGCGTCAAAGAGATAGAGTATGATCGACACTAGAGAATGACCTGTAAAGAGAGCCGCTACTACACAACCAGACCCATTACCTATCAGGAGAAAGAACAAAGAGCTACTCCCAAGGTCGACTCCATCTCGCTAGAAACTCGATTTGACCAAGATGAATCACCCCACAACAAGCAGGGACTCCTCCGACCAATCCCAGATGGATACTTCGAGCTCTTTCCCCTTGGTGAAGACCCTCAAAAATGAGTGAAGATTGACACCAGACTCCCTAACCTGGTGAGGAAATAGATCAAATCTTGTTTGAGAGAGAATGCAGACCTATTCGCGTGGAGCGCCGCAGAGATTCCTGGACTCGATCCCGAGGTCGCCTATCACCACTTGGCCATTCATCATCCGCTAGGGCCATATTACAACATAGGCGTAAGCAGTCTCTCGAGAAAGCGGAGGCTGCTGAAAATGCTGTAAAAGACCTCCTAGACGCAAATTTTATTTCTGAAGCCCGATATTCAACCTGGCTGTCAAATGTTGTACTTGTTAAGAAAAATAGTGGAAAATGGAGAGTATGTGTTGACTATACCAATCTTAACCGGGCATGCCCCAAAGACGCTTTTCCTTTGCCTAACATTGATATGCTGGTCGACAACTCGGACGACTATAAAATTCTATCTTTCATGGGCGCCTACTCGGGCTATAACCAAATCCCAATGGCGATGAGCGACAAGGACTGCGCTGATTTCATGACCAGCTCAGACAACTATTACTACAACTTAATGCCCTTCGGTCTGAAGAACGCGGGGGCCACAATCAGAGAATGATGAATAAAGTCTTCTGCAACGAGATCGGGGATATGCTCGAGGTATACATGGACGACATGATCGTCAAATCTCGAGCAGACACCAACCATGCTTCCCACCTCAAGAAAGTCTTCGCCCAAGCGAGACAATGCAGGATGAGGTTTAACCCTGAGAAATGTACTTTCAGGGTTAAGGTAGGAAAGTTCCACAGTTTTTATATAATAGAACGGAGAATTGAAGTCAACCCCGACAAGTGCCGAGCATTCTCCGAACTCCCTACACCTAACTAAAAGAAATCCATACAAGTCCTGAACGACATGCTCACCTCACTCTCCCGTTCCGTGGCGAAGTCCTCACAACACGCTCTCCCATTCTTCAAACTTCTACGCAAAGAGACGGCATTTGAATGGAGAGAGGAATGCAAACGAGCCCTTATCACCTCAAGCGAAGCCTTTTACAGGCGCCCGTGCTGTTGAGGCCGATGGACGAGGAGACCTTGTTCTTATACCTGGCCGTTTCCATCGAGGCCGTGAGTGCGGCCCTCATTCGCGAGACTCCTGATGGGCAAAAGCCAATGTATTTCACGAGCAAAGCACTTCAGGGACCCGAGGTCAGATATCAACAAATTGAGAAGGTGGCTTTGGCCCTTGTCAACGCGGCGAGAAGGCTAAGGCACAAATTCCTAGCATACACGATCATTGTACGGACAGACCAACCCGTAAAACAACTTATAGGTCGACCACACATGGTTGGTCGAATGTTAAAATGGTCCTTGGAGCTCTCGGAGTTTGACATCTAGTACAAAAGCAGGGAGGCCCTCAAGGCCCAAGCTCTGGACGATTTCATCGTGAAGATGACTGCTTAGAACCCCCCGCAGAGAAGGAGCACAAGTGGACCATCTTCGTGGACAGAGCGTCTAGCTCGACAGGAAGTGGGGCGGGAATATTCCTCGAAAACGAGGAAGGCGTCGTCATCGAACATTCTCTCACTTCTTCCTTTCTGACCTCGAACAATCAGGCCGAATATGAGGCTTTGCTCGCAGGATTAAGACTAGCCGAGAATCTGGGTGCCCGAGAGATATATACTTTCACTGATTCCCAACTTGTCGCGTCTCAAGTTTAGGGGGAATACCAGGCTAAGAACGACAAGCTCATCGAATACTTAAGCTTGGTCAAAGAGCGTATGAAAAAGTTTGACCAGACAGAAATCACGCACGTGCCACGCGAGTAGAACACGCGGGCCGACATACTGTTGAAACTCGCAGGCACGAAGAAGAAAGGCGAGAACAAATCTATCATACA
This sequence comes from Vicia faba, assembly GCA_948472305.1. Lineage (NCBI taxonomy): Eukaryota > Viridiplantae > Streptophyta > Magnoliopsida > Fabales > Fabaceae > Vicia > Vicia faba. The sequence goes on from CATIWC010001133.1 coordinate 44,346, forward strand.
AGAATACCTTTCTCTCCCAAGCATTGAAAAGTCCACTGTTCCGCTCGAGGTGAACGCCATTGGGGACAACTCACGTTGGATGACTCCGGTGTTCAACTTTCTAAAGAAGGGGGAGATCCCCCTTGACCAAAAAGATGCAGCCGCAACCAAACAATGAGCATGCTCATACATAGTGCTCGAACAAAAACTTTACCGTCCGGGATTTTCCATCCCACTCTTGAAATGTGTCGAAGAGACCGCGATCCCCAAGATACTACGTGAAATCCACGAAGGAATCAACGGCCATCACATGGGAGGGAGATCCCTAGCACAAAAGACATTGCGGGCAGGGTACTACTGGCCTTCCATGCAACAAGACGCCAAGGAACACATTAAGAAATGCGACAAGTGCCAGAGGCATGAGGACATGCACCTCGCACCCCCACACGAGCTAAACACATTATCCTCCCCGTGGCCCTTCGCTTGGTGGGGAATGGACATCCTCAGACCTTTCATGCAAGGGACGTACCAAAAAAAAAATCCTCATCATTGCTGTAGATTATTTCACAAAATGGATAGAGGCCAAAGCCCTGGCGAAAATCACTTCACACAACATACTTCGTTTCTACAAACAAAATGTACTTTCTCGATTTGGGATACCACAAGCGCTCGTCACAGATAATGACACCCAGTTGATCGATCAAGGTTTCCAGAGCTTCGTCTCCAAACTTGGAACCAAGCACCATTTTACCTCGGTCGAACACCCCTAAACCAACAGACGAGCCGAAGTCGCGAACATGGTCATCCTAAGAGGTCTCAAACGAAGGTTGGGTGAAGCCAAAAGAGGGTTGTGGAGGAAATCCACAACGTCCTCTGGGCATACTGAACTACACCCCACTCGACAACGGGCGAGACCCTATTTCGACTGACCTATGGCACCGAAGCCTTCATTCCCGTAGAAATCTTGGAGTCATCCAAAAGAACTGAGGCTCCTATAGACGAGGAAATGATTGACGAGGCCTTAAGGGAAGAGCTCGATCTAGTTGAGGAGATCCATTTAGGAGCAGCTCTTCGCGAGGCTACACTTAAATAACAGATAACCCTCCGCCATGACCTAAATGTCAAAAAGCGTGAGTTTCAGGTCGACAGCCTGGTCCTTCAGAGAAATCAGAAAGATTCCTGCAAGGGGAAGCTCTCCGCGAACTGGGAAGGGCCATACCGCATCCGCGGAGCCACGAGCACAGGGGCATACTTCCTCGAACATCTCAATGGAGAACCACTACTTCGACCATGGAATACCATAAAGCTGAAACAATACTACAACTAAATCTGTCCCACTGCAGGCATTAACAGCCAACCATAACTATCCAACCAACTAGGGGATTGGCATGGCCATACATGCATGTTAAGGTGCAGACATGACCTTTCAGTATCAACATGGACGGGTTACTGATTCGTTCGTTCAACGGAACCTGATCCCTGACAGGGACACTTCATCGAATTCCCCTGTCGAAAGTACCTCATAGGCAGAACACCCAGCTCACGATAGGAAGTTCACGCCACAAGATCAAGTTCCTGACTGTGATCTAGAGATCGTTCATTGGACACCAACTCCATCCTCCTCGATACATTCAACATGTGACGAGCACAACCAAGGTAGAGCACAAATCTCCAACCTTAAATAGTATAGAATGTTCATACAACGAATAAAAAATGATGAAGAGAACTATTTGTAAATAAGAAAAATAAGAGAATTCATAAATGACGACTACGAAGGTCGACGATGTTCAAGAATTACAAATTAGGCACGTCGGCTGCAAAAACCAAAATAAAAAGAAACGGGTGCGCATGCCCCAAAAATAATCAAATCTCGTCCTCCCCGTCGCTATTCTCGGGGGGATAATAGATTTTTCTGTCAACTACTTGGTTGAACGACCCTGCTCCTTCGACCATAATCTCGACCCCAAGATTCAGAATCCTCAGCTGCTCCACGACCATGTTGAAACCATAGCCAAGGGTGTCCACAATGTCTTCCTCGAGCATCCAGATGCACGCGATCAATTGTGCCCTAGAAACCATTCCCTTCTCCGCGTCGGTCTCTTCTGTAGCTGGAACTGTGATCCCCTCCAACTTCTTGTTTTGGGCAACCAAATGCCTGTTCTCCTTGGTTACAACCTCTAGTTGGGGCCGCATCTCGCTCAGATCCTTTAGAAGTCGAACTTGGGCCTCAAACTTCAACTCATGGTTGAGTATGTCAGACTTTAATTTCCCATTCTTGGTCTTCAACTTCTGAATCTTTGCGTACGCTGCATCGAGGGATGAATGGGAGCCCGGGGCCTTATCATTCAGGGTCGAGGTCCTCTCGAGGAGCCTCACCACGGCAACCACGTCCTCCTCCAAATTATTCCAACGAACCTCCTTGTCCTCGGAGAGGAACGCCTCCCTTTCCTCCTCATAGATGCCCAAAGAGCCTTCCCTACTGAAGAAATCACGATTCAAATAGCAAGGGGGCAGCACAAAGACCTCCGCAGGCACCTTGTCACCCCTGGGCACACCGCCTTCGGCATCTTCCACGCGTTTCCTCTTCGATGCGGGCTTGCTGATGGGAACCCGAGCAGTCTCGCCAGGGGAAAATTGGGTTTTTGACGAAGAAGGTGAACCACTGACACGGGCAACAGATTTGGCCTGCTCCTGAAGCTGGGTGACCTTGTTCTTTGGCCCCGAGGTGGATGCATTCTTGGGCCTCAACTTTAGCAAGCGCTCGGAGAAGGACTTCATTCGACCTGCAACCAACAAGAAATAGTAGGTAACAGGTTAAAACTAAATAAGCACGACAGCACAGGCACGTCCCCGCATAAAGGTTAGAATAAGCATCGCGACCATATCCCCTACCTAAGAGCCTCATGTCTTCCCCGTCTGAGGAGCATTAAAGCAGGGCCTTGGTGTTGATTAGTCTATTAACTAAGAGGTACTCCATGTTGTTGTTGAATAGGAGGTTGTTATTCACATCCACACACCTCGCAGGGGAGAAGCTCCTCACATAGGCTACCAGCTTCTCATAGGAGAGTTGGTCTTGAGCGTCCAAATCCTTGGGTTTCATAGCATAGTACTCGGGCCTTTGCTCAAAATGTCTCCATTTCCATTTGAGCGGGAATATCGCCACAAGCCGAGTAACTGGGCGTCCATCCTCCATTTCCTCCACGCGGGAATACGAGGAATCTATGGCTGCATCCGTCAAGGGTTTCACTATGAAATACCTCTCTTTAAAGTGTCAAACAAATTCTAGGTATGGCCGAAAGAGCTTCCCGAACTATTTAATGGTCACCCATGCATGCCCTCCTCCAATAGATTGCCTATGGAGGAGAAAAATACGAAAGAAGAGGGGCATTGTGGCCCCTATTTGTAGGTACTGACAAACAAGCTCGAACACCCGCATGAACGCTAGCGCGTTAGGGTGAAGTTGAGAGGGCGCCAATTGAAGCCACTGGAAGACCCCCACCTGAAAATCATTGAAGGGAAAATGCATCTGTTGCAACTGGATTTAAAGTCAAGAGTCGCCACTACTAGTTTTTATCCTAAGGAAGGGCATCTAATAGGAAACCCTAATTCGCAAAATAGAGATTCTAAGTTTCAGACTTCTTTAGATGAAAGGAAGGTGTCAGGTACCTTTCATCTACCTTATTCTTAAGGATACCAAGTTTAGGTTTAGGTTTCAGGTAAAACAAGGTTTTAATTTTTAATAGGGGAACTCGCCACTATTTTAGTCGTATGCCTACGTATCCTCTTAGGAGGAATCATAGTCCCAATTTGTAGTTCGCGTGGGTTTGTGTTTTTTAGGGGTTGCAAAATTATTTTGAATTGCCTCGCATTTTGACCGGGTGTAAAGATTGTAGGATTTTGGGCTAAATGTGCGATTAGTCAAAATATATTTGGAATCCTTTAGCAAAAATTGTTTATTAGATTAGTTTATTGCAAAAAAGAGACTTAAGATTTGTTAGATATTTTTTAATCATATTAATTGCAAAAACTCTTAATTAATGCATGATTTAGAAATGTTTAATACAATAATATAAAAATATATGCATAAGTATTTCATAGAAAATAATTATTTAAAGGATAATATAAATAATATATGATAATAATATTTTAAGAAAATAAAGTAGGATGATGATAATAATAATGTATGAAAAATAAGAATTAATAAAATAAAATGATTTTTATATAAAAGAAAACAATTATATAAAAATTAAATATGATAATTATTATAAAAAGAAATAATTATAATAAACAAAAGAATAAGAATATAGAATAATTAAATAGGAAATAATAAAATAAAAAAATAAAAAATATTAATTAATATTCAGGGGGTGCGTTTTTTATATAATAGTAAAAGAGGTGAGGTGTAAAAAGTCAGGGCCTGAATTCAAATATTGAATTCAGGCCCAGTAAGCCTGAGGGGTGCGTGGCTGAACTAAGGAGTAAAAAGGAGGTGCTATGCTGTTTGTTGGGTTAGCAATTTCAAACAAATGGGGGTGTTAAACCTAACGGGTTTGGCCCAAACGCATCTTTGAGGGGGCCTGAGTGATTGTGTGTGCAAGGGCATATGAAGCTTACGGTGGACTTGGCCTCACGGTCTTCCAATGACGATCAAACAAGTGCAATTGAGGGAGCATAATAACTTATTGTGGGCGCGAGTATATGGGATCGATATAAAACATAAAAAAACAAAATATATTTTTTATTATTTCATCACTTTTCAGTTTCTACTCTCCTCTCTCTCTCTCTCTCTCTCTCTCTCTCTCTCTCTCTCTCTCTCTCTCTCTCTCTCTCTCTTTCCCTTCATTGCTTTACAACCCTATATCACAGAACAATTCACCGCGGCGGCTCAAAAGCGGGCCCAACCCCACCACAAATCAACCCACACAACCCTTAATCCAAATCAAAACAAAGAAAAAGCTGAGTTTGGTTTTACCCCTTTACGATTTTGCTTTCTGACTTTGAGTTCCCCTGGCTTTCTGACGCTAATCCCCTTTCTCCCTTTGATTTGCAAGTTCTGTGATGCTCGATGGTGGTGTTGGCTTCGAAAACAGCTCAACGGCGACATAAGATTGAACGACGACGGTGTGAATATATGATTAGGGTTTCAGATGTTGAAACCCTAATCACTTCTTGCTTCAGTCTTCAACGGTGAGATATGGTTTGCCTCTTCGTGTTCTTCTTCAACTTTTTCGTTCTTCAAATTCTTCCCTTCTTCAATTTCTTGTTCTTCTATTTATAGGGTAATGATTAAATTGATGTTATATATTAGTTAGCATAGATTTAGGGTTTTTAGAGAAAATTAGGGATTTGAATGTTCGTAATTAATTCCGTAATGTATTCAATTGGATTTGTAATAATAAGTTTGATTTTGGTTTATTCTTATACTAGCCTGAGATTCTGGGCAATTAGTTCTGTATATTTCTTGATTTACACTGTAGATTTGATTTAGTATATTTTTTAGATTTGGACTTTGTAATATTCTGGGCTTTGTTAATATTTTAGATATTATTTTGGATTTGTTTTAGTTTTGATTCAAACAGTAATTGTTTGATGCATTGCAAACGAGTGCAATTCCTGGGTAATTTACACAGTACTTGTTAGCTTGATAAAAAACGTGCGCCTATCATGATAATTGATACAATAACTGTTACTTTGAATTTGGGCCTTAACACAGTTTCTGTCCAATAACAATCTTTTTGTTACCATAAACATTTCCCATGGACTGGGCCTGCATTTAAAAACCGACCTTTTTTCCAATATTAAGCCCATATATCTTTTTAAGAAAGACTCTTAGTAAAAATGATTTTATAAGATAAAAATAATAAAATATTTTTATAACAAAAATAAAGATAATAAAGTATTTTAATAATTATAATAAATTTCTCAATAAAAGGATTATAGAAAACAATTTAATACCAATAAAAAACAATGACCATCTCACAAAATGTCAAACGCGTTCAGTCCGTATCTATTGGGCTTTTAAAACATGTTGTGCACACCCCCCATTTTCTATCATTCAATGACCAACAGAACTGGGCCAAATGAGTGGACTGAAATGTCACCTCCTCTTTACTAACACCAATAACACAATGGACTTTACATACTTAAAACTTAATTTTGGTTTTAAAATAAAATAGACCTTTATATAACAATCTCATGGACCATTGGCCAACATGCTTCGCGAGTGGGCCTACGGGTATATGGGTCTTTCTGATTTAGAAAGCCCCACTCCCTTGAATTAAGATGCACCCCCTATTGACTTGGATTTATAAAAATGGGCCATCAGATATTGCTGGACCATCTTTAACTAAAGCATTTTTCTTCCATTTTTAATCTTGAAAATATGATCATAAAGGTAGGGCAAATTTGGGGTACGAAAACATCCCCGCCTCTTTAAATGTAAACTCATACATGGGGAAACGTTTGCCCGGATATGCCGAGCATATTCTCCGATCGTGATGGGGAATTTGAAGAATCCAGTTCGCGGGGGCCCCTTTTTCCCGAACCTCTGGATAGTTAAACACGTTCGTTGTATCATGTGTGAAACACAATCTCTTACTTCGAGGCTCCGGGGCGACCCATGCCAAAGGGTCCTCGTTTGTTTCATTGTCATGATTGCCGGGCAGGACATCTTCCCCGACCGAGCACGACATTATACCTGAAAAGCAGGAGGAAAAAGTGAGTTCGACGTTATCAAATTCACCCTTCCACCGCAGATTAAGTGAAAGGGCGATGAAGCGGTCGAGGAACAAGCCTTGACCCAGGCCCCGACTAAATGTCTAAGTGGACTCCATTTGCTCGAGGAATATACAGCCAGGAGAGAAAGAAGCCCGAAACAACCTCGACATTTCGGGGAAAACATTCACGACATCATAATTACAACTCGGGGAGACTGACCCCGACTTCATAGACATGAATCTCAATAAATATTCATGAGTATTCATCATTGAGCTCATGAATATTCATCAAAGATTCATCCAGCTTTAACAAATATTGGGCGTTTAATCTATGAACCCTAAGGAAAAACATAGTAAAAGAAGATATAACTTACTTGGATGAGGGATTCTTGAAAGAAATCTGGAAAAGTTGAGAGGAGAGGATTCACGCGCGAGTAAGGGAAGTTGAAGGAAAAAACTTGAGAAATGACAAATGAAACCCACGGGTCCCCTTTTTATATATGGCTCACACCCCACGAGGTCCATTATGAAAAGTCATCTTTGGATTGGGCCTTTTGGACTCCCCACAAAGAGATGGCACCCCAAAGCAACAACCACGTAGCCCAACAATCAGCCACATGTCTATTCTCAAGAGACGAACACGTCCCCGACTTATACGTAACTCCCTGCAAGAGCCCGCGACCAACACGAAGGAATACTCTACATCATAACTAAGATTGTCGCACGGGATATTTCGTCACGAGGAAGCAAAACAACGCTCGAACTCGCGATAACTACTCGATGATGGGCATATTGAAAGATTACTCGTGGAAGCTCCCCATAACTTACAAGCTCTCGTCAGACAGCAAACATACGCCCGATGTTTTCGTCCTTGCAGCTCGCTTGTCCATGGGACCCCAGTCACCATTCAAATAAGCTATCCTCGGCGAGGGCAACGATTCTCTCCCTTTCAGAGGACCCCAACCTGCATTCTCGAGCCAATTATCCCCGACCATAAAAGTTGAACTCAAGTCATCACCCTTTCACCTAAGGGTAATAACTTGGGGGGGCTCCTGATCTGGACTGGGTCTGGACTTGCCCTACGGTTGATAAGGCCCAATCTAGCACCCTTGTATAAGGCCTAATCCAACACATTTGCATAAGGCCTAAGGGCAAACAACCCTAGCTAAGGACCGGAGGGAAGCTCCCCCCACTCCTGTAGAGGACATGGCCTATGCTGTAGGGGAACATGGCCCATGTTCCCATCAATGTCATCACAACTGCCTTCCGGAAATCTAGGGTGCAACTCTTATTCTCACAGAGCATTTGACCAGGGGGGAGTCCACTCGCTAGACTCCATACACACGTAAGCCCTGGCAGTCCTCCTTGATTGGGCCTCATCATGGCCCAACATGGTGGACCTTGGCCCAACACTAGGGGCTATAAATACCCTCTCATACGAGAGGGCCAGGTACTCATTCTAACATTCTCAATCACACTTACTTACACTCTCTCTGAAGCTTACTTTGGCATTGGAGTGTCTTGCAGGTACCCTCCACTTCACATTCAACAGCTATTCAACTGGGAGTTTCCAAGCCTTGACGATCCTTCTGGTCAATCTCAATCAATATGCAAGATGGATAAAGCGCTTAGAAGATACTCTGCTGGAAGCGGCCATTTATCTGGTTCAGTTACCACTTCAGTCAAATTAATGCAGAAGGTTAGTGTTATCATTTCCGTGTATTTTATGTCATCTCTCATATAAAAAAGAAATAATATACTTGTATTCTAACTATTATATCATATGCTAAATAAAACTAGGGCATAGTCAACCTCAATTGGACCAAGTTTTTTGGTTCAAGTTGAAATTAAAGTTTACTATAAACTTTTTGTTTATTTATTCTATCAATCTTGGACTTGAGTTAAGCAAAAGATAAAAAGCTTAAAAGATTTACCTTTTCTTTTTTTCCTCAAGTTCATATTCTCAATTAGACCCCTTAAAACGCATGAAATATTAAAAGCTATCATAAACTCAAGTTTTGAATGTATAAAAAGATGAATAGAAAAGTTTCCTATTCTCTTTTTTGTTGTAAGCAAATAATTATTTACAAGGGAAGTATAAGGGATACTCCAATCCTTACAAATAACGAGAGATCACAAAGACTAGTCTTAAACAAAAATCGCGGTCAAGATGGGAAACCCAAGCAATCAATGCAAAAGAAATGATGCTAGCACAACCAACACATCCTAAATCTAATTATAACTATTGTACCCCAAAATTTCCCTCTCATTTATCAATATTTTTCTCACAAGACTTCTTGGACTCAAGATAATATTAGGGTTTGCTCAGCTCAAGACATCTCATCTTGCACTGATAACCCCAAATTAGGGTTTGAGTTTGCACAAGGATTTTTGGACCACCAATGCTTCATGTGACTTTCATACATTATCTTGGACCCCTAAGATTGTTCATGTTAAGTTTCAGGCCTTGAACCACATTTTTGATCAGTCAATTGGACAGTTGACCTAAAAACCAATTGTATTGAGGAAAAGTCAACCATGACCAATTTACAGTCAAACTTCATAATTTTTAATCCACATCAATATTTTAGACTCCTATGTACCATTTGATCAAGTTTGGATCATAACTCCTCAAGAAATTTGATCAAATCATCAAAAGGGCAAAATGATCAAAATTAGGGTTTTTGACTGAGAAAGGGAAATTTATGATTTTTAACCTAGCCAATGACCAATTGAGTTCAAACATGAATTCAAGGGTTCAATGGAATAATCTTGACCTAATTACATGGATCAAAAGATCTCAAGTTCATTGGATTGACAGATGAATTTTGCAGTCAACTGATCAAAAGTCAACTGTACACTGAAAAGTCAAACTTTGACTTTTTGGTCAAAATTAAGTGCCAAGGGTCATAATTCACCAAGATATGTCAAAATATGAAACTTGTTCACCAAGAAACTCAAAATTGCAAATTAGGGTTTTTAATTTGAAAAGTTTCATAACTTAGAATTTTTCTAAGTATGGAAATTTTCTTATTTTTTCCCAACTTTTCACCACTTTTTCACCATGATGCAATTTGATTCAAAGAAAACTTCCAACATGAAAGTTGTAGTACTCCATGAAATCTACAACTTTGCTTCACAAACTTTTCCCAAAAGATGTTTGGATCTCAAGTTATGAATTTGTGAACAAAGGTCCATGAACTAGATAACTTAGTCAAATTTTGCCCTAATTTAGGCAGGTTTTGGACCCAACTTCATGGACATTTTTCACCTAGTTCCAAGAGGTATCTCAAAATTCATTTCAAATATGGATTATAGAGAACATTGCAAGCTTTCCAAAATGTCCAAGAACTATCCAAGATCATTTTTGGTTAGGGAGAATCGAAGAAGGGAAGTTGGCATTTTATCACTTTTGTTCAAGCCATTTTCACATGAGATCAAGTTGCAAATCCAATCCATACTGTTTGTACCTTGCTTTACAGGTCCTGAACTCACTTTGCACTCCATAATTAAATTCAAACTCAGTTGACAAAGGCATTATCTTTTCTTTTGAAGCATTGTACAAGAGATAATTCCATTTTAAGCATAAAGGTTACAATGCCATTTTCATAAAGTGCAACTTTTGCAAATTTATCAATCTTGAGCCTTGGACCTGTCCCTTTGGTGCAAGCAATTCACACAGGTCTTAAGCAATTTGTACAAGCTCTTTGCAGCCCTCAAGCTAGCCAGTACAAGCATGTTAGCATTGGTCACTTCACTTTACTTAAAATACAAGAAAGGTTGCCAAAAGGTGAAAAGCTTGTACAACTAGTAAGAAGTGGACTTGGTATCCATTCTATACAAGTATACAAACTTGTCACAATGCAGAGCACAATTGGCTTGCATCCAGAACTCACTCAAACTCAAAAACTTCATTTTTCTGTCAAAACACAGTATTTCTGCAAAACCCAAGCCAACTAATTTTTGACTCGTGCGTTTTGTATTTTAACACTTTAAACACCTTCTACATATCATACCAAAGCAAGCCAAGCCCTTACCCTGGTTCTGTAACCCCTATTTCAGCCATTGCCATTTTCAACCTTGAAGCTTGCAGCTTGACTTGTGCAGGAAGTTCCATCCATTCTCAAGGCAAGATAAGCATTGGAACAACTTGAAGGAAGCTCACACAATCCACAGGCCTCCATTAAAGTCCCTACATTGCTCTATCCAAATACAACTGAAGGAGGTATATTTCTTAAACTCTATCTCTGTATTTAGGCAACTTCAAGCCACGATTTGTGAAGAAAAAATGTAGTCCATAACATGGTGAAGATGTACATATGCATACTTTTCATTTATATTAACTATGTTGAGAGAATTTGAAGCTTAAAGTTCATGAAAAAGTTAGGTCACGAATTAGGGCTGCCAAAATTCTCTATGATCTTTGAGAGTTAGGTTACAAATTTTATATGGTTGGAATCGTGAGATTAAATGCCACATGTTTCATGTTATGAGTTTTTGTTTTTGTGCAAGCATATGAGAGTTACAATTTGAATGGAAGAACGCGCGCAAGGAGACTGGCTGGAGGACAGGGACGAAGCAGTATTCTGGGCTTTTTTTGGCGCCTGGCCTTTTTGGTTTTGCTATTTGCACCCCCTGACTAGATATTTGCACTCCCTGACTTATTTCTTATATTTTTGCATTTTCTTTCATATTTTTATATTTATTACTTGCATTTATTTTTTTAATGATAAAAAATACCCAAAAATAATTTATTTATTTTCACACTTTTATTTTTTATTTTTTATATTTATTTTCTCACATAGAAATAGCTTATTTTGACAAATAGATTCTATTTTCTTAAATAACTTGTAAATATATTTAAAAATACTACATATTTTTGTTATATTATTTATGCATATCAAATATTTATTTTCTATACATGTTTGATTTTTAATATTTGAACATAATATTATTTATTATTTCTTGTACAAAAAATGGACAAAATAATAACATAAAGCATTATTTTCTTTTAATTAAAAATTAGGGTTTCACCCCTCCAAAAATAGTATTATTTTTTTTCTTATTTTTTAGGGTTTAAATTAAATCATTTTTCTCATACAAAAAACAAATACCAAAACATTTTTACATAAATACATTGCATTGCATTTTAAATATTTGTACATTTATTTAATTCGCGCAATATTCGATTGGGTTGTAATAATATTTTTAGGTTTATAATTGTGCAAAATCCCCATTCAAAACTTGTATCCCCCTCCCATAATAATTGTTGTAATAACTTAGTTTATTTTACGCAATTTAATGCTTTATATACTATGCTTAGTAACTAGGGTTTGCATGACAAGAACAAAAACAAAACAAATAGAAAAAACCTAATGCAAGACAAAAGCATGAAAAATGACACACTTTGCACACAAGCACCCTTAGGGTTTCTCCCACTTGGTTGCCTAAAATTAAAATGGCCATGTTACGCATGCGAAGAATCTTGGCAAAACAAAACAAAAATAAGATCATAGTCCCTCGATGACGCTATCAAAAGGTTGCCTAAACAAAGATGATCTTGGTGCCTCAAATTGCTAAGATACTTGGCAACATTGCTATCATGGTCATACGATGACCCACACTCGTCCCGTTTACATCCAAAGATAGGGTTGCTTACCAAATCAATGGTAAGTCAACAATGTCAAAGGAATAAAAATGCACAAGAAATATATTTGAGTAGGTATATATCTTCTAGTTACTTGTTACATTTCAAAACAATCCTTTCTATTTTCAAAAAAAACACACACATCTCAAAACATCTTTCAAAACATTGAAAACATTTTCAAAAGACAAACATCTCTGTATACATTCTTACGAACGAGAATCATTACAAAGATTTCCTAAACGAATGGCCTCTTTTACAAAATACTTTCAAAACCACACCAAGCACCATTTCAAATAAAACAAATCAAAGCAAGTGATCTAAACAAGTAACTAAGAGCCCATGGAAAACGATGGATGAAAAGGGTGCTAGCACCATCCTTTTTCATAATCTACCCCCCGAACTCAAGAAAACATCTCAAAGGTCTTTCCTGTGCTTTTTTACCTTTCCTTTTGGATAAAAGAAAAGTCAGTGGCGACTCTTGCTAACCGCAACATTTTGCAAACACAAACGCAAAACCTCAAGTCAGTTCTCCCACCGCATCACAGAATTGGCGACTCTGCTGGGGAAAATTCTAAAAGTGGGGTTGCCTTAGGGTTTAGATCACCTTTATTTGCTTACATTGTTTGACTTATTTGCTTTACAATTATGGTTCTTTGTTTAGGTTTGAATCCTCTACCCGGATTTGGGAAACATTATAGGTAAATAGCAATACGTTATGGAAACTGTGCGGGGTATACCGACATGGTCTAAGCAATAACTATATTAGTGTGACATATTTGTGGGTACCGGTAGCCTTTGAGTCAATCAAAGAGAATACGGGGCCGCTGAGTGATGTCATGAAGCACTAATGAACTTCTAGAACCTTTACTTGACCAACTTGGCCTTTTAGGATGTAGTGAGATGACTGGCTTTGGTGCAGTTCGAAGTTGGTAGATACTCGATACTACACTCATTGAGGGTTGGTTTCTTGGAATATTTCAGTCGCCAGTAAAGAGGCTTGAACTGAAACAATGAACAAGGAAACAATCCAGTGATGTTGAGCTCCTTAGAACCCGGTTACTATTTCTAGGACAGGTTGAGCCAACTAAACTTCAAGAGGGTACTTACCTATAAAACCCCATGCAAGCCTAAACTAGGAACTTGTGTGATTTGCTTGTACATATACACTTGTGCATAACATCATGGACATCATGAACATCATATGCATTCACTAACCATTTCAAGGATTTTGGAGATTCATCTTTGTTCTTGTTTTTTAGGTTATGGATTCACTTCGTAGGAAAACTATCCATCCAGATGGCCTCTATAAGCCCATCCACCTATCCATCACCTCTCAGCATGACATCTATAAGCCCATCTTCCTATCCACTAATCTCCAAATGGCATCTGTAAGCCCATTCCCACCATCACATTACTATGTGAGCGCAAATTTCTGAGCACTCTAGTGTTCAATCATCTTCCACCTTCGGATTACGAAAGGCACGTCAGCCAATCTACATCCTCAGGTCTAAGAAGATTGAACAGGGGCAACTGTTGTACCCCAAAATTTGCCCTCCCATATTCTTCAAGATTTGCAAAGAGCATGCTTCAAAATCTCCCCAAGGGTTGCACAGTCCAATTGCCTCCTAACAGTCAAAAACTAGGGTTTTGGTTATGGCAGAGAAATTGAAGTTTCCAAGGGTCCAATCAAGTCCCACATGCCTACATACATGGTCAAGCATCCACATGCCAAGTTTCAAGACTCACAACACAAAATTGCACAGTCAAATGCCCTAATTGCTCAACAGTCAACTATAGGGGTAAAATGGTCATTTAATAGTCAAAAGTTCAAATTTTTGGTCAACATCTTATTTTGAAGCCACAAACATCATTGGATCAATTCTTGATCATGATTCTCAAGGCATGGCTCAAAAAGTCTCAAGATGCAAAAGTTTCCATATTTGGACAGTTGAAAAAGTCAACTGTAACTTGACCAAGGCATAACTTCCACATGGTTCATCAGAAAAATTCCATCCAAAGCTCATTTTGAAGATAATGACATTTCCTACAACTCATCTTCACACTTCAAGTCCAAGAAATGCTCTCATAAAAAGTTATCAATCTCAACATTATAGGTCATTTTCAAAAGTCAACAAAAAGGCACTTTAAGTCAAAGACCATAACTTAAGATTGGTAAATCAAAATGACATGGGACCAAAGGCATTGGTTAGAGGACTTCAAGACCTTTCCAAAATGTCCAAGAACATGATCAAATCTTAAAAATTGAGCAAGATATGCCTTGTGCAAGTTGGGAAATTTTTGGGAATTTTGAAAAGTCAACTTTGCTTCAAATGCCTCAAAATTGCTAATGGGCCACATTTTCTTCCAAGAATCATCACCCAAAAGCTATGCACGACCCATTGACCCAAAGGGGAGTTATTTCATCATTTTTTATTATTTATTTGAATTTTTATCACCATTAATTCATTTAATTAAATAAAATATGACAAAAATACTAAACAAATGTTTTTGAATCCTTTTATGCAGCATATGCCCTCATTATTCACTCAAGATCTCGTGCACATCAAAAAAGGAAAGATTTTGTGCAAATTGGCATGTTCTTCATGAGGAAAAGATTGAAAAAGATACCATGAGAATCAAATCTCAAAAACATCAATGCAAAGGTTTCTTGGCTTGAATTTTTACCCTAATTCGTTCCTCATATAAACACAAACCTAAACCTAATGCAAAGGACCTGGAAGCCGCGCCTCAGACCACGAAAAAACTTTGCATTTTTTGCCAAAAAGTTCAAAACTGAAAACACAGCTAGAGGGCTTTTCAAGGCAAGAGAGCAATTCCATTACATTCCTGAGACATCAAGGAAGCTTCCTGAATCAAAACCACAGTCTCTAACCTCAAGAATCGGTAGAATGAGGTCGTCCTGTTCTTGACATTTTTCATATTCGTGTTTTAATTTATATGCATCATCCTTGCATTTTTCTTGTTGATTTGTACTAATATGGTTGTTCTAAATCTGTTGGCATCATTTAATTGAGTTTTTGTGCCATGTACACGAATCCACCATGGGAGCTCGTTAGGGTTGCAGAGATGTGAAATTGGGGTTTCTTGCATAAGGAAAAATTAGGCAGCAAGACCAGGACCATTGAACTCAGTGCATCCATACGAATTAAGTCCACATGTCGCGCTCAATTTATGACTAACGGTTTTCTATTCGCTATTTTTTGGTATTTCAGATTGTGGGGGTTTAAAACCCCCGCTATCTAGTTTTATTTTTCAGGCAAATAAAGAACAAGTGGAGAAGAAGATGAGTTGTAAGCACACGGTTGGCTGATTCAAAAGCTTGGCGCGCATTTTTGTGTTTTACATCACTAATCCTTATTTTTATTATATTAATTGTTGTACATTATAATGACAAAGTTGCTAGACAGCTCAGTTGGTGGAAAGTGTTGTTGGCAAGCCTTGGGACCTGCGTTCGATTCCCAGGTCCCCCACTTTATTCAATATTTTCTTTTCTAACGTGATTCTGTGTAGCATACCCCCAGGGCCTACCATGCAGCTTCAAGTTTGTGCTTGCCACGCGCCCCATAAGATCAATCCAGTGGTCAGAAGCTGCAGACCACCATGTGCATAGGTCAACGCCTCCACACACAAGCCAGGAAAGTCCACGTGGGCTAGCGTTTCATGGGCCTAATTGCTTGCTACAAACCTCCAGAATTGGGTCTACCACCCCTTTTGTTTGTATTTCTTCCTTTATTCTTTCCTTTTTTATTTTGTTTTGATTCTTTTCTCTTAATTCCACAAATTAATTTTAAAATAATAAAAATACAAAAAATCAGAAAAGACAAAAATAAAAATATATTTTATTTAAATGTTTTTATAAATAAATTTTATTAACTAATTTAGTTTTTTAATTCTAGGTTTAATTTTAATGTTTTCTTTAATAAACTAAAAAATGTAGAATTAGGGTTTTAAATACTTTTATTCTTTTTCTTTTCTTTTACCATATTTAATTATTAATTATTTTGTAAATAAATTTATCATTAAATAATTAGATTGAAACTAGGTATAACTTAAACATTTTTTTTATAAATTAAAAATAGTTTAGAATTAGGGTTTTTAATTCCATTAATTGTCTTAATTTCATAAAGTACAAAAAATATCAAAAAATAAGTCTTTTTCCTTTATTTTTGCCTAGGTATGTCAACCTAGCGGGTCTTTGATTTTGCGTAGTATTTTTTCGACTATATCCATGCTCTCAGAGAGCAGGGAGTTGTCACTGTCAGTAGTATTGCGTTGCCGTACCACTAGAAGATGTCTGATCAGGCAAGATTCGTTGTTGGAACGCCCCAAGTGACTCAGGCGGAGATTTTCCCCAGGCTATTTGGCCTTTGAGAGATTCTCCGAATCTTGATTGGACTTCCCCAGATAATAGACCATGATCATATCATGCCCCTTGATCGGAAGTGCTTCTGTTCATTAGACATTCGTCGTGCGAATTTCTATGCTGTTCAAACAAAAAGTCATATGCAAACAAAGTTATGTTAAAAATGTAAAGCTTATGTCTGTCTTAAAGATTTTGAAAATGCATTCTTTTTCATAAAACAAATGATTGTTTGTAAAACGTGATGTTAACTCCGTATTTTACCATGAGCCTTAAGGAGTCAGGATACCTTTCATAACAATATGCTTTCGAACTAACCTATGCTTCAGTTAGGACTTTTAAGGGTTATAACGTGGCCTGGTTCACGGTTCAAGAAACAAAGGATAAAGGCTCAAATTATTTGTACCCACCCGCTCTTCGTGATGTTCTTCAAACCTAAACTCAGTTGATCGTACGTCAGATCTTGTTCGAGTCTTTGTCCTGATATGCCAGTGATGGTTCGGATACTGAACGTTTATTTTGGATAGGCAGTCATTTCTTTTTTGTGTTGAGGGTTTGTATGACCTCTTTTCTCTTTTTTTTATTATTATCCCTATTTTTTTTGCCTGAACTGTTTCTTTTGTGATTACAGTCAGCGGGATGCCCCAGTTTTATAAGTCTCCTTCATAGGTTTTGACTTATTGGGTTTTTTATTTTTGAGATATAATGACTGCCTATCCTTATGATTATTCGGAATCATCACTGTCTTCTTTTTTTTTGTAAGGACCTCTTTGGTGCCATTTGTTATGCACTTGGATCAACTGAGAGAACTACCCTGCCCCAGGTTATGATAAAGGGTTTTAATTTTCGAAAAGAAAAACTCCTACTTCTTTGGCTCAGAGGGGTTGACGAGGGATTATCTTCCTTATAACTCCAGTGTTTAGGGATTGAAACAATGCCTGTACCTCATCAGCGGGGTCTGTTCAAAAGCATACTGTAAGGATCGTGGTATCGTTTTCGTCATCCTCCCTCAAGAGGCTTAGAATTATTAATCGAGCGTTGATCATCAGAAAACATATGAAAATAATTTGCATATAGTGAATACGAATATATTGCTTCAAAACAGACATATGCGATGCATTAATGAAATAACAACGTTTAACATGAGTAAATGTTTGAACAAAAGAAAATTACAACTTGAAAATCCTAATGAACAAAAGTCTTTTCATCTCAGGGCTTGTTACTTCAACTGGTGAGCCTTGGAGGGATGGTAGAAAAACTCAGCCTGACCATCTTGTGTGAACTCCAATGCTCCTTCATCAATCAGGTCCTGGATCTTGTTCTTCAGAGCCCAACACTCATTTGTATCATGTCCTGGACTGGAAGAGTGGTAGGCACACCTTTTATTGGGATGATAGGTAGGAGATGTTGTGTTGGGGTTCTGGGGATGAGCCCTTAATGTGATCAGATTCAATCTCAACAGGCGTTGTAAAGCTTGAAACAGCGACATGTTGAGCTGGGTGAATTGCCTCATGGACTTGTCTGGCTGAAGCTGGTGAGGTTGACGCTGAATTTGTGACACTGGAGCCACTTGAGGAGCTCTCCCCTTATCTCCTTGTCTCAAAGATGGTTGAATGATGACTGGATTTTTACCCTTAGACGTTTGCCCCAGCTGGTTACCCCGAAGCAATTGGTTGACGAGAACCCCGAGCTCTTCTTGTCTTTGGACTAAGCCTTGAATGATAGTCACCTGCCCCAGCATCTGGGCTTTCATTGCATCCATCTCAGCTTGCAGATGTTTCAACCGTTCGTCCTCAGCACTGTTCCTGACCAAAGTCCCCATGAGAAGTGCTCTCAACTCCTCCTGCCCCTTGGATAGATTCAGGAGGATTTCCCCGAACCGAGTCTCTTGAGCATGGAAGTCCTGGTTGTATTGTTGGGAAGCCATTGCTGAAATAAACAGCGGGGAAGGTAAGTGACCTGTAAAAAGGGTACCTGTAATGCAATGATATGTATGTATGCATGCAATGTTTTCAAGGATCTCGCGGGGTAAACAAGAAATTTGTTAGAGCTGGGATCCGGTAGCTTGATTGAAGGAACTTCCTGTTGTTGAGAGTCCTTCTTCAAGAGTCAAGGCTCACCATATCGAGTGGGTCATAGCCCCTGACAACCTTGGCTTAGAGGAAAATAAATCCCCTTTGCCCCTTGCTAGACAGTTTGGTTCATCGTGACCTGCACCACAGACCCTTGAGATCCTTGAAATGGATTAGTCCTTATGGAGGATGTATGCAATGGTATGATGTTATGCTATGCATGGAGTGATATATGTAACCCTGTTATGAGTCCAGATTAAGGACTATAAACAAAACCTGCAAGAAACTCAAGTGTCAGATAACAAGCATGCAAATAGTCAAGTTGGAAGGCACACAAGTCACACAAGAGAAGCCCTTAGAGTTTAGGCCAGCATGGGGTCTAGGTATTACCCTCTTTCAGTTTGTTGGTTAAGACCTGTCCTATCAGAAGTAACTGGGTTCTAGAGGATCCCAATATCACTGACTACCCTCAATCGGTCATAACTCCAGCATCACAATCTTTTCTTGCGGCCAGAACCATCACGAGAGTTTAGCCTCAATGGGCGTAGCATACTGCTACCGTTCTATTGGCCAAGTTGGGTCATTTAAGGTTCTAAGGTCGGTTGGTGCTTAATGACTCCTCAGAAGACCCATATTCTCCTCGTTGCAACACAAGGGATATCGGTACAGACCAAGGTGCCACACCAACGTAGCCACTGCTTCACCCATGTCGGTCTACGCCGGACAGGTCCCTCACAGCTTATGCTACCTAAACAGGGTATCCCCAGATCCAGGTTAGGATCTATGTAACTCCGATGCAACCCACAATTATAAAGCAAACAAGCACAACAATTGAAAACACAAGTGATCTTAGTCCTAAGGTACACCTCACTTTATAAGAGTCCCCAACAGAGTCGCTAGTTCTGTGACCGGTGGATCTGGAACTGACTATTTAACGCTGGTTCGCGAAATTTCGCGGAAGCAAGAGTCGCCACCGTCTTTTATTTTCTCCAAATGGAAAGGACAAAAGCACAGAAAAATTCCTTATAGAGATTGCTCTCGGTTCGGGAGGTAGATTTATAGAAAGGGAAGGTGTTAGCACCCTTTCTATCCATGGTTATCCATGGGCTCTTAGATACTTGCTCATTTGTGTTTTCAAAATTGTTTGTTTGCTTTTCAAGGTGAGTGTTTAAAAAAGTTTCTTTGAAAATTTCAGTTCGACTCTTGTATCAGTCCTCAAGAGTGTTTGAAAAATTGCTTTTGAAAGCTTTTTGAAAGGTGTCGGTGTGAAAAGAAGTTTTTTGATCTGTTTTGAATTAGAGCAAGTATCTAGGAGTCGTCTACCTACCCTAAGGAATTCGTCTGTGTAAATGTCCTTAAGGTAGTGCCATCCCACCATTGAGAGGTAGGTAGCACCACCGTTGGAGGTGTTCGGGTCAATTCGAGTTTTGGGACAGTGTGGTCACCAAGCAAAGGTAAGACACCTTAGAAGCTACCCTTATGCCATTGATCTTTTATTCCGAGGCAACTATTCCGAGGCAACTTGTTTTGAGGCAACCAGATCAATGGGACATAAGGACTCACTAAGACGTCCTATAGCCGACGACCACGTTTCGAGGGACAAGGCAACAGTGTGGTCACCAGAGCAATAGGAAGACACCTTAGAAGCTACCCTCATGCCATGTTCATGGACATGAGGACTTAATAAAACATCCTCTACTCGGCGACCACTTTTCGAGGGGCAAGGTAACAGTGAGGCGTACCCTAGGAGTGGTGTGTGAATTGTGTGTCATTTTTCAGTTATATTTGTCTTGTTCATGCATTGGCGATCTACGCTTTGTTTTTATTTTTGGCATTCATTCTTTCATGCAATATTATTAACAGTTAAAAGGTGCGGAGTTAAGAGTCCTACGTTATTACAAAGGCGCAGGTCTACATCGCCAAATTAATCCAAGACCCGATTTGAAATAAAATAAAAATGCGGAAAAATAAATATCCTAATTAATCTATTACAAGGCTTTGGAGTAATTACATGAAATTTATAAGAAAAGAAATTAAATAAGCGCGCGAAACGAAATTTTAATCGAAAGCGAGGGCGTTGGACCCTTTTAAAGAAATTAAATTGAAATTATGAAATTAATTAAATTAAATAAAGGAAAAAGACTTATTTTTTGATATTTTTTGTACTTTATGAAATTAAGACAATTAATGGAATTAAAAACCCTAATTCTAAACTATTTTTAATTTATAAAAAAAATGTTTAAGTTATACCTAGTTTCAATCTAATTATTTAATGATAAATTTATTTACAAAATAATTAATAATTAAATATGGTAAAAGAAAAGAAAAAGAATAAAAGTATTTAAAACCCTAATTCTACATTTTTTAGTTTATTAAAGAAAACATTAAAATTAAACCTAGAATTAAAAAACTAAATTAGTTAATAAAATTTATTTATAAAAACATTTAAATAAAATATATTTTTATTTTTGTCTTTTCTGATTTGTTGTATTTTTATTATTTTAAAATTAATTTGTGGAATTAAGAGAAAAGAATCAAAACAAAATAAAAAAGGAAAGAATAAAGGAAGAAATACAAACAAAAGGGGTGGTAGACCCAATTCTGGAGGTTTGTAGCAAGCAATTAGGCCCATGAAACGCTAGCCCACGTGGACTTTCCTGGCTTGTGTGTGGAGGCGTTGACCTATGCACATGGTGGTCTGCAGCTTCTGACCACTGGATTGATCTTATGGGGCGCGTGGCAAGCACAAACTTGAAGCTGCATGGTAGGCCCTGGGGGTATGCTACACAGAATCACGTTAGAAAAGAAAATATTGAATAAAGTGGGGGACCTGGGAATCGAACGCAGGTCCCAAGGCTTGCCAACAACACTTTCCACCAACTGAGCTGTCTAGCAACTTTGTCATTATGATGGACAACAATTAATATAATAAAAATAAGGATTAGTGATGTAAAACACAAAAATGCGCGCCAAGCTTTTGAATCAGCCAACCGTGTGCTTACAACTCATCTTCTTCTCCACTTGTTCTTTATTTGCCTGAAAAATAAAACTAGATAGCGGGGGTTTTAAACCCCCACAATCTGAAATACCAAAAAATAGCGAATAGAAAACCGTTAGTCATAAATTGAGCGCGACATGTGGACTTAATTCATATGGATGCACTGAGTTCAATGGTCCTGGTCTTGCTGCCTAATTTTTCCTTATGCAAGAAACCCCAATTTCACATCTCTGTAACCCTAACGAGCTCCCATGGTGGATTCGTGTACATGGCACAAAAACTCAATTAAATGATGCCAACAGATTTAGAACAACCATATTAGTATAAATCAACAAGAAAAATGCAAGGATGATGCGTATAAATTAAAACACGAATATGAAAAATGTCAAGAACAGGACGGCCTCATTCTACCGATTCTTGAGGTTAGAGACTGTGGTTTTGATTCAGGAAGCTTCCTTGATGTCTCAGGAATGTAATGGAATTGCTCTCTTGCCTTGAAAAGCCCTCTAGCTGTGTTTTCAGTTTTGAACTTTTTGGCAAAAAATGCAAAGTTTTTTCGTGGTCTGAGGCGCAACTTCCAGGTCATTTGCATTAGGTTTAGGTTTGTGTTTATATGAGGAACGAATTAGGGTAAAAATTCAAGCCAAGAAACCTTTGCATTGATGTTTTTGAGATTTGATTCTCATGGTATCTTTTTCAATCTTTTCCTCATGAAGAACATGCCAATTTGCACAAAATCTTTCCTTTTTTGATGTGCACGAGATCTTGAGTGAATAATGAGGGCATATGCTGCATAAAAGGATTCAAAAACATTTGTTTAGTATTTTTGTCATATTTTATTTAATTAAATGAATTAATGGTGATAAAAATTCAAATAAATAATAAAAAATGATGAAATAACTCCCCTTTGGGTCAATGGGTCGTGCATAGCTTTTGGGTGATGATTCTTGGAAGAAAATGTGGCCCATTAGCAATTTTGAGGCATTTGAAGCAAAGTTGACTTTTCAAAATTCCCAAAAATTTCCCAACTTGCACAAGGCATATCTTGCTCAATTTTTAAGCTTTGATCATGTTCTTGGACATTTTGGAAAGGTCTTGAAGTCCTCTAACCAATGCCTTTGGTCCCATGTTATTTTGATTTACCAATCTCAAGTTATGGTCTTTGACTTAAAGTGCCTTTTTGTTGACTTTTGAAAATAACCTATAATGTTGAGATTGATAACTTTTTATGAGAGCATTTCTTGGACTTGAAGTGTGAAGATGAGTTGTAGGAAATCTCATTCTCTTCAAAATGAGATTTGGATGGAATTTTTCTGATGAACCATGTGGAAGTTATGCCTTGGTCAAGTTACAGTTGACTTTTTCAACTGTCCAAATATGGAAACTTTTGCATCTTGAGACTTTTTGAGCCATGCCTTGAGAATCATGATCAAGAATTGATCCAATGATTTTTGTGGCTTCAAAATAAGATGTTGACCAAAAATTTGAACTTTTGACTATCAAATGACCATTTTACCCCTATAGTTGACTGCTGAGCAATTAGGGCATTTGACTGTGCAATTTTGTGTTGTGAGTCTTGAAACTTGGCATGTGGATGCTTGACCATGTATGTAGGCATGTGGGACTTGATTGGACCCTTGGAAACTTAAATTTCTCTGCCAGAACCAAAACCCTAGTTTTTGACTGTTAGGAGGCAATTGGACTGTGCAACCCTTGGGGAGATTTTGAAGCATGCTCTTTTCAAATCTTGAAGAATATGGGAGGGCAAATTTTGGGGTATAACAGTTGCCCCTGTTCAATCTTCTTAGACCTGAGGATGTAGATTGGCTGACGTGCCTTTCGTAATCCGAAGGTGGAAGATGATTGAACACTAGAGTGCCCAGAAATTTGCGCTCACATAGTAATGTGATGGTGGGAATGGGCTTACAGATGCCATTTGGAGATTAGTGGATAGGAAGATGGGCTTATAGATGCCATGCTGAGAGGTGATGGATAGGTGGATGGGCTTATAGTGGCGACTCCATATATATATATATATATATATATATATATATATATATATATATATATATATATATATATATATATATATATATATATATATAATAAACAACAATCTTTAACAAATCAAGGCAAGTCTATCAGTAACATGTTACAATTTTCATAAAAAACATATTATTTATAAAAAACAACAACAATTTTCTTTTCTTTGATAATAATACTTCTTCTTCCAAAAAATATCAGATGGGCCAACTTAATGGGCCCATTCCTTATATTTTTTCCTTTTAACAAAAAAATCCCTTTTCATTTCTCCATAAATATAGTTGTAAATTAATGATAATTTTTCCTTTTAGACAAAACGATACTGCAAATACCAAATGGGCCGGTAACAGTCTTAATGGGCCTATACTTTGCAACTACACCTCTTATTCACTGTTTACCACAAAAACGGCAATGGGCCATAGATATATTTAATTTCTACCTCTCTTTTACCAATAAACTATCTAATAAAACTTAAGAGTTTTCCTAAAATAATTTTCCATTTTTGAATCGCATGGGCCCTTGGCGAACATGTTACGTGAATGGGTTCACGGATACACGAGTCTTTATGATTTTAGAAAGTCTCGCTCTCCCGAATTTAAGTTACACCCCCCTTAGTCGGGTAAAGACGGACCATCAGATACTGCTGTACAGTCTTTGGTTGAATATTTCTTCAATTTTAACCTTGAAAAATAAAATTATCGAGGTAGGACAAATTTGGGGTACGACAGCTGCCCCTATTCAATTATATTTCAATCGAATAACGCGAGAAAACTCGAGTCTTGCGCATTCTGATTCGAAGTTTATTGAATACTTGAAGTATCCCCAAAATTTGTCCGACAAACATAAAGTTACATTGGTATCGCATACTCTTACGAGTCTTTGGGAAAGTAGGCAAAGTTGATGATATATCACTTACGAGGGTTTGATAACGAGGCAGATACTGTTTGATCTTAAAAGCGCAATTTCGTATGTCTTGGCTTATTCACCCATTTGGAGGATGAATATAACAATTATTGATGATGCACGGCTGATTGAAGATTGAGGCCATGAATTATGTTTGCGAATCGCTGCATGACGTCTGAGGCGACGGGCTAGAGTTTTGTTTTCTTTTGAGCATCGCAGCATGAAGTATGAGGCGATGATCGGTGTTTATGGAATAATGAAATGTATTGCTGCATGAAGTATGATGCCATGGGTTAAAGTTTTGTTTTCTTCTGAGCATCGTTGCATGAATCCGAAGCGATGATCGATGTTTATGGAATAAAGAAACGTATTGCTGCATGAAGTCCGATGTAATGGGTTAGATTTGCAAATCTCCGCGTGAAGTCTGAGACGATAAGCTAGATTTGGTTTTCGGACATCACTGTATGAAGTCTGAGGCGATAGGCTAGATTTTACAGAATGAAGAAACACATTACTGCATGAAGTCTGAGGCAATGGGTTAGGTTTGTGAATCGCTGCATGAAATCTGAGATGATAAGCTGGATTTGGTTCTCGGGCATCGCTGCATGAAGTCTGAGGCGATGGTTTGTGTTACGGAGTAAAGAAATGTACATTGCTGCATGAAGTCTGCGGCAATGAGTTTGGTTCGCAATTCGCTGCGTGAAGTCTGATGCGATAGGATGGATTTTATTGAATAAAGAAACACATTGCTTCATGAAGACTAAGGCAATGGGTTTGGTTCACAAATCACTGCGTGAAGTCTGATGTGCTAAGCTAAATTTGGTTTTGAACATCGCTACATGAAGTCTGAGACGATGGTCTGGAGTTTGGAACACATTACTGCATGAAGTCAGAGGCAATGGGTTGGGTTCGCGAATCGCTGCGTGAAGTTTGAGGCGATAGGCTGGGTTTTGAGAATACGTTGCGGCTCAGAGGCAACATAGTGAGTTTTGCAAATACATTGCGGATTAGAGGCAACATACTGAGTTTTGAGAATATATTGCGGCTTAGAGGTAACGTAGTGAGTTTTGAAAATACATTGCGGCTTAGAGGAAATGACTTGAGTGTTATCCACTACTGCATGAAGACTTAGGTAATGGTTGAACGTGTCACGACATGAAGACTTAGGTGAAAGGATGAATCGTAGGAGAAGTATTTCGTTGGTTGACCCTTAGATAGTTGAATCGAGGGTAAGATTATTTGTTTTTTTTCTATGTGATACATGCGTATGCATACGTATCGAATGTTGTCTGTATGTGAAATGTATGATGTTTGACATTGATATGGAATCCTGAATATATGCGTATTGAATGTTGAAATGTATATTGTATGTATGCTTTTGGATATGCAAAATGTATGTGCGAAATATGTGTAAAATGCGTGTATGCCTTGAAATGTTATGAGGACTAGTTCTGGCATTCTCTTCTTTAAACCATTGGCTTAGAGTTACCAATTCTTGGCATTGTATATTGTTTCGTCATAGCATTGTTGAACTTGATTTGAATGCGGTGAAAAAGCGTTAGCAAAATATTGAATAATGATGTTGTATTGTGAGAGCAGGTGTAGACATAGACGTAGACGTAGGTAATGGCATATGCATAAATTTGTAGACGTGTGTATTGGCATATGTGCAGCCTCTGCAAGTGCCGGCGTAAGTGTAGACTTATGTAAATTCGTATGTTGTAAGCGCAGGCATAAGCGTAGACGTATGTATAGAATTGGCAGGAGTACACATGCGCGTGGACGCATGTGCAGACGTAGACTTTGTGTTGCAAGTATAGGCATAGGCACTGACATGTATATGGACGTAAACTTCATGTACAGACGCGTAGACGTAGGAGTAGATATGCATAGATTTTGTACTGTTGAATGCAAGCATAGGCGCAGATGTACGTGTGGGTGTATACTTTTTGTGTCGTGAGCATAGATATAGGCGTAGACATGTGTATAGTTTTGTGTTGCAAGACGTAGGAGTAGCCATGTGCGTGGACGTGTGTATAGCCTTCGTATTGTGAGCGTAGACATGGGCATAGCCATGTGCATGGACGTAGACGTGGATTTTCTTTCAATATTTTTCTAACCAAAATGTTTTTTCCGATGTTTTATCAAATGCTTTTATTTTGTTAATCCCCGAAATGATTTCAAGACAATATTCCCAAGTAATGATCGTAGTATTTTGTAAACAAGTCTGAGGAAATAAAAACGTAATTTGAAAGATGCAAAGAAAGAAATTGTTTTGTTGATATGCCTCTGAATAAGAGAGAACACGAGATGCAATTCCTGGAAAGAGGCAATTACATAAATTTTTGAAACTGTAAATGGCAATAAAAAATGATAATTGCTGCTGCTGTTCCCCAATATCCTTTTAATGATCTTATATCCTTTGCTTCTGAGTTGTATGATTCAGATCCATCTCTCCCTTTGTTGTTCGTAGTCGTAGTTCTTAGATCGCAATCTTTTTGTTCTTTATTTTTTTTTGTGAAATCCCTAACTTTTGCTTGGATTGCCCTTTTGGGTTTTCAATCCACCAAGATAATTTTTTGTTTATATGCCCCTAATTTTTACCTGGATCGTCCTTTAGTGTTTTTGATCCACCGGGACCCTCCTTTTTTCCTAAGTCGCCCTTTTAGGGTTTGAGCTTAGCGAGCTTCTTATACATAGTATTTTTTGACTGCATCTGAATTTGCCGGATGCGGTAGTTCTTCCCCATCCATTGTTGTGAGGATAATATTACCACCGGAGGATGCTGTGTTGACTACGTACGGACCTTCGTAGTTGGGGGTCCGTTTACCACGTGAGTCGAGGCAAGGTAACATAATCTTTTTGAGTACTAGACCATGTTATGGTTCACTTTATGCAGTATACTGTTACTCAGAAAGAGTTTCGCGACTAACATCCATAGAGTTTTCTTCTCGATGCTAGAGGCATTTTCTGGATGTTCTTATTTTTCTAGGCCTTTCTTGATGTCGTGAAACCAAGGCTTGTCATCCGGTCTTTCTTTGATAGCAAGACAAAGTGCGGGCTCTTGATTGTGTCTGTTTGTGATGTGTGGTTTATGGTTTGAACAAGTTACTTCGAACATAGCTGATATAGTTGTCGGAGTGCCTGCCATTTTATTTTCTTTTCGTGGGATGTGGCTGAAAGTGATCTTTGCGAATTCCGCAGGCAGTTTTCAAAACATGATCTCGATATGGAATCAGTTTTGGATGTTTAGTATCACGTTCACCATTCACTTGGTATATGGCTTGTGAGCATTCTTTGGAGAAGTCAATACTGCCCCTATATCGTGCCCCAGTGCATTTGAAGCCCTATTGAACGTGAGTATCCAACATGCCCCTGGCTCAGGTTTTTCGTCAGGTCCTGGTATTTCATAGTCGCTTATTTTTACAGCACTGTCTGTATTTAACCTTGGATTTTTTCTATAGGAACAAGAAAATATATGCAATGATTTGATCGGCCTCTTTGTGGCTCCGCTCTAACATTACCCCTTAGCTTGGTTTCTTTCGGATCTTCCCCTGTGTTTAGATTAATGGTCTTAATAGCCTCTTGATATGGTTGTGTATTATTAGCCTTTCATTTTATTTCCCTTTCCATTTCCTCAGAGAGTTCCAGATCTTTGTCATCTTCCTCTTTAGCTTGGTTGATAAGAGCATCAAAATTATATCGAGTCGCAGCAGTAGCATTATTGGTGGTTTTGGGCATGAATTGACACCTTTATCATGTTTTGGTGCAGATTTAGTATATGAGATTTGAAAATACACATGCAGAGAAAGTATTGCCATTTTTAAATTTAAGATATAAATGCAAGAGAAAGAAAAGGGATCTTAATTGAAAAAAGATATAACTTTCATTAATCGTAAATATTGTCTGAAATAAAACGGGGGAACCCTTTCAAGCAACCCCTATGCCTCGGGCTTGACATAGGTTCTTTCAAAAACAAGAAAAACTAATTAGGAAATAAAAAGATCTCAGGAATCTCCACGCCAGTCCATCTTTTGAGTTCTTTTCCTGGGGCACATTCTCAGATGAATTCAGTTGTCCCTTTGGTGTTGGCCTTGTTGGATATTTTCGCCACATGTTTGCCATGCACTACTCCATTGTTGACAAAGGTATCTTGGATTGGAGGAAAATGTGCTTCGCCCATCAGAGCAACTTTATATTTTTCTTCTGGGTATTGTCCGAACTAGACTATCCCCTGGTCCCCTGGCCTTTGTAGTGCTCTTTTGAAAGCTTCATTATGTTCTAGCGGGAGTCCGCATCCCAACGGATATTCTTTCAGCGAGTTCATCGGGGTTTTTGCTTGTCTGCTTGGCCCAGAGTCAGTGACTACATCAATTGCGTTATTGTCATCCCATCATGCAACAGCGTAGGGTCTCATGCATTATTGGGATCCTCGAAAGTGATGTCTTGAGAATCCAACAAATCCTGCACCTTGTGCTTGAAAGGCCAACACTGCTCTATGGTATGTCCAGGAGAATTAGCATGATACTCGCATCTGGCGTTGGCATCGTATCTTCTTGGGAGTGGCCCGACTGGTGGAGCTAGAGGTTTGAGTTCCACTTAGGATGCCTTAACTAGCTGTTGTAATAGCTGACTGGGTGGCATCGGGAGTGGATCAAATTTCCTGGGTGGCCTTCTGCCTTGCTGTTGCCCTAGTGGGATCACTAATGGTTGTTGTACCCTGGGTTGTGACGCTGCAGTATTAATTTCTCCATATTTTCCTTTGGGGAGGTTTGAAACAGGCCTCTTTGAATTGTAGGGAGCATTTGATGGTGCCCCTGATATCTTCCCACTTTTTATCCCAGTCTCGATTCTTTCTCTGATGGTTACTAGGTCTGAGAACCCCGAAGAGATACTTCCAACCATCATCTCATAGTACATCCCGTGCAAAGTTCCCATGAACATGTCTACTAACTCCTTCTCTAACAGTGGTGGTTGCACACGGGATGCCAACTCCCTCCATCTCTGAGCATATTCCTTGAAGGACTCTTCTTTCTTCAGGGACAAATTCTGGAGTTGCATGCGGGTAGGCGCCATGTCCAGGTTATATTTGTAATGCTTTAGGAAAGCATTAGTAAGATCTGCCCAGGTTCGAATATGCGTTCGATCCAATTACATATACCAGTCTGAAGATGCCCCACTCAGGCTATCTTGAAAATAGTGAATCATCAGCTTCTGATCATGGGCATGGGCATGCATCTTCTTGCAGTACATACGATGATGATTTCTTGGACAAGTGAGCCCCTTGTATTTTTCAAAGTCAGGTACTTTGAACTTTGGTGGAATCACCACATCAGGAACTAGGCCCATTTCGAGAGCGTCTACTTTGAAAGCGTCGAAACCCTCCACAGATTTTAGTCTTTCCTCCAGAGCTTTATACTGATTTATCTCCAGTGGATTTTCAACAGCATGAGTACCAGTCGTCTTTAATGGCACTTGGTTGGCATCCTCTGGGTCATGGTTTCCGTATTGCATGTCCTAGTAGTTGTCTGCATTATTGGTTGGAATCTGTAGGGTACGAGGTGCCCCTGCTTTTAGCGGCGGTGGGACAAACCCTTCAGTTTTAGCTTCTTGTTGGGCCCTGATGGACTTTTAGAGTCCTTCCTCTGACTTTTTCCTTAGTTGGTGACCTCTTGATGCACCAATAGTCTGGGATACCTCTTCGAAAGATGCCCTGGGAATCTGATCTTACCTGTCAATAATGTTTTTCAAAGCTAGGAGAACTTGACTCAGATCCCCTTTCATTGAAGTGACATCCCCCTTTACTTGGTCGAGATCCTCTTTGAATGCAGCCCGAGTTTCCTCTATTTTCTCCATTGCTTTCTGTTGGTAGGCCCTTGTTTGATATGGAGGCCAAGGAGGTGGAGACCTTCTTCTACCAATGGTTCAACTGGAGAGATGTTTTTGAAAAATAAGTTTTGACATGATATGCGGGTGTTCGTGAATGCATGTGTGTGAATGGATACGTATGAATATGAAATGGTTACTTATTTTGAATGTCTTATTCACTTGGGTATGTATTTGTCTTCTGCTTATTATTTTACTTAGCGACTATCTTTAAAATAGTTATGCAAACGGGATGTGGAAACAAGATGCCTTTACTAAAGGTAACATAACTCAGATATTGAAAAATATTACAATCTTAAACCAAAACTTTATTTGCGTGAAATCAAGCAAAAAGGAAATAAGTCTTCTAGGTGCGCCTGCGGATATCTGATCTTGAAACCATCCCCTGTTGCTAGACAAAACTTGAGAAAGTCTTCAGCACGTTATTTCCCTTTTGTGGCCTTGATCTCAAGCATGTTTGGCATGTTGACGCGGGCAAGTTGTTTCCTTCGATATCCATTTTAAAAGACAGTCACGGAGAGCTTGAGTTTATTATTATCTTTTATACCCCCTGTGAATAAGAGAAATGTAGGGTGACGAATATATGAAATGCATGACGAATACATGAAATGTATGAATGCGTGGGTGTAAGGTTGAGCGACAAGATTTTTGTAATAAGTACCCTTATAAGGTAGGGATGTATGGTTCAGTGACGGGTTTTTTTTTGTGATAAGTACCCTTAGAAGGTAGGCTCCTTAATTTTGACCTACGGTTAGTCTACCCTCCCAAGAGATGGTTTCCTTAAGGGTATCATGAATAACACCAGAGGGAAAAGGCACAAAGCCTCCCTTAGGTGGAGCCTCTTTACTGACTGAAACTTTCGTCTCAAAGTCGTGAAAGGTTTCGTCATGAGATTTTAGGTTAAATTCGTTACAAAGAGTCATGGGTAACCTTCCAAAGTCCTACTCGTCAAGAGGATATCTCTCAACAAGTATTCCTTTTTCGGAAGTTCACCGACTCTAGGCGAAGTCATCACATAAATTCGCAGGGATGATTTACCACCTAAGCTAATAGACGAACCTTCTTTCTAAGGGTTATATTAAAAATATTTTTGAGATAGAAAATCTCGCAACGCAGTAAATATATGATGATAAGAGAAATTGAAAATAAATAAATAAATAAATGCGATAAAGTAGATAAATGCAATAGATAAATAAAGCAAATAAAAATAAAAACCCAAAAATACCTAAACCTAGGGTTAAGGAGAGTCCTCAGTAGAGTCGCCAACTGTTGCGACTGGTTTTTAAATTAAGAGTCGCCACTATTAGTTTTTATCCTAGGGAAGGGAATCTAACAGAAAACCCTAATTCGCAGAGATTCTAGGTTTCAAACTCAATTAGACGAAAGGAAGGTGTTAGGCACCTTTCATCTACCTTGTTCACAAAGATACCAGGTTCTAGGTTTAGGTTTGGGGTAAACAAGATTTTAAGTTTTAATTAGAAAGACTCGCCACGATTTTTGATCGTATGCCTACGTATCCTCTTATGAGGAATCAGAGTCCCAATCCGTAGTTTGTATGGGTTGGTGTTTTTTAGGGGTTTGCAAACATATTTTGAATCACCTCGCACTTGGCCCAGAATAGTGATTGCGGAGATTTTGACTGAATGCGCAGTAAGTCAAAACCAGTTTGAAACCCTTTTGCAAAAACAATTGATTAGCTTAGTTTATTGTGAAAAATAGTTTGATGATTTGTTTGTGTTTTTTAATCGTATTAATTGCGAAGATCTTGATTAATGCATGATTGGAAAATATTTTAATGGAAATAATATATAAAATAATATATGCGATTTTAATATAAAAATAATTTATTTGTTAGTATAATAAATAATAATGTATTTATATAATGATTAAAAACATAATAAATAATATGAATAATAGATATTATGAAAAATAATATTAATAATAATAATAAAATAATATTAAAAAAGGATAATTATATAGAAAAAAAATAATAATATAAAAGAAATAAAAGAATAATTAAATTGAGTTAAACCAGGGGGGGTGCAACTTTATATTAATAAGTAAAAAGATGAGGGTGTTAAGAGTTATACTGGGCTAGGCCCAAATATGTTTTTTTAAAGGGGGGGTGCGTTGTTGTTCCTGTTTTAGCAATTACTGGAATGGGGGTGTGAAACGGATTGGGCTTGGCCCATTAGACATTGCAACAAGGCCGACTTGATTGTGTGTGGCGAGGGCGCAAGGAGCTTATGGTGAGACTTGGCCTATGGTCGTATGATCATGATCAAACAGATGGGATCTAAATGCGCATGCTAGTTATATCGAATGCACAGACATATGAATATAACAGAACACAAGTTTCGTTTCTTTACATTTTTTTTCTTCATTTTCTTTTGTTAACAGCCAATATTTGTTCTCTTTCTCTCTCTCTTCGCAAAAAGAATGCAACCATTAGTCTTCTTCTTCCTACCCAAACCCTAAAGCTATAACCCCAATCGCGGCGACGCTGGAAAACAACCCTACCCCAAATTCCCAAACAACAATAAAAAAGAAAAACAAACTAAGTTACCATGCCGTTCTCGATTTTGAACTCTCGGTTCCGCCTCTGATTCTTCCTTAATCTTCCCTTTCTCCTTTTTTACAGGTTACAATAATGGTGGTGGAGATGGTGGTGATGAGAGATCGAAGGCGCGGTGGACGGTGAGGTGGTCAACAGCTAGCGATTAGGGTTTCGGATATTGAAATCCCAATCGCTTTTGTCTTTGGTTCGCGGTGCTTTTCTTCAAGTACTTTGCCTTTTCCGCTTCTCTGTATTTTCTTCTTTTCTGTAATCGTCCCAGCCCTCTGTCTTTTCCTTCTTTCTGTTCACCCCCCTTTGATGTATTTAGTTTTCTGTATTTATAGTTTTGAACTTAGGGTTTGTTAGAACTGTTACATATTTTTAGCAAAGATTAGGGGTGTTGTTTAGGAATTTAGGGATTGAAATAGGTTTGTCATTGATTGAGAGATTGTACTGGATTATGTGATTCTGTAATTGATTTGTTGTAATATTTTTACTATACATTTTGTAATAGATTTCCATTTTGTGAGATTTGCTTTTGGAATAATATTAGATTTGCATTTGATTTTCTGGATTCTTTAATTACAAGATTTGATTTTTTTTTCAATCTCTACAATACACGTTAGTAAACAACAACGTGAATTTTGTGGTAATTGGAATAGGAAGTGTTTTATCACATTGGGTCAGCGCTTCCAATTTCAGTTACTTAGCCCAACAACACCTAATTATATTTTTACAGCAAAAAACAATTTCTTAAACTAAGCCCAATTTTTGATAACTATAATTAGCAACATGTTTTTTTACTAATAAAACTGCAATAAACAAATAACAACAATGACACTATCTTCTATATATATATAAATAATAAACAACAATCTTTAACAAATCAAGACAAGTCTATCAGTAACATGTTACGTTTTTCGTAAAAAACATATTATTTATGAAAAACAACAACAATTTTCTTTTCTTTGATAATAATATTTCTTTTTCCAAAAAATGTTAGATGGGCCAACTTAATGGGCCCATTCCTTATATTTTTTCTTTTAACAAAATAATCCCTTTTCATTTCTCCATAAATATAGTTGTAAATTAATAATAATTTTTCCTTTTAGACAAAACGATACTGCAAATACCAAATGGGCTGGTAACAGTCTTAATGGGCCTATACTTTGCAATTACACCTCTTATTCACTGTTTACCATAAAACGACAATGGGCCATGGATATATTTAATTTCTACCTCTCTTTTACCAATAAACTATCTAATAAAACTTAACAGTTTTCCTAAAATAATTCTCCATTTTCGAATTGCATGGGCCATTGGCCAACATGCTACACGAATGGGTACACGGATGCACGAGTCTTTCTGATTTTAGAAAGCCCCACTCTCTTGAATTTAAGGTACACCTCCTTAGTCGGATAAAGACGGACCATCAGATACTGTTGTACCGTCTTTGGTTAAATATTTCTTCAATTTTAACCTCGAAAAATAAAATCATCGAGGTAGGACAAATTTGGGGTACGACAGTTACAAACATATGTGATCAACACACATTTGTTTAGCACTTAAAGCATCTGTTATGCATTTCCTTTAAGCAAAAAGATTCTGCACAATTTGTTGATGTCATGTTCTAACATATAGTAGAACATCTTTCCAAGGAACGCACCAAGAGATCATTCATCAAATACCAGAGATTGGCCTTTTAGAGTTGGAAGCAAAAATAAATTGCTTTTAACTTCCTTCATATCTCCTATCAACAAACTTATTTAAAATTTCCTTTATGAGTGGACTTGAGATGACCCTCAAGTATCTTTCTCCACTTTAATAAGCTGGTCGAAACTATCTATAATACGGTGGGAATATTGACTTGGTTTTGCATTTTATCGCAAATGTTGTGGATATCAAGAGTCGCCACTGACTTTTCTTTTATCCAAAAAGGAAAGGGTGAAAAGAAAAGGAAAGACCTTTTCCGATTTTGAGTTCGGAGGGTAGGTTATGAAAAGGGAAGGTTTTAGCACCCTTTTTATCCGTGGTTATCTACGGGCTCTTAATCGCTAGCTCACTTTTGAAAATTTCTTTGTGTTGTCGTGTGTTTGAAAATGTTTTGAAAATGCCAATTGTAAGGCAAGACTTTGTAATGACTCTCGTATCGTTAAGAGTGTATACAAAGCGTTTGTTTTAAAAATATTTTTGAAGAGAGTGTGATTGTGTGAAACATTTTTGTTTTGAAATATTTATGAGCAAGCGATTAAGAACATTCTACCTACTCAAGGTCTTTCTTGTACTTTCCTTCTCCTTTAGATAGTGCTACCCTACTATTAGTTAGTAGGAAGCCCTATCGTAGGATGTGAAGGGACATGCGTGGGTCATCTTACAATCATAAAAGGCAACTGGTAGGGACGCTTTAGCAATTTTCGTTAAGGGACTTGATCGTTTACCGAAGGCAACATCGAAAGGGTCATCGAGGGACTACGATCTTTGTTTTCGAGGGACAATCCTAAAGCATCTCTACGTTCGAGGGACATGACTGTTTCTCCGAGGAAACAAGGGAGGTTACCCTATAGGTGCAGGTGTGCAAAGTGTGTTGTGATTCAGTTATTTTTTATCTTTCATTAGGGTTAACTATCGATTTATTTTATCTTGCCATATAGGACATAATTACTAACAGTAATAGTAAAAAATAGGAAAGTGATAAATGTGCAGAAAGTAAATGCGGAAAATAAAACCCTAGACTATTACATGGCTTTGGGAGAAGTACAAAAATAATAACGGTGCGGGAAAGTAAACCTAATTACCATTACAAATCGTGAGTAGTTATAATAATCAGAAAAAAGCGCAAAAATAATAAACTACGTGAAAATGCAAGATAGGAAAGCGAAAGAGTCTTTTAATGATTTGATTAAAAAAAGTTTGATGATTAACCTAAAGAACCTAATTAATTTTAAATAACTAAAAAAAAGAATTGATTAATTAAGTTAAAAAGCCTAAACCCTAAATTGATTTTAATTAAAAAAAGATGATTAATTAGTGAAAAAACTAAAAAACCCTAAATTGATTGATCAAATAAAAAACCTAAAAAAAACTAATTAGGGTTGATTAAATAAAAACCTAAAAACTAATTAGGGTTTATAAAAAAAAGGTTTTGTTAAAGGTTTTTTATGAAATTAAGGAAAATAAGGGAAAAAGTAAAAATAATAGAGAATAATAGAGAAAACCCAAAATTTCCAGGGGAGGGTGTTGAACCCACGCCCTTTGCACTTTCATCCAACGCGTTCACCACTAGGCCAGATGCATGCCTGTGTCAAGGAATGCAAGCCAACGTGTTTTGTAATCTGTAAAACAAGGAAAATTATGAAAAAAATATCAAAATGCCAAAATGTTGGGATCGAACCCGTGCCTTGGCAAAGTAGTGTCTTATCACGTGCGCTTTAACCACTAGGGTGGTAATACATCTATTGTTTTAAATCAAACAAAATGCATATAATATGAAAATGTTTCCTGAACTGGAGAGGCGCTGGAGCCCTAGCTCGAGTTGTCTTCTCCGATAACTCCTTTTCGTGTCCCTGAAAAACAATAAAGATTAGCAATCCAGGAGGATCCTACCCCCCTAAATCAAGCCCTACGAATCCAATGGAATGGTTATCTTGGGCTAAAACACACTGGTTTGAGAGCTAGGTCCAGAATACATGGAATTAGTGTAATCATGGTGATGCACGATTCCGGTAGCATGAGACTCTCATAATAGGTCATTCCTGCATTGTTGAACCTCAGGAACACGTTAAATGAGTTAGTACATATTGAAACATAAGGAAAACAAATATATGAAATTTATGAATGTCAAAACCGATGAGGCATGTATCTATGTTTTTACACCCTTTTGATCATGGAAATCGATCCCTCCTTACCCTCTTGCGTCCCTGGAAGTGAATATACTGGTTAGGAGGCCTTGAAATTGGCTGCAAGCTAGGGTTACAAGTTGCCCTAGTTTGATAATTTTTGCAATTTTTGGATGGCTTTTTGCACAAGGTTTTTCGTGGCTTTTGATGTCTGAATACATGTAATATATAGGTTGAATTTTACGTCAAATGATATGGGTTTGGACTTGTGTAATAAGCTTTGTCTTATTTTATCTTATTTTATCTTATTTTGACTTTTAAAAATAATAAAAATAAACAATAAAAAATAATAAACCAAAGGGAGGTGTATGAACAAGTCTTGAGCTGCATATGGAGTGTAGAACACGTTTGGACTCTGAAACAATAGCCCATTAGCCTAAAAAATCAAGTTTTCTCAATTTGAACTTTATGCATTTACTCAAAATTTCCGAACTTGCACTAGTTATAACTCTCATCAAAGTTTCCGAACTTGCACTAGTTATAACTCTCTACTAATCTCAATGTTGATCATTTTTTTTCATTTGAATATTTTATCTTGATGTAAGTTGCCTTGACAAAAAGTGTCTTTTTGTTGACTTTTGAAATGACCTATAATGTATTGGCTCATATCTCTCAAATGAAGCTTTTTTGAACTTGAGCTTAGAGATTCAAAGATGTAGAGAATTTAATTTACTTCAAAATGAGATTTGGTTGAGGAAAATACGAGGAAGCTTGTGAAAGTTATGCTTGGTCAAAGTTTAATTGACTTCTCCTAAGAAAAACCCTAATTTGACAACTTTTTACTTTTGATGATTTAAGAGTCTTCTTGATGAATCATAATCAACCCTTGATCAAATGATGAAAGTGCCTTCAAAATGTTGATGTTGACCAAAAATCTTGAGGTTTGACTGTATGTTAACCACAATTGACTTTTTTACCCAATATAGTTGATTTCAGTCATCTGAGCCATTGACTGAGAAAAATTGTGATGCAAGACTTGAAACTTGATATGAGCATTCCTTAAGACATATAAGAGACCATGAATTCCATTGAGACATTAGAAACCCAAACTTCCTTTTGAAGAATGAAACCCTAGTTGTAAGTCCATTGCTTAAGAGGAAAATTTTTCTAATAAATTCTTGAGCATTTGAGAACCCTAGGAGAATGTCTTGAAGAAAATGGAGGGAAAATTTTGGGGTACAATATCTGCCCGTGTTCAATCTTCTTAAACCTGAAGAGTTAGATTGGCATGTCCACCATTCGTGATCTGAAGGTAGAAGATGATTGAACACTTAAGTGCCCAGAAATTTGCACTCGCATGTGCAGGAGGTAACACTGTTGGTTGATGATATTGCTTGAATGAGCTTAAAGATTCCATCAAAAAGGGGACATAATGTTGTCGAAGATGGGCTTATAGATGCCATCCAAAGTAACTATTGATAGAAGTATCAGAATGAGTCTACGCTTGACTGTATCTGAAGCTTGCTTTCCAGAATGAACCTCTAGGGAAGATGCTTAAGTAGTTGCTTGTCAGTTTTAGTCTATGAGGGAAATGTTTGTCATGTAGATAGTCGCCCCGTCCTGTTTCGGGAATTGATCTACAATCTGATTTTTGTTGGTAAACTCGTTCTGTTTCAGGAATTCATACCACCTGGCCATATCAATAGTTTCCCTGTCTTGTTCGAGAGTTAATCTTTGCCTGGTTATAAAGATAGTTTCCCCGTTCTGTTTCGGGAGTTAATCTTTGCTCGGTCATACAGATAGTTGCCCCGTCCTGCTCTGGGAATTAATCTTTGACCAGCTTTCTATTGGAGAACCCGTCCTGTTTCGGGAGTTCATGCCGCCTGGTCGTATAAATAGTTTCCCCATCCCGTTTCAGGAGTTAATCTACGACCTGTTTGAAAATTGGTGATGATATACATATGTTTGTAGACTTTTACTTGAAAAGATAAAGTTAGTCTTTATGCAATGTCATGATGTATATGATGCATCGTGTAAATATGTTCTCAAAGTAAATGAGAGTGCACTATATGTGTTCTATATGCATATGACACGATACTTATAAATGATGTATGAATGTGAGATGTCGTTGAAGTGTATTGGTAGCTTCGTGTAACATCCTTGGCTGGAAAATAAATCCCTGAATATTGCTAGGGATGAAGAATGTGAATCTTCAATCTTATTTAGAATGTCTATGCTAGGGAATCCTGCTATCTGTTTGAGGACACTCCGCTGGGGACATTTGACTTCTGCTTGGAGATAAAAGAGTTCAGGAACATTGATCGTTCATCGCTCTACTAGGAATTTAATTCTTATATACCCTGACTAGGGATAAAAGAGAGGGATAACCTTCTGAGGTGTTGTATGAATGAGTTTCTAATAGGGGTGTCCACGCTTTCGGGGAGGACAAAGTTTAAGGATATCTAGTCCAGTTTCAGGTTCTGTAGAAACTCTCTGGGGATAGCAACCTATACTTTGCTGGTGAGGGGATTTTTGCCGATGGTTTGCAGTAATCGGAGAATGAACTCTGCTTGGGGAATTAAATTTCGTTGGGGAAATAAACCCTGCTGGAGAAATAAACTCTGCTGAGGAAATGAGCTCTGCTGGATAAAGGAATTCTGTAGGGGATTTTATAATGTTGGAGAAACAAACTCAGATGGGGAATTAAATTCCTGTGAACTGTGCTATGGAAGCAAACTCTGATGGGGATTGGAAATCCGTAGGCTGTGCGGAGGAAGTTTCCACTATATGCTAGGGAAATGACCAAACTCCTTTATCTTCTAAGAGAATTTGCTGGGGGGTATGGTCATGTGAATATCTGGAAGATGCCTCAAATTTTGTATTGAAGGCATATTAAACTTGCGGGGATTTCACTATGGGGAATTGTGGACGACTTGAACATTATCCCAACTCCTAGAGTCTTTAGTAAATGCTTATTCCTGTTTTTATGCATATATTTGTTAA
The DNA here is from genome assembly GCA_948472305.1 of Vicia faba. Lineage (NCBI taxonomy): Eukaryota > Viridiplantae > Streptophyta > Magnoliopsida > Fabales > Fabaceae > Vicia > Vicia faba. Next base: position 84,367 of record CATIWC010001133.1, read on the forward strand.
CAGTAATCATATTCATATGCATATGTTCATTCAATTTAGTCATTGGACATTTTTGCGAATAAAACAGAGAAATGGTAAAACAAAATTTGAAATTTGAAATTGTATTTGTATTGATAATTTGCATATAAACAAGTGATTTTTTATACAAAGAGACAACAATCCTAGTAAGAAGAAATCGTCGAACAATGAAAAGAGTACAAAGTAACAACATAACATATAGCTATGTGTAAATGATCCCGTCGGGTTCCAACTCTGCTATTGCCCCTATGTCTTCGAGCATCTCATCCCTTGTGGTTAGAAGAAGTTGACTGAATCGATCTGAACCATTTGAACTCAATCTTCGTAATAAAGCTTGTTGTAAATAGGTGATCTAACGGGACATAGTCATACGCTTTAATCCCTAACTTTTTCCTTGACCGCCCTTTTGGGTTTTCAGCCCACCGGGATACCCTTTTTTGCCCAAGTCGTCTTTTCAGGTTTTCGACATTTCGGGTGTACAATCTTTATATATATATATATATATATATATATATATATATATATATATATATATATATATATATATATATCCCTAATTTTTTCCTGAACCCTTTTGGTTGGCCGGGATGCCCTTATTTTTTGCCTCAACCAGTCAACCTAGCGGGTCACTTTCATGCGTAGTATCTTTTGACTATGTCCGCATTCACAGGGTGCAGAAAATCTTCACCATCCATGGTGGTAAGCATCATAACACCACCGGAAAATATTTTCTTGATTACAAATGTCCCTTCATAGGTAGGAGTCCATTTGCCCCTGGGATCACCTTGTGGTAGGATGATGCGCTTAATTACCAAGTGTAATACGGTGGGAGAACTGACTTTTGGTTTTGCGCTTTATCGCAAATGTTGCGGATAGCAAGAGTTGCCATCTAATTTTATTTTATCCAAAAAAGGAAAGGGTGAAAATAACAGGAAATACCTTTGAGAATTTTCTGAGTTTGGGGGTTAGGTAATGAAAAGGGAAGGTGTTAGCACCCTTTTCATCCGTAGTTATCTACGGGCTCTTAATTGCTAACTCACTTTTGAAAATTGATTTGTGTGTGTATGTTTGAAAATATTTTGAAATAATACCTAAGTGAGGCAAATTTGTAATGATTCTTGTATCAGTTAAGAATACGTACAAAGTGTTTTATTTTAAAAATATTTCAGAAGAAGTGTTTTGTGTGAAAAAGATATTTTGTGTGAGCAAGCGATTAACAATATTCTACCCTTACTCAAAAGTCTTTCGCGTCATTTTCCTCCTCCTTTAGATGGTGCTATCCTACCATTAGTTAATAGGAAGCCCTATCGTTGGATGTGTGAGGGACATGTGCGGGTCATCGTTATGGTCATAGAAGGCAACATATAAGGATACCTTAGCAATTCGAAGGGACTTCCATTATATATTTGTAGGCAACATCGAGGGACATGATCATTTCTCGTAGGAAACTCGAGGGACATTGCGGGACCATGATCTTTATGATGATTCTAACCGAGGGTCTTTGCTAATGGTATCCCTACGTTCTAGGGACATGACAATTGTTATTCGAAGGCAACAAGTGGGGTTACCCTAGAGGTGCATGTGTGAAAAGTGATTCAATTCAATTATTTATGTTGATTAGGGTTATCTATGTTTGGTTTTAGATCTTGCCATACATGCCTAGTTACTATACATTTATATATACATACATGCATACATAGTATAGGTGCGGAAAGTAAATGTGCAGAAAGTAAACCTAAACTATTACATGGCTTCGGGAGTGGGGGTACAAAACCATAAAACTGGGGGGAAATAGTAAACCCTAATTAAAAACTATTACAAACCATAGCAGTTACATAATTGAAAAAAAACTAACTCGAAAGTAATACGCGAAGCGGTAAAATAAAGGGAAAAAAATTATTTCATGATTTTGATAAAAAGTGATTTGATGATTAATCTAAAAAACCCTAATTGATTTTAATTTAAGAAAGAAAAGATTAATGATAAAACCCTATAAACTAAGTTAATTAATTAAAAAAATTATGTTAATTTAATTAAAAAAAGTTAAGTTAATTTAATTAAAAAAATATTAATTAAAAACCTAAGGTCTAATATTAATTTTAATTAAGAAAAAAAGTTAATTAAATTACATTAAAAAAGTTAAAGCAAAAAAAAAAATTGAGATTAGGCCTGAAAAGTAGCAAATCTGGGGGTATGAGGAAAGCAATTTGCTAGGCCCAAAAATGCAAGCCCAGTGTTGTACCCCAAAATTTTCCCTCTCTTTTCTCAAGACATTTCACATAAGATCTCCAATAGCTCAAGTTTGCACAAGTGCTGACTAGGTCAAACCATCTCCTAAACACTGATGCCTCAAATTAGGGTTTTGATTTTCACAAGGACAATTGGAATTATAATTACTCAAATAACTTCCATGGATCGTTATAGACCTCCAAGAATACTCATGTCTAGTTTCAAGTCTTGCATCACAAATTTGTTTAGTTAATTGCTCAGATGACTGAAAATCACCTGTACTAGGTAAAAAGTCAACTATGGTCAACCTACAGTTAAACTTCATGATTTTTGGCCAATATCAACATTTTTAAATCATATGCATCATTTGATCAAGTATTGATCACAATCCCTCAAGAAAAGCACTTAATTTACCAAAAGCGCAAAATGGTCAAAATTAGGGTTTTGACTCTAATTGACTGATTAGTGACTTTTGACCTAATACATGTTCTAATGGATTGAAGCATATTCTCAAGGATTCAAGTAAAACCTGTTGACCTAATTTTATGGTTCAAAACATTCCTCAAGATCAATGGATTGATAGTTGAAATTTGATCAACTGATGAAAAGTTAACTGATACACAAAAAGTCAAACTTTGACTTTTTGGTCAAAATTTAATTTCAAAGATCACAATTCATCAAGATATTAAAAAAATATCAAACTTCATCATCAAGAGTCAAGAAAGTCAAGAAAGTCCATTGAAAAGTCAAACTTTTCAATACTTCGAATTTTTCTAAGTGTTTTAAACCTTGATAATTTCATAACTTCATGACATTTTTTCACCAAGATGCAAGATGATTCAAAAAAAAACTTTCAACATGAAAGCTGTAGATATTAATGATATCTACAACTTTGCTTTACTGATAAAGTCCTAGAACTGCTTGGATTTTGAGTTATAAATTCATGAAGTCATGCATTTTTTTTCTAAAACACTAAGTGAAAATTTGACCTAGTTTAGGCAGATTTTTGACCTAACTTCTTACCAATTTTCACCAAGCTCCAAGATTATTTTGTCAAAATGGTCAACATAAAGGTTTTAGAGAATGTTTCAAGCTTTCCAAAATGTCCTAGAACTTGAAGATATCATGCTTGAGCTAAAAGTTTCGAAGAGATGAAGATGGCCTCATAAACTTGAATTATAGGTCAGTTTCTTGATGAACACTTGAGAAAATCTCAAACCATGTTGCATAAATATTGCTTTTCAGGTTTCAAACTTGCTAATCACTCAATAATTAAATGTTTAGACAACTGTTGGAGCCATTATCCAAGTGTTTGAAGCTTTGTCCAAGTTAATTTTCCATTTTTGGCACAAAGTCACCACTTCCATTTTGGAAAAGTGACTTTAATCACAATGTCAACTCTTGTTGAGCCTATACATTGTTGCTTCTGACTCAAAAAAATTTCAAAGCAAGAAGCCAAATATATACAACCTTTTAACCACCCTACAAGCTCTTGTACTTCACATTGAAACCATGAATTTCAACTTTGCTTCAAAAACAAGTTTCAATACCATAACATGTGATTTCTTGTTTCTGATTGTTTCAAACCCTCAAACCTTTCCTCTATAAATAGAGAGGTCATTTACAACCTAAGACAAGAAATTACAGGCCCTGAAACTTCCTCAAACTCCCTCAAACTCAGAATTGCATTCAAAACTCCATAACTTGTCATTTCTGCATAAAAACTTCCATCTCATAAACCACTCATGCGTTTCTTCTCCAAATCAATCCTAAAGCTTCCTTACATCAAATATAACCCATCTCTGTCTCTGTTTTGGAACTTTAACACCTCCATCACCATCCTCCATAACCAAAAACAGGGTGCTGCACATTGACTTCTCCAACATGATTCAACCATCCTCAATCCAAACTAATCATTGCATTAGCTTCCTAGAGGTCAAACAAAGTTCTCACTCATCTTTGATTTATAGTTTATGAAATTTATATGGTTGGAATAGTGGTAAAAAATGGAGCAAGTTTCATGTTTGTAATTTTGCAAATGCTTGAGAGATGAAGAAGTTACAAATTCAAAATGCTTGTCCATGGAAGCTGGTGCGAGGAAGAAGATGACACATTCAGGATTGAGTTTGTAATATAATATTTTGGTTGTGTATAAATGAACGGATGTATAGCCACCCCAGTGGTAGAGAGCGCGCGCGTAAGGCATTACCCTATAAGGTCCTCGGTTCGAACCCCAGGGACCTTTTGTTTTATTTTCTAACATTTTCTTTGCTTCTTTTTTTCTCCATCAGCCCTTGGGCCTCCCTCCATTGGGCCATTTGCTCTTTTACTCAGCAACACCCCCTGCATGCTTACAACCATGCAGCCCAGCATACTCTCTTTATATTATTTTTTCTAGTTTTCTGATAACAAAAAAGGGCCTTGGGCCTAACCTTTCAAAAAAAATTATTTTATAACCTCTCTTTTACTTTCTGACCCCCTGAATTTTATATTTTATATTTTATTTTATTTTTTATTATTTTTATTAAAAAATATATAAAAAATATATTTTATTAAATAGTTAGACATATAAATTATTATTTTTCTCTTTTACTTTATTTTTATAGCAAAAACCCTAAAAATATATTTTTCTTAAATAAATTTAAAATAATTTTAGACTTAGCTTTTATCCTAATATTTTCTTTTTAATTAAATTAACTTAGAATCTAGGAATTTAATTAACTATTTTCTTTCTTTTTTTTTACTAGTTTAATTAGAACATTTTTCATGCAAAAAACCACGAAAAGAAATTTTCTTTTCTTGTACATTATCTTTATATTCTTGTACATTATCTTTATATTCTTGTACATTTTATTTATTAATTATTCAATATGGTTGTAATAGTAATTAGATTTTAATTTCTTTCATCCCCATTTTTAATTTGTATCCCCATCCTCTAAAGTATTGTAATAGCGTAGGACTTTAAATTCCACAATTTATCGCTTTCAATATTACTGCTAGTAACTAGGGTTTGTATGGCAAGATATAAAATCAAACAATAGAAAACCTTAATTCAATACAAATTACATGAAAACAATACACTTCGCACACTTGCACCTCTAGGGTTAACCCACACTTGTTACCTTAGAATAAAAACAATCATGTACCTCGAACGTGGGATACTTTAGCAAAGACCCTCGATTACAAGATCGTAGTACCTCGATGAGCCTTCGATGTTACCTTCGGTAAATGATCATAGACCCTTACGATAAATTTCTAAGGTATCCTACAATGTTGCCTTCTATGACAGTACGATGACGCACGCCTGTCCTTTCACATCCAATGATATGGCTTCTTACCAAACAAATGGTAGACAAGCACTAACTAAAGGAGGAGGAAACGAACAAAGACTTTCTGAGTAGGTAGAACGTTCATAGTTTCTTGCTCAAAAACATTTCAAAACCAAACATCTTTCAAACAAACCAACACTTTCCATGAAATATTTTCAAAAGTCAACACTTTGTATGCATTCTTATAGAGACGAGAATCATTACAAAGTTCACCTAAATGAAGGCACTTTTCAAAAATACTTTCAAAATAAATCACAAACACATTTTACAAAGCATTTCAAAGTGATCTAGAAACTAAGAGCCCGTAGATAACTACGGATGAAAAGGCTGCTAACACCTTCCCTTTTCATAACCTACCTCCCAAACTCAAGAAAATATCTAAAAAGGTCTTTCCTGTTCTTTTCACCCTTTCCTTTATTGGATAAAAGAATAGTCAGTGGCGACTCTTGCTATCTGCAATAATTACGATAAAATGCAAAACACCCAAGTCAGTTCTCCCACCGTATTACAGAACTGGTGATACTGTTAGGGACATTTAAAAGTGGGGTTACCTTAGATACTAGTTCACATTTAAATTCTTTTATTGTTTGACTTGTTTGCTTTACACTTTTGGGCCTGTGTTTGGGTTTCTTGTATAGATCCTCTACCCGAATCTGGGAACATTATTAGGTAAGTAGCAATAGATTGTGAAGACTATACGGTGTAGACCGATATGGTTGAAACAATAGCTATGTTAGTGTGACACATTTGTTGGTACCAATATCCCTTGTGTTGAATCAAGGAGAATACGAGGTCGCTGTGTGGTGTCATGAAGCACTAACTGACCCTAGAACCTTTAGTGGAACAACTTTGCCATTAGGAAGTAGTGAGGTATCTGACTTTGGTGCAAAGCTGAAGATTGGTTGATACTCGATGCTACACTTATTGAGATTGTACTTTCGGGATATTTTGGCTGCAAGAAAAGTTTGGTTGTGCTAAAACAATGCCCGATGAAGAAAGATCAATGATATCGAGATTCCCTAGAACCCGGTTACTTTCTAGGACAGGTTAAACCAACTAAACTTCAAGAGGGTACTTACCTATGAAACCCATGCAAGCCTAAACCTAAGGTCCTTGTATGCTTTGTTTGTGATTATTATTCATGACATCATAAGCACCATAACATCAAAAGCATTCTCACTAACCATTTCAAGGATTTAGGAATTTGTCTTTGTTCTATTTTGTAGGACATGGCTTCCACTCGTAGAAATACCATCCGAGTCAGCTTCGTGAAAATGCATCCTCAACTTCAAGAGTTAGTATCAAGGGTGCCTGGAGATTCTTCCGTCACCAAGAAATATGGTCGAATTCTCAATTTGGCCACCTCAAAATTCCAAGAATAAATGATGTGTGTGCTCTTCCAATTCTTTGACCCTATGCATCATTGCTTCACATTTCCCGACTACCAACTGGTGCCTACATTGGAAGAATTCTCTCAACTTCTAGGAGTGCCTGTGTGTGATCGGTGGTGGGAATGAGTGTGCAATTTTGAGCTGAATGCCTTGAAACTTGATATGAGGATGCTTGACCATGTTTGTAAGCATATGAGACTTGATTGGGCCTTTGAACACTTCCTTTTCTTGATCAGACTCAAAACCCTAATTTTGACTGTATGGGAGACTGTTGCACTGTACAACCCTTGGGGAATTTTGTAGCTTGGCTTGGCAATTTCTTGAGGAATATGGGAGGGCAAATTTTGGGGTATAACAGTTGCCCCTGTTCAATCTTCTTAGACCTGAGGATGCAGATTGGCTGACGTGCCTTTCGTAATCCGAGGGTAAAAGATGATTGGACACTAGAGTGCCCAGAAATTTGCGCTCACATGTTAGCAATGATGGGGGAATGGGCTTATAGATGCCATCTGGATGTTTGATTGCGTAAGAGATTCCTTGGCGAGAACCTGCATACCTGCAAAATAGAAAATGAGTACCTGACACGTTGCAGGAGCTGATGTTTAGATGCCTGGTATAGATGTGTCCTGACTGGTTACAGGAGCTGAGTCTGGAGCTTCAAACGGCGACGAAAGAACCAGGGATGATTACTACCTTAGCATGAATGGTAAGAGAACCTTGGGCGACTTTAACTTCAACAACGTTTGTTGAGAAAAACATCTTGGGTGACTTTAACTTCAACAACGCTTGTTGAGAAAAATCTCTGGGTGACTTTAACTTCAACAACGCTTGTTGAGAAAAATCTCTGGGTGATTTTAACTTCAACAACGCTCGTTGAGAAAAATCTGGGTGATTTTAACTTCAACAACGCTCGTTGAGAAAAATCTGGGTGTCTTCTACTGGGATAAGAATCAGGGAGATCTTAGGGTCGATCTGACTAAACCAGAGAGGCCTTTGACTGGGTAAGAATCAGGAAAATCTTAGGGTCGATTTAACTGAACCGGTCTAGGTCTTGAAATATCTTCAACTGGATAAGCATCAGGGAGATCTTAGGGTCGATCTGACTGAACCAAGAGAAGGCCTTTGACTGGATAAGCATCAGGAAAATCTTGGGACGATTTAACTGAACCGGTCTAGGTCTTGAAATGTCTTCAACTGGATAAGCATCAGGGAGATCTTAGGGTCGATCTGACTGAACCAGAGAAGGCCTTTGACTGGATAAGCATCAGGAAAATCTTGGGACGATTTAACTGAACCGGTCTAGGTCTTGAAATGTCTTCAACTGGAATAAGAATCAATAAACAAAAATGCACAAAGATGTATGAATCATGATATACGATTTCAAAAGTTTTGCTTTACAGTTTGAGTTATAGATACCACTTCTTTGCGTTTTGGTTGATGTTAGGGATTGGCACACGTTCAGAGTTTGTCCAGGAAGCTATTAGAAAAAGAATCAAGCTTTGAATTGTCCTCTAGTAGTGATTTCAGAATTCTCTTTTCAAGTCAAAATTCCAAGTTTTTTATGAACCTTTGAGCGCAGCCTTTGATGTGTTGTGGTTAGGGTTTGACTTAGCACTTATGATGGAAGAGAATTAGCTTGTTATTTGACCTTGATTCATGCCCATGAGAGAACTAGTCCTAGGGTTTTTTCATTAACAAACTTTTCCTTCTTTTAAGCCAAGACCAAGACTTAGTGTGCAATTTAACCCTAGCCTGAGTTTTTGAGTTGGCCCATGATATATGGAAGTTGTCCAAATTCAAATGACACTATTCCATTGGTTTTTGAATTTTATTTGAATTTTTAAAGATTTAAAATGAATTAAATTATCAAAAATTAAATAAAATAGAAAAATCAATATTTGGTCTTGAAATTAATCATGGGACACGTGTGTGGCATGACAAGGATGAATCAAGTGGAAGAAAGTGGGCCCTTTTGTCAAAAATTGGAGTTTCAAGGATAGTTGACTTTTGCCATTTCACCAAAATTTCCCAACTTCTATAAGGCATAACTTGCTCAATTTTTAAGCTTTTCACATGTTCTTGGACATTTTGGAAAGGTCTTTGAGTCCTCTAACCAATGCCTTTGGTCCCATGTCATTTTGATTTACCAATCTCAAGTTATGGTCTTTGACTTAAAGTCCCTTTTTGTTGACTTTTGAAAATGACCTGTAATGTTGAAATTGATAACCTTTTGTGAGAGCATTTATTGGACTTGAAGTATGAAGATGAGTTGTAGGAAATGTCTTTCTCTTCAAAATGAGCTTTGGATGGAATTTTTCTGATAATCCATGTGAAAGTTATGCCCTGGTCAATTTCAGTTGACTTTTTCAGCTGTCCAAATATAGCAACTTTTGCATCTTTGATGATTTCTGAGCCAAATTTTGAGAATCATGATCAAGCATTGATCAAATGATGTTTGTGGCTTCAAAATGATATGTTGACCAAAAATTTGAACTTTTGACTGCCAAATGACCATTTTGCCCCTATAGTTGACTGTAGTGCAATTTAGGGTTTTGACTGTGCAATTTTGAGCTGAATGCCTTGAAACTTGATATGAGGATGCTTGACCATGTTTGTAAGCATATGAGACTTGATTGGGCCTTTGAACACTTCCTTTTCTTGATCAGACTCAAAACCCTAATTTTGACTGTATGGGAGACTGTTGCACTGTACAACCCTTGGGGAATTTTGTAGCTTGGCTTGGCAATTTCTTGAGGAATATGGGAGGGCAAATTTTGGGGTATAACAATGAGAACTGACTGTTTTGGAATGCTGGTTCGCGTTTTGCGTTTGTTTTTGCAAAATATCGCGGTAAGCAAGAGTCGCCACCGTCTTTTATTTTATCCAACAAGGAAAGGACAAAAGCACAGAAAAATTCCCTTTTGAGATATTTCTCGGGTTCAGGAGGTAGATTATAGAAAGGGAAGGTGTTAGCACCCTTTCTATCTGTGGTTATCCACGGGCTCTTAGGTACTTGCTCATTGTGTTTTCAAAATTTTCTTTTCTTTGTGATTGTGGGTTTGAAAGTTGTTTTTGTTTGAAAGGAGTGTAAGTGCGAAAATTTTTATTTTGTTTTAAAAGGAGCAAGTACTTAAGAACCATCTACCTACTCGAAAAAGGAATTAATCTGTACAAATGTCCTTTAGAAAATGCTATCCCACTATTGAGGAGTAGGTAGCATCGTCGTTGGAGTTTTCGGGTCAATTCGATTAACGGACGTGTGGTCACTAAAGCAATGTTAGGACGCCTTAGTAGTAACCCTAATGTCTTAGATCATTTTTTCCGAGGCAACCGTTTCGAGGCAACTTATGATCTTTGGACAAGAGGATGACCTCTAAAACTTCCTATACTCAATGACCACTTTCGAAGGCAACCAAGTGAGGTGTACCCTAAGAGTGCGCATGTGCGATTGTGTTAGTTCGGTTAATTTTATCTGTACATGTTATGAGTGAGCTATGTTGATTTTAAGTTAAAGATTGATCTTGTCATGCATTTCCTATTTATTCAAACATCTAACAGTTAATAGTTGCGGAATTTAAATTGCGGGAAATTATATCTAAACTATTACAAGGCGTCCGGTATTTACATCACCAAAAACAAACCCTTTAATTTAAATTGCGGAAAGTAAAATAAAGCGATAAATAATTAAAGTCCTAATTAAAAGCTATTACATTCCGGAAGCAATTACAATATTGGAAATAAATGGATCGCGTGCAAGAAAATTAAATCGGCGTATTTTTTAGGGTTTTGACCCTTTTTGAAAGAAAGAGATTTTTTTGTTATTTTTGAATTAAATGAAATTAAACCTAAGCTAATAATTAAATTAATTAATTGATGAAAATATTTTTGGGGTTTTGAATATTTAAGGAAATAAAAATAAAATGGTCAAAATTGTTAAAACCTAATATTCTAATTAATTTTAATTTATTGCAAAAAACGTTAAAATTATACCTAATTAAAAAAACTAAGTCAATTAAATTATTTATTTACAAAAATAATGAAATTAATAAAAATAATATTTTTTTGTGTTTTCTGATTTTATGAGGAAAATTATTAATTAGTGATAATAAGATAATTAATTAAAATAATAAGGCAAATAAATAAATATAATAGAAAGTAAAAGAAATAAAACCAAGGGGGTGTTGGGCCCAGAAAGGAGGTGGAATCAGCATATCCAAGGCCCAACAGGCGTTGGCCTGGGCTGACTTTTTGCAATTCCCTATGCCAAGTTGACTGGAGCGCATGGTGCTCATCCAATCTTGGCCATTGGATTTGGTTTGCAGGCCATCTGGCGCTTGGAATTCTCCAAACTCAATCTCCTTCGCATCGATCAAGTCTTGTACCTTATTTTTCAGACTCCAACAATCATCTGTATTATACCCCGGGCTATCAGAGTGATAAGCACAGCGGGCGTTAGGGTTATACCTTGGTGACGTTGTATTTGAATTCTTTGGGGCTTCCCTTAGAGTCACCAGATTAGTCTTCAGCAACTGTGGCAGAATCTGAGATAAGGTTCTGCTGAGACGAGTGAATTGCCTCTTAGGTCTCTCATCCTTTTGTTGATTGTTGTGCTGAGGAGCACCAGCAGGTTTTAAAATAACAACCGCATTGACAGCTTGGCGGTGTTCAGGTCTATTTTGTCTTCTTGCACTGTAGACAGCACTGGACTCTTTCTTAAATGGCTTCTTCTCGGTGCTTGATGAAGCACCCTTCTGTATCTTACCAGCCTTAATACCAGCCTCAATCCTCTCACCAGTCAAAGTAAGATCTATAAACCCAGATGAAGAGCTTCCAATCAAGTGGTTGAAAAATGGACCATACAGGGTCCCCAAAAACATGTCAACAAGTTCCCGATCATCTAAGGGCGGTTGTACCCTTCCGGAGAGGTCTCTCCACTTTTGAGCATAATCTTTGAATCCTTCACCCGTTCCCATTGACATACCCTGGAGTTGGGTGCACGTAGGAGCGAGGTCGGAGTTGTACTGATACTTCCTATAGAAAGCAGTAGCCAAATCTTCCCAACTGCAGATACTGGTTCCGTCCAACTGATAGAACCACTCAAGCTGAGTCCCTGAGAGACTGTCTTGGAAGAAGTGGATCCACAGGTTCTTACCAGTTGTGTAAGGCTGAATCTTCCTCACATATGACCGGAGGTGCAGCTTCGGACAAGAAACTCCGTCATACTTAGCAAAGGCTGGTGCGTTGAACTTGTGGGGAATCACTACCCCAGATGATAGACCTAGATCAGCAAAGTCCAGACCAGGCACCTTTTGAACCTCCATAGCACTCAACCGGTCTTCCAGTTACTTGTATTTATCCTCGGCCGGAGGATACTGTTCTTCATCGTAGTCCGTCTCGTTGTCGGAGACCACTGGGCTAGGAGCCCTCCTTTCTTATGGACTATCTTTCCCTCCAGATGAGGTGGTCAAATCAACTTCATCCCGTAGCCTGTTTCCAAACCTAGGACCAGTGTTGAACAGGACTGTCCTCTTCTTCTTCTTCTTCAGAATCAGGGTCTTCAGGTCTTACTGACCCCTAGCTAGGCTCATGAACAACTCTTGAAATTGGGCATTATGGGCCTGGAGGGCCTTGATAGCTTGCTCAGTTGAAGGTTCAGTAGACATGATGAGCGTTGAAATAAACAGCGAAGAAGATAAGAGACCTGTAAAGGGAACCTGTTTATGAAGTGCATGGGATGAAATGCGTATGATTATGATTTCAAAGACAATTTGAGATTCAAATTTGTAAACAAGAAAGGAAACATACTTTATTAGATAACTTTGTAATTCAAATTGTTCAACAACTTGCCCTTAAGGCGTTACAAGAATGGAAATACTGAAAAGTAAAAATAAAACTGGAAAGGAAATCAACAAAGTCCCATCAATGCTCCCATGGTCTCTTCTTATCAGTGCGGACATAGTCGTTGAGAATCTGCTCGTTCTCTAATTGTCTAGTAAGCTTCTAGATCTTCTGCTCTTGCTCGTTGAACTTCTCTCGGTAAGAATCCCATTCATCCCTCAGCTGCATCCAAGATCTCTTCAGTGCCCCAATGTCAGTGGGCATGTAAGGATGGAGGATGGTTGGAAGAACCCCTTCTTCATTAGCAACTTCAAGAGTGACAGGCCGGACGGCTTCATATGGCATACCCAGCTTTTGGGCACGGATGCGGACCCATCTGAGATATGGCTCTATTGGCATAGAAGTCTTTGGGCTCGAATCATGTGGATCAGATTGGTGAACTCTATCCCAAGCCCTTATGAATCTACGACGTTGCTCGTCGCTATCCCCTTGAAAATCAAAGATCATATGAGGCATTAGCATCTCATGAGGTCCTTCTCTTCTGGCTCTTCCAAACTGACGGAGAGCTAAGCATGGGTTGTAAGAAATTCCTCCATGGGTTCCTATCAATGGAACATTAGGATACTCTCCACAGTGATCAATGATAGTCACCTCGTCCATACCTTTGAGAGTCCAAATGATGTCATTATGAGAGAGAGATATTACCCTATAAGCCTAGCCCATTCCTTCTTTGTTCTTCAGCATTGACTTGGGGAGGTGCGAAATAAACCACCTCGACAATAAAGGAGCACATCACATCAAGGTTCCTCGCTTTCGGGCAGTACGAGCATAGAGCTGATGAAGAATGTCACCCAAGAGAGTGGGTATAGGGTTCTGAGAGATGAAGATCTTTATGGCATTCACATCAACAAAAGTGTCAGGATTCGGAAACAGTACCAAGCCATAAATCAAAAGAGCCAGAATATCCTCGAACGCCTTAAAGTCTAGACCATCCCAGAAATAGTTAGCCTTACCAACCAAAAACTTAGTCAAAAAGCCCTTTGCTCCACTCTTAGTATCCCAATTAGCCATTACCTCCTCTTTGGTCAAATGAAGGGCTGCAGCAATCTCTTCGGGCCTAAGGGTCTTCTCCCAACCAGTAAACAGGGTCTGCTCCAGAATAGAGATACCGAGCAGCTCAGAGAACTCTTCTAGGGTGGGAACCAGCTGATAGTCTTGAAAAGTAAAACAATGGTACATCGGATCATAGAATTGGACCAGAACACTCATCATCTGCTCGTCCAATTTGGAGGTGACCAAACTGAGAAGAGAACCATGCCTCCTGATGAAGGAAGTAGTGTCAGGCATCTTGGCAACCAACTCTTTAAGCAAGGTAGGTACTTGGACAAAGTTGATCCGGATAGTATTCTTACGCATGGGCATCATGATGACCTACAAAACAGAACAAAGATGAATCTCTCCTGTCTTTGAAATAGGTTAGTCCTTATGCAAGATGCATGCAATGTTATGATGTCATGATGTCATGATAGTAAGCACACCACAAGTATCCACAAACAGCAAACATGGTAAAGGCACACAAGTCACACAGAGAGCCCTTAGATTTCAGGCTGGCAAGGAGCTTAGGTACTACCCTCTTTCAGTTCAGTTGGTTTAAACCTGTCCTAAAAATAGTAACCGGGTTCTAGAGGATCTCAATATCACTGACTACCCTCAATCGGTCATAATTCCAGTTTAGCAACCTTTTCTTGCGGCCGGAATCATCACGAGAGTTTAGTCTCAATGAGTGTAGCATACTGCTACTGTTCTATGGCCAAGTTGGTCAATTTAAGGTTCTAAGGTCAGTTGGTGCTTAATGACCCCTTAGAAGACCCATATTCTCCTCGTTCCAACACAAGGGATATCGGTACAGACTAAAGTGCCACACCAACATAGCTACTGCTTCAACCGTGTCGGTCTACGCCGGACAGTTCCCTCACAGTTTATTGCTACTTACCTAAAGGGTACCCCAGATCCGGGTTAGGATCTATAGAAACTCTGATACAAGCCCACAAAATTAAAGCATACAAAACATACAATTGAAAACATAATGATCTAATCCTAAGGTACACCTCACTTATTAATTCCCCAGCAGAGTCGCCAGTTCTGTGATCGGTGGTGGGAATGAGAACTGACTGTTTTGGAATGTTGGTTCACGTTTTGCATTTGTTTTCGCAAAATGTCGCGGTAAGCAAGAGTCGCCACCGTCTTTTATTTTATCCAACAAGGAAAGGACAAAAGCACAGAAAAATTCCCTTTTGAGATATTTCTCGGGTTCGGGAGGTAGATTATAGAAAGGGAAGGTGTTAGCACCCTTTCTATCCGTGGTTATCCACGGGCTCTTAGGTACTTGCTCATTGTGTTTTCAAAATTTGATTTTCTTTGTGTTTTCAAAACTTGAAAGGAGTGTAAGTGCGAAAAGTTTTATTTTGTTTTAAAAGGAGCAAGTACTTAAGAACCATCTACCTACTCGAAAAAGGAATTAATCTGTACAAATGTCCTTTAGATAATGATATCCCACTATTGAGGAGTAGGTAGCATCGTCGTTGGAGTTTTCGGGTCAATTCGATTAAGGGACGTGTGGTCACTAAAGCAATGTTAGGACGCCTTAGTGGTAACCCTAATGTCTTAGATCATTTTTTCTGAGGCAACCGTTTCGAGGCAACTTATGATATTTGGACAAGAGGACGACCTCTAAAACTTACTATACTCAATGACCATTTTCGAAGGCAACCAAGTGAGGTGTACCCTAAGAGTGCGCATGTGCGAGTGTGTTAGTTCGGTTAATTTTATTTGTACATGTTATGAGTGAGCTATGTTGATTTTAAGTTAAAGATTGATCTTGTCATGCATTACCTATTTATTCAAACATCTAACAGTTAATAGTTGCGGAATTTAAATTGCGGGAAATTAAATCTAAACTATTACAAGGCGTCGGGTATTTACATCGCCAAAAACAAACCATTTAATTTAAAATGCGGAAAGTAAAATAAAGCGATAAATAATTAAAGTCCTAACTAAAAGCTATTACATTCCAGAAGCAATTACAATATTGGAAATAAATGGATCGCGTGCAAGAAAATCAAATCGGCGTATTTTTTAGGGTTTTGACCCTTTTTGAAAGAAAGAGATTTTTTTGTTATTTTTGAATTAAATGAAATTAAACCTAAGCTAATAATTAAATTAATTAATTAATGAAAATATTTTTGGGGTTTTGAATATTTAAGGAAATAAAAATAAAATGGTCAAAATTGTTAAAACCTAATATTCTAATTAATTTTAATTTATTGCAAAAACGTTAAAATTATACCTAATTAAAAAAACTAAGTCAATTAAATTATTTATTTACAAAAATAAAGAAATTAATAAAAATAATATTTTTTTGTGTTTTCTGATTTTATGAGGAAAATTATTAATTAGTGATAATAAGATAATTAATTAAAATAATAAGGCAAATAAATAAATATAATAGAAAGTAAAAGATATAAAACCAAGGGGGTGTTGGGCCGAGAAAGGAGGTGGAATCAGCATATCCAAGGCCCAACAAGCGTTGGCCTGGGATGACTTTTTGCAATTCCCTATGCCAAGTTGACTGGAGCACATGGTGGTCATCTAATCTTGGCCATTGGATTTGGTTTGCAGGCCATCTGGCGCTTGGGATTTGGAGGCACATGGTATGTTATGCTTGCTGAAATCACATGTAATCACCTGAAGAAAAAATGAAACAAATATTGGGGGGACCTGGGATTCGAACCCAGGTCCCATTGCTCATTGGCCAATGCACTAACCACTCCACCAACGCTTGATAGTTGTTAGGATAATAAACACACAATAATATATTTGAAACAAACAACTATGCCTGAAAATAAAAAAAATATGGCGCGCTGATTTGAACCAGCCAATAGGAAGAGGACGCGTAGTCGTCTTCTTCACAAATCCCTGGTATCCTTACCTGCGAATTTTTATCCGCAGGAAGATCCGTGGCTTGCTTCCAAAACTCGTTCTAGGCCATAAAAATACCATCCAAGAACATGGATGTGATCGTCTTTTCCTCCTGAGTTCACCTATGGCCATGGTTCGTCCTAATTGTTCCTGCAAAACAAAACCCCAAATGCAAACCTCTAAAACCCTAGGTTCGGGTAGGGAGATATAGGCTACAAAAATCCAATTGAATAATGCAGAATGATTGGAAATTGAATGGTAAACATGAATGTACAAAAAATTTGGCAAAAGGATGCAAGAAAATGGATTCACGATTTCAAGTTCAGAGCTATGTTCGTGGACACTTACAGCGCTTTTCAGGTGGTTTCAGGACTTGCTTTTGATGGCAATCGCTTCAGTGGACCTCAGGCAAGGAGATAGTGTTGAGTTTTTGGATTGAACCGAGCTCTAACCAAGATTTTGATCTCATACTTTTTCAAGCTTTT
The DNA here is from genome assembly GCA_948472305.1 of Vicia faba. Taxonomy (NCBI): domain Eukaryota; kingdom Viridiplantae; phylum Streptophyta; class Magnoliopsida; order Fabales; family Fabaceae; genus Vicia; species Vicia faba. Next base: position 101,635 of record CATIWC010001133.1, read on the forward strand.
TTCAGTTTTTGTTTGGCCGTTTCTGCAGCTCTTAACTCGTGTTTTTGATATGCCTCGCTTGTACATGTATAAGGGACTGCATTAGGTTAAATCTTTGGGCTTGAATCCATGTACATTGAAGATTTGAGATTTGATTTGATCTCCATTAACAAAGCTTCCAAAATTATGCCAAATCCAAGATTTTGTTCACAATATGGCATGGAACGAATTTGATTGAGTGTATCATGATATTTAAGACCTGTAATGATCAAAAAAATCTTATTCCATCAATTTTTGGATTTTATTTGAATTAATATTGATTTAAAATGAATTAATTCAATAAATATTAAATAAAATAGAAAAATAAATGAATGGACATGAAACTGAAGATAGGACACGTGTGTGGTGTGACAAAATCAAATCAAGTGGAAAAAAGTGGGCCCTTTTGTCAAAAATTGAAGTTTTGAGGATAGTTGACTTTTGGCACTTTTGGAAAAATGTCCAACTTCAACAATACATAACTTCTTCAATTTTGAACTTTTGGAAGTGTTCTAGGACTTTATAGAAACCTTGAGATGTCCTATAACCAACCATTTTGGTATCATCTCATTTTGATATTCCATTCTCAAGTTATAAGCTTTGGAAAAAAAAGGTGTTTTTGTTGACTTTCAAAAATGACCTATAATGTCCAAATTTGTAACTTTTTGTGACAGCATTTCTTGATCTTGGGGTGTGAATATGGATTGTAGGAAATTGCATCCTCTTCAAAATGAGCTTTTGATGGGTCATTTCTCATAAAGTATGAGAAAGGCATGCTTGGTCAAAGTTGAGTTGACTTTTCCTTCAAAACCCTAATTTAGCAACTTTTGAGTCTTGATGAATCTTGAGCAATCCTTGATGAATCATGATCAACCATTGATCAAATGATGAATTATCCTTCAAAATGAGAATGTTGACAAAAAATCTTGAGGTTTGACTATATTTGGGTCAGAGTTGACTTTTGCCCCAACACAGTCGATTTTTGGGCTTCTTGAGCAATTGACTGACCAAACTTTCTCCGCAATGCTTGAAATTTGACATGGATGAACTTGAGAACATATTAGGACATTGGGGAGAATTTGAGACCATTTTTATGTAAGGACCTTGATGCAACACAAAACCCTAATTTTGAATTGACTGCCTTAGAAGGTGATTTGACTGTCCAACTCTTGAGCCATCTGGAACAACTTGGAGTTGATTCTTGACATGTCTTGAGAAATATGGGAGGGAAAATTTTGGGGTACAACACTGTGCTTAATCAAATACCATTCATCGGTTTATAGGAAACTCCAAAGCCTGAGGTTATTTCCAAAGCTTTGCATTTGAAGAGATCCGATATTATGGCAAATTGGGAAATAAGGAGTGGATTTAAGGGTTTCCTAGCCAAGTTTCTGTTGGAGAAGGCTCGATTGTTTTGGGAAGATATGGTATTTAAAGATTTTGAAGAAGTCTTGGACATTCTAATCTATGGTTTGGTTCTATTTCCCAATCCGGACCAACTCATAGATGTGAATGCAGTTAAGGTTTTTCTCTCTCGTAATCCCGTGCCTACGTTACTCGGAGACATCCTACATTGTTTTCACACTCGCACCATGAAGAAGAGAGGGGCTTTTTTGTGTTGTATTACATTGCTGTCTAGGTGGTTTATTTTGCACCTACCTCGATCAACGTTGAAGAATGGACAAGGCTTGACATGGTCTTAAAGGATGATGTCACTATCACACTCGAATATTCATTGGTGTTCTCGATCTTTGGAGGATATTACCATCATTGACCATTGTGGGGAGTTCCATAATGTTCCACTCTTGGGAATTAGGAGAGGTATTAACTATAACCCTTCTCTTGCATTATGACAGTTTGGGTATGCGCGAAGAGATGGTCCCCATGATGCGCTCATCTAACGTTTGGTATTCGACTACGAGGACGACGTCCAAGGCTATCGTTAAAGGTTCATACAAGCTTGGAGAATGGTAAACAAGGTGGATAGAAAGACTTTGGGGCACAAAAATTCCATCCCTCTTGAGTCTTACCTCAAGTGGGTATGAACTCGTGCTCAAAGTCTCATGATGCCTTACCCAGCCATCCTACCTGTGATTATAGAGCCCATTGCTGAGGGAGACACTCCTTACACTCTTCTTCATCCTGACATGCCTACCGACATTGAGGAATTGCAAAGGTCGTAGATTCAACTCAAATGGGGAACAAGACACCTTTGAAGCACAATTCTACGCAAGGGAGAAAAATGTTTTGGAGCTCAGGAGGTAACTTCATGAAGAGCGAAGTTTGAATGCCTACATTGCACCAAAGAGGATGCGCCCATGGGAAGCTTGAGTCCTTTTGTTTTAGAAGTTTATTTTGTATCATTTTTATTTCTTCCATTGTAAGCCCAAGAGGCATTTTTAATTCATGAACTTATTAATGCAATTAATTTTTGTTGTCTTCTCTTTGTCTAGAAAATTTATATTCCATAAAATCCTTGAAAACATTGCATTCGCATAACACGCGTCGTGTCATAAGCATGTTTTCTGACATATGTTTCCTTATCTTTTTACTGTTTTTTCAGTACAAGATGGATCTCGAGCAAACTGTGACGGACTTGCAGACTCAAAACTCTCAGTTTCAAGAAACTCTGCTCAACTTAGCAAAGGGGCAGCAAGAAATGATGACTCTTCTTGTTACGAAGAAGAAGACAAAGAAGAAAGTTGTAATCAACATGTGGAAGAGGTTTAAAGGGCCCATCATACAAGTCCAAGTAGAAGAGGATTCCTCCGAAGAGGATGAAAATCAAGAAGAAGATGCTAGGAGCACCCGTGCTAGGGGTGAGAACAATCAAATATCTGAAGACGAGGATTATTTTTACGAGCAATATCCACCAGCTGACGACAAATATAAGCAACTAGAAGACAAATTGAAAGCTGTAGAAATCCAAGTTGTGCCTGGCTTTGACTTCGGTGACTTGGGTCTGGTTCATGGGGTAGTCATTCTCCACAAATTCAAAATCCCTATTTTTTCCAAGTATGATAGTGTTTCATGTCCGAAGCTTCACCTAAGATCTTACGTCCACAAAATTTAGCCGCATACCGCTTATAAGAAACCGTGGGTGCAATTTTTTCAAGAAAGTCTAGCTGTGATGCAGTTGGAGTGGTTTTACCAATTGGAAGGGACTAACATCCATACTTGGGAAGATTTGGCCACTGCCTTTTATCGCAAATATCAATATAACATTAATCTTGCACTGACTAGGGTGCAATTGCAAGGAATGATCATGGGATCAAACGAGGGCTTCAAAGAATACACCCAGAAATGGAGAGACCTGGATGGCAGGGTGCACCTACCTTTAACTGAAAGGGAGTTGGTAGATATGTTTATGGGAACATTGACTGGACCATTTTTCAACTTGCTAATTGGAAGTTCATCATCCGGATTCACTGAATTGATCTTGACTGGTGAGAGGGTTGAAAGCAGGATTAAAAGCGGGAAGATACCCATGGCCTCCACCTCAAATGTTGTGAAAAAGCCATTTGTTGGTAAAAAAGAGACTAATATTGTGTATGGGGTCAAGAAGCCATGCTAAGAATGACCGTCATCATTCAGTAGGGGTTGTACTGATTTCCAATCTAACTCCAACTCAACGACCGCGTTAACAAAATAATCAACAAAGACCGTATGTCCAAAGAAGACAATTTACTAAAATCAATATGCAACTATCTCAAGCTCTGTAACACCTATTGAAAGCTGATTTGGTGACCTTGAAAAATCAACCTTCCAACCCTAACACTACTTCTCCAAAATACAACCCTAACATCAAATGCGCTTACCACTCAAACAGTCCCGGACATGATACCAATGATTGTTGGCCTCTAAAGAATAAAATCCAAGACCTAATTGATAAAAAGACAATTGTATTCGACCCTCCGTCAACTCCCAACGTGATTATCGCACCCATTCCAAATCATGGTAAGGGTGTCAATGCTATTGAAGTTGTCTCTCTTATTTCCTCTGTCAATGACTTGACCACTCCTTTGAAGACTATTAAAGGGAATTTGTTGAAAGTCGGGATTTTCCCTGGCTTCCTTGAAGACTGTTGCTACTGTAATGTACAAAATAATGGTTGTGAATGGCTGAAGAAAGGTGTCCAACACCTGATGGATAGCCATGAGAGTCTGTTTGAAAGAAATCCATCTGTGAAAAGTTTGACTGAAGTTGTATCTCAAGAAGTTGAAGACATATCCATCATTACTATCTCAAACAAGCCTATTAGAATCACATCCAAAGGTCCTATTAGGATTCCCATTAAACCAAGAATAGCTCCACTAATTATCACCACACTGGGGCCAGTTCCCTACTCTTCTGATAAGGTTGTACCCTAGAATTATGGGGGCGGAAGTGTATTACCATGGTATCAAACAAGATTCCTGGATTGATGAAGATGAAACTGCTGACATTACAATCATTGCTAGATCAAGTAAAGTTACTAGGACGGTGTTGTACCCCAAAATTTTCCCTCTCATTTTATCAAGATTTCCCCTCACCAGATTCTTTGGACTCAAGACAGGATTAGGGTTTGCTCAGCTCAAGACATTTCCTTGCACTGATGACTTGAAATTAGGGTTTGAGTTTGCACAGGTATTTTTGGACTTCCAATGCCTCATGTGACTTTCATACTTCATGTTGAACCTATAAGATTGCTCATACCAGTTTTCAAGCCTTGAATCACATTTTTGCCCAGTCAATTGGACAGTTGACCTAGAAATCAGTTATATTGGGGAAAAAGTCAATTATGGCTAATTTACAGTCAAACCTCATAATTTTTTATCCACATCAACATTATAGACTCATATGAACCATTTGATCAAGTTTGGACCACAACTCCTCAAGAAATTTGATCAGATCTTCAAAAGGGCAAAATGGTCATTTTTTAGGGTTTTGACTGCAGAAGGGCAATTTCTGACTTTTCACATAGCCAATGGCAAATTGGGTTCAAGCATGGTATCAAGGACTCAATGGCACCATCTTGACCTAATCACAAGGTTCAAAAGATCTCAAATGCATTGGGTTGACAGATCAATTTTCCAATCAACTGATTAAAAAATCAACTGTACACTGAAAAGTCAAACTTTGACTTTTTGGTCAAAATCAAGTTCCAAGGGTCATTTTTCATCAAGATGTGTCAAAACATGAAACATATTCACCAAGAAACCTAATTTTGGAAATTAGGGTTTAAGATTGAAAATTTTCATAACTTAGAAATTTTCTAAGTTATGAAAATTTCTTATTTTTTCCCAACTTTTCCCAACTTTTTATCCATGATGCAATTCGATTCAAACAAAACTTCCAACATGAAAGTTGTAGTCCTCCACAAAATATACAACTTTTATTCACAAAGTTTTCCCAAAAGATGCTTGGATCGCAAGTTATGGTTTTGTGAATAGGGGTCCATGAAACTTTTAACTTAGTGAAATTTTGCCCTAGTTTAGGCAGATTTTTGACCTAACTTCATGGACATTTTTCACCTAGTTCCAATAGGAATATAAAAATTCATTTCGAATATGGATTTAGAGCATGTTACAAGCTTTCCAAAATGTCCAAGAACTCTGCAAGATCATTTATGGCTAGGGAGAATCGAAGGAAAGAAAATGGCCATTTCTCACTTTTATCCATGGCATTTTTCACATTGATACAAGTTGCAAATCAGTTTGGATCATGCTTGTACTTGTTTTACAGGTCTTAAACCTTTCCACACTCCTTAATTAAATGCAAATACTTTGGACAATGGCATTATTCTGAGCTTTGGAGCATTATACATTGATTTATTCCAAAAATGGCATAAAGGTAGCAATACCATTTCCATAAAGCATACTTTTTGCATTTTTGTTTATCTTGAGCATTGGACCTGATCTCTTGATACAAACAACATCCACAAACTTTAGGAAAAGCTCACCAACCCTATGCAAACCTTGAGCTAGGTTGTACAACCTTGGCCTTTGTCATTTCAACTTTTGCTTCAAAAGCAAGTAAGCTTGCAAAAAGTCCACAACTTGAAAATCTGATAAAACCAAGTCTTGTAACATTTTCAAACAACCTCAACATATTGTACCAAGCCTGAAACACGATTGTCAAGCCTCTAAAACACCCTTGAGCACAAAAACACCAACTTTTGCCCAAAACAGAGCCATCTCTACAAACACCAAGCCAAAACCAAATTGCCTCGTGCGTTTTGTCTTGAACCACGTCAGACACATTCCATACAACACACCTAAACTATCCAAGCCATTGTTCAGCAACTGTAACCTCATTTTCACACTTCACCATTTTCATTTTGAAGCTTTGCAGGTTGAGTTCTACAAGGACATTCAGGAAAGTTCAAGGCAAGCTAAGCATTGGGAAAGGTTGAGACAACTTCAGGCAAGCTCACAAATACCTCAGGCCTCACTCAAAGTTGCTACATTGCCATATTCAACTTCAGCTGAACAAGGTATTTTTTAAGTTTCTATCTCTCTATTTAGACATCCTTAGGCTTAGGTTTGTGAAGCAAAAATGTAGTCCTTAAGTTCCTTGAGTTGTACATATGCGTAGATTTTATTTATATTAACTGAGCTAGGAGTATTTGATAGTTGAAGTTGCTGAAAATTTTAGGTCATAAATTAGGGACACTGAAATTCTCCCTGGTTTCTTAGAGTTAGATCAAGTTTTTTACATGGTTGGAATCGTGATTGAAAATGCTATAACTTTTATGTTGTGAGTTTTTGATTTCATGCAAGAACAAGAGAGAACATGATTTGTATATGGCGCGTGCGTTTTGGCTCTGTTCAGAGGACAGTGATGAAGTGAAGTGGGCCTGGGCCTGGCTTGTCTGGCTATTTGCACCCTCCATTGTGTTATTTGCACCCCCTTGGCCCATTTCTTTCATTTTTCATATTTTCTTGCATAATTCACATTTTCTAACTTTTATTTATTTTTTTCTAAACTTTAAAAATCACAAAAATATTTTCTTTATTTTTTTGCATTTTTTCATATTTTATATTTTATTTTTTTCATAATATTTAGTTTATTAGGTTTAATACTTTTATTTTCTTAAATAAAAAACTTGTAAACAATACAAAAATATTATATATTTTTATTTTTATTATTTATACACTTAAATTAATATTTTCATATAATATTTAATTTTTTAACTTTTTTGTACATATTATTATTATTTTTCTTAAACAAAAAAAAAGAATAAATAAATAATATAAAGCATATTTTCTTAAACAAAAAAATTAGGGTTTTCACCCTTCCAAAAAAAAATAATCATTTTTATTTTCTTATTTTTAAGACATAAATAAATTCATTTTTACATTCATAAAAAATCAATACAAAGAACATTTGTGCATATTTACATTTTATTGTACATTTTAAATAATTGTTCATTTATTGTTGTATAAATTCAATTGGGTTGTAATAGTAAATTAGGGTTTTATTTTGAGCAATATCCCCAAAAGATGTTGCGGAAAGAGATCCAAAGCCTGAAGATGTTGCTCAAGCCCTACACTTGCAACCATCTGATATTATAGGCCATTGGGAAACTAGAAGTGGTGTCAAAGGTTTCTTGTTAAAGTTTCTGTTTGAGAAGGCCCAAAGCTGCTGGAATTCATTGGACTTACAAGCTTTTGAGGAGATTGTAGCTCTTCTCATCTATGGGATAATCTTGTTCCCTAACCCTGACCAGCTTATAGATGAGAGTGTTGTCAAAATCTTCATGACTCATAACCCTGTGCCTATATTGCTTAGGGATATCCTCCACTCTTTTCACACTCGAACAATGAGGAAAAGAGGTGTTCTCATGTGTTGCACTCCTCTACTGGCAAGATGGTTTATTTCTCATCTTCCCCAATCAGTTTTGAAGAATGAGCAAGGTTTGAGGTGGTCACAACGATTGATGACTCTTACATATTCAGATATTCATTGGTGTTCTCGATCCAGAGAAAATGTTATCATCATTGATCATTGTGGGGAATTCCTTAATGTCCCTCTACTTGGCATTATGGGAGGCATTACCTACAACCCTTGCTTAGCTCTGAGACAGTTTGGTTATACCCGAAGGGATGGCCCACATGACATGTTAATTCAGGGTTTGGTTTTTGACTTCAACAACGACGATCAAGGACTCCGACAAAGGTTCATCCGAGCTTGGAGGATGCCCAACAAAGTGGACAGTAAGACATTGGGACACAAGACTTCCATCCCCCTTGAGCCTTACCTCAAGTGGGTATGAACTCGTGCTCAAAGTCTTATGATGCCTTACCCCTACATGCTTCCTGTGATTAAAGAGCCTGTTATGGAAGGAGAGGTTCCATAAACCCTCCTACATCCTGACATGCCAACATCACTAAAAGATATACAAAGGAGTTGGATACAGCTCAAGGGAGAGCGTGATACTTTCGAAGCCCAATTCTACGCCAGTGAGAAGAAGGTTATAGAAATTACTCGCCAACTTCTTGAAGAGCAGACTCTCAACACCTACATTGCACCAAAGAGGATGCGCAACGTCTTTTTACCTTAGAATTTTGTATTATTTTGCCCATGGGGCATTGATGTACTAACAAATTCTATCTTATTAATATGACGTGTGTTCCTTCTTTGTTTAAAACAAATTTGAATTTCTGAATCCTTGAATGCATTACATGAATACATATCATTCATCATATGCATAAGCAGGTCTTCACACCAGGTTTCCTTATCTCTCTGCTGTTTATTTCAGCAAGATGGATATTGAGCAGATGGTCAAAGACTTACAAACGCAGAATTCACAGTTTCAACAGCTACTTCTGACCTTGGCTAAGGGGCAGGAGGAGCTCAAAACTCTACTGGAAAAGGAAAAAGATAAAAAGAAAAAGAAGAGGGCTGGTGTAGCTACCATGGGTAGAAGATTTGAAGGTCAAGCTAGAATGGTCCTGGATTTCCCCTTAACATCTGATGAAGGGGTGAGAAAGGGTAAAGAGACTGCAGTGCCATCTGACTCTGAGGAAGAAGAAGAAGAAGAAGAGGATGAAGATTATTCTGAACAGTAGTACCCTCCTGCAGATGACAAATACAAGAACTTGGAAGAGCGTCTAGCTGCCATGGAGGTACAAAGAGTGCCTGGGCTGGACTTTGAAGAGCTAGGGTTGGTCTCTGGAATAGTAATCCCTCCGAAATTCAAAGTGCCTCTATTTGCTAAGTACGATGGGTTGTCTTGTCCCAAGATGCACCTACGATCTTATGTTAGAAAAATCCAACCATATTCTTCTGACAAAGACCTGTGGGTACATTTCTTCCAGGACAGTTTATCGGGGACACAACTGGATTGGTTTTACCAGTTGGAGAGGTCTGATGTGCATAACTGGGAAGATTTGGCGGCCTCCTTCTACAGACAGTATCAATATAATGCGGATTTAGCACCAACCCGTACTCAATTACAGAGTATGGGCATGGTCTCAAATGAAGGTTTCAAAGAGTATGCCCAGAAATGGAGAGACTTGGCGGGACGAGTACAACCACCTCTATCTAAGAGGAAGCTAGTTGATATGTTCTTGGGTACACTGTCATGCCCCTTTTTCAATCACCTGATTGGAAGTTCGTCTGTGGGGTTCACTGAGTTGATTCTAACTGGTGAGAGAGTTGAAGCTGGCATAAAGAGTGGGAAAATTCAAAAGGATGCATCTGCTTCCTCTTCCATCAAAAAGACTTTTCCAGCAAAGAAAGAAGTATCAGTTGTCTACTCCCAAAGAGATCAAGGAAGAGTTGAGCACCGGCCAGCAGTGGGGGCCGTAATGATTCAGAAGTCTACAGTTGATCAGCCCAAAAATAATCAACCCAGAACCAACCAAGCAAGGGTGGAAAGGCCTGTACGGCAATACACCCAGATAAACATGACTCCTGCTCAGGTCCTACCCCATCTCTTGAAGTTAAACCATGCAATTTTGAAAGAGGCCCCAAAAAATCTGAATACATTTTCTCTGTTCTACCATGTGAATACCAAGTGTGCTTATCATTCAGACAGTCTGGGGCACGACACCAAGAGTTGTTGGGCCCTCAAGAATAAGATTCAGGATTTAATAGATTCTAAAGAAGTTGAATTCGACGCCCCTGAAAAGCCGAATGTAATCTCTGCTCCGATGCCAAAGCATGGCCACAATGCCCATACTGTTGAAGAGGATCTCTTTGTTGCTACTGTTGATGATTTGATGACTCCGCTACCGATAATCAAGTTGAATTTGCTGAAGGCTGGGATTTTCCCAGGTTGTAAAGAAGATTGCTGCCTTTGTTCATCCTTACCAACCGACTGTCCATTGTTGAAGTTAGGCATCCAACGCCTAATGGATAACCAAGAAATCCTTTTTGAAAAGACTCCTGTTACACTGACTCCTGTCAATGATGTTTCAATAATAACCATATCCACCAATCTTTCCAAGGTCTCCAAAAGACCTGTTAAGATTACATTCGCTCCGAAGACTGTACCTTTGAAGATAACCATGCCCGTCCCGTACAAGTCCGACAAATCAATATCGTGGAACTATGGTGGAGAAATCTACTATCATGGTATTAAACAAATTGAATCAATTGAAGAGAGTTCTGATGAAGAGACTCCCGACATTGGAAACATTGACGGAATGAGTTAAATCACCCGCAGTGGAAGAATTTTCTCTCCGGAGATTTCCCCTCCAAAGGCAATCTTCGGACCCTCAGCTACTCCTAAGGTTACCCCTGTACCGGTCAACATATCTGCGAGAACTCCAATTATTGAAGAAGTTGTAACTCCTGTGGTTTTCCCCTCTGTTGCTAGTGATGATAGAGGGAAAGGGATCCAAGAAGAGCCCGTCAGGACGAGGGCTCAGCCATTGGTTATCCCTGAAACCTCTAAAAAATAAATGGAAGAGATTTTGAAAATAATCAAGAAAAGAGATTATAATGTTTTTGAACAACTGGGGCAAACCCCCTCAAAGATCTCTATGTTGGCCCTGCTACTTTGTTCAGATGCTCATGCTAAAGCTCTGATCAGATTCTTGAAGACGGCCCACGTGCCACAGGAAACCTCTGCGGATCAGTTCCAGGAATGTGTAGCTAGCCTAACAGCTGACAATGGTCTAGGATTCTCCGATGTTGATCTAACAATCAAAGGGAGAAAACATAATGACGCTTTGCATGTCTCGGTGGAATGCAGAGGGACTACTCTAGCACACGTACTGGTAGACATTGGTTCATCACTGAATGTCTTGCCAAAGAAAGCTTTGGATAGGCTGGGTTGTGAAGGTTTAACTTTGAAGCCCAACAACATCATTGTCAGAGCCTTTGATGGTTCTATAAGGATGGTCCACGGGGAGGTGGACATCCCAATTAAAGTGGGAACTGAAACCTTCAACTCCATATTCTATGTGATGGACATCCGTCCCTCCTATTCTTGCCTGTTGGCAAGACCTTGGATTCACCATGATGGAGATGTTACTTCTACTCTGCATCAAAAGCTCAAGTACCCTGTCCAGGGGAAAATTATAATTATTCACGGCGAAGAGGAATACATGATAAGCCATCTAAATTCTTTCCGCTATGTAGAATTGGATGGTGAATTCATCGAAACCCCCTTACAGCATTTTGAAGAGGTAGCTCAGGAGATTGCAGTGACCAAGACAGTGTCTTCTGTACCCATGATTACCAGACCTCCGCCTTGGATGTCGTCTCTCAAAGATGCAAAGGCTGTGATTGAAGAAGGAGGAAGCATAATATGGGGGCAACTTCCAGATTTTCCCTTTAAATTAGATAAATTAGGCTTGGGTTTCACTTCGGCTAGTCAGAAGGTTGTGCGTCGCTCCCGTGCCGGAGGGCCACCAGTGAAGATCACCCATCATGGAGTCAATGCTTTGGAGGATAGTGAAGAGTAGAGCAACTTGGAAGACTGGATTTTCCCTACTGTTGACGGAGGACTGTGCAACTGGGAGGCAAAAGACTTTGTTCCGATTACTTTCATACCGCAGTAATTTATCTTTCAAACATTTCTGTGGGTTTGTAATAATTCTTAAACAATTCGTACACTTTTAACCTTGTGCCTTACCCGAGGCATATAGGTCCATTTGTAAGGGTTTGATTTTTCATCTTCATATGCCATTTTAATGAATCATGGACGTTTTCACATATAAACTTTTGTGTTCATTGTCTTTCTTTTTACATTTTATTTGTTTAAAGGTGGTTATCCCTTACACACACCCACACTCACAAATGCAGGTACCCTTCCATTCCGGATTCCATGGGTAACAATTCTGCTATGGCCTTCAGTGACTCTGAAGATCTGGTCTACCATGCCGAATACGAAGGTGAGGAAGATTGTGAGGTGCCGGGAGAATTGGCTAGACTACTACAATAGGAAGAAAGGGCTATTCTACCTCATGAGGAGCTGTTAGAGACAATCAACTTGGGTACTAAGGAAGACAGAAAAGAAGTCAGAGTGGGTGCCAACCTAGATCCAAGTGTCAAAGATCGCTTAATTCGGTTGTTGAATGAATATGTTGAGATCTTCGCCTGGTCATACGAAGATATGCCGGGACTTGATACAGACATTGTGGTACACTGTCTACCCACAAGAGAAGACTTTCCACTAGTTAAATAGAAAGTTCGCCGCATGAGGCCCGATATGTCTGAAAAGATCAAAGCCAAAGTTATGAAGCAGTTCAATGCTGGATTTCTTGCTGTTACTTCCTATCCATAATGGGTTGCTAACATTGTGCCCGTGCCTAAGAAGGACGGCAAAGTGAGAATGTGCGTGGATTATAGAGACTTAAACAGGGCCAGCCCTAAAGATGACTTTCCACTTCCGCACATTGACATCTTGGTTGACAACACAACTCAGCACAAGGTATTTTCTTTCATGGACGGATTCCCAGGCTATAACCAGATCAAAATGGCCCCTGAGGACATGGAGAAAACTACTTTTGTTACGCAGTGGGGTACGTTCTGCTACAAAGTGATGCCATTCGGACTGAAGAATGTCGGGGCAACCTATCAACGCGCCATGGTAGCTTTGTTTCATGATATGATACATCATGAGATAGAGGTCTACATAGATGACATGATAGCCCGATCACAAACGAAAGAAGAACACCTCGACCATCTGCAAAAGCTGTTTGTCAGGTTGAAAGAGTACAAGCTCAGACTGAACCCTAACAAGTGCACTTTCAGAATCAGGTTTGGTAAACTCTTAGGTTTCATTGTCAGCAACAAAGGCATCGAGGTTGATCCTGCCAAAGTCAAAGCTATATAAGAAATGCCTGCTCCTCGCACTGAGAAGGAGGTCCGAGGTTTCTTGGGACACCTAAACTACATTGCTAGGTTCATTTCTCACCTAGCATCTACTTGTGCGCCAATCTTCAAGCTGCTGAAGAAAGATCAGGTAGTTAAATGGAATGATGACTGTCAAATTGCTTTCGATAAAATCAAGGAGTATTTGCTAGAACCTCCTATCTTGATGCCACCCGTCGAAGGAAGACCGCTAATCATGTATCTGACTGTCCTAGAGAATTCAATGGGGTGCGTACTGGGCCAACATGACGAGTCTGGCCGAAAAGAGCATGCCATTTATTACCTTAGCAAAAAGTTTACCGACTGTGAGACCCGATACTCACTGCTCGAGAAAACTTGCTGCGCTTTGGTATGGGCTGCTCGCCGGCTAAGGCAATACATGTTGACTCATACCACTCTGCTGATATCTCAGATGGATCTGATCAAGTACATCTTTGAAAAGCCTGCTTTGTCCGGAAGAATCTCCAGCTGCCAGATGATCCTAACGGAATACGACATACAGTACACGACCCAAAAAGCTATAAAGGGGAGTGTGCTAGCTGACCATCTGGCGCATCAAGCTGTCGAAGATTACCAATCCATGAGGTTCGACTTCCCTGACGAGGATATCATGACATTGAACAACATTGAAGAGAACAGGCCGTATGACGGACCTGAACAAGGATCCCGATGGACCATGTACTTTGATGGGGCCTCCAATGCACTTGGAAACGGTATCGGCGCGGTACTTATCTCTCCAGAAGGTTGCCATACACCTTTCACATCTAGACTTTGCTTCAACTGCACCAACAACATGGCCGAGCATGAAGCTTGCATCTTTGGTCTCAAGGCTGCCATTGACTTGGGAATCAAATCTTTGATTGTATTTGGGGACTCAGCTTTGGTCACCATTCAGATCAAAGGAGAGTGGGACACTAAGCATCCCAACCTCATCCCTTACAAAGAACATGTCTTGACATTGTTACCATATTTCGAGCAGATTACCTTCGAACACTTCCCGCGAGAAGAAAGTCAGCTGGCAGATGCTCTAGCTATGATGTCATCCATGTTTAAACTTAACTGGGATAATGAGGCTCCCCAAATCACCATTGAGCGGATGGACGAACCTGCACATTGTCACGAGATTAATACTGACGAAGTAGTGGACCGACCATGGTTTCATGAATTCAAAAGGTATCTCGAGGCTCAAGAATATCCTGAAGGAGCTTCAGTCAACGACAAAAAGTTCTTAAGGAGATTCTCAGCTAAGTTCTTCTTGAGCAATGGTATCTGTGATACGGTGGGAGAACTGACTTGAGGTTTTGCATTTGTGTTTGCAAATGTTTCGGTTTAGCAAGAGTCACCACCGACTTTTTATTTTATCCTAAGGAAAGGTCAAAAAGCACAGGAAAGACCTTTGAGATGTTTTCTTGGGTTCGGGGAGTAGATTATAGAAAGGGAAGGTATTAGCACCCTTTCTATCCATGGTTATCCATGGGCTCTTAGTTACTTGTTTAGATCACTTGCTTTTCTTTTCAATTGTTTGAAATGGTGCTTTTCAATTGTTTGAAATGGTGCTTTGTGTGTGATTTGGAAAGATATTTTGAAAAGAGGCCATCATTGTGGCAACCTTTGTAATGATTCTTGTTTGAATGTATACAAAGGTGTTTTTGTTTTTTGAAAGGTTTTCAATGTTTGAAAGTAGGGTTTTGAAATTGTGTTGTGAAGTGTGTTTTAAAAATAGCAAGGACGTTTTTTTGCAAGCTTTTGATCAAGTAACTAAGAGATGTCTACCCTATTTTACTCAAAGATCTTTCTTATGTTTTTAACCCTTTTAACAGTGTTGTTTCACCATTGTATTTGGTGAACAACCTTATGTTAGGATGTTAAACGGGATAGGCGCGGGTCATCGTGTAGACCATGATAGCAATTGTGTCAAGTATTTTTGGCAATTTTCTTGAGGGACTTGATCATTTTTGTTAGGCAACTCAGATAGCGTCATCGATGGACTATGATCTTATGTTTTGTTTTTGTTTTGCCAAAGCACTTAACATGCATACTATGGCCCATTTTTGAAGGCAACAAGTGGATTGTAACCCTAGGGGTGCAAGTGTGCATTGTGTTTGTTTTTTTATGCATTTTTGTCTTTGATTAGGTCAAACTATTTGTTGGTTTTGATTTTGCATACAAACTCTAATTCTCTAATCATGGCATAATTGAAAGTATTAAGTGCGTAAAAATAAATCTAAGCTATTACAACATTGATATAGGGAGGGGGTACAATTTTGAATAGGGGATTATTTTGCAAGAAATTAAAACCCTAAATTATAACAACCAAATTGAATTTACAATGCATAATATTTAAATGGGCAATATTTAAATAAACACAATAAATAAATATTAAATAAAAAATGTGTTATGCAAAAAAGTTTTTATGTATGCAAAATATTTTTAAATGTAAAGAAAAAGGTGTAAATAATTAAGATAAAAAAGATTGATTTATTTTAATAAAGGGGTAAACCCTAATTTTTCCTAAGAAAATGTTATTATATATATTTATATACAAAAAAATATATTAATATGTACAAAAATAAAGAGATATAAAAAAGTGTTTTTTTAGTATAAAATAACAATAAAAATAAACATGTAATATTTTTGTATTTTTATTCTATGTTTTTTTTATAAAATAAAGTATATATATATATATATATATATATATATATATATATATATATATATATATATATATATATATATATATATATATATATATATATATATATATATATATATATATATATATATATATATATATATATATATATATATATATATATATATATATATATATATATATTAAATATATTAAGTATGTATAAAATAAAATAAAATATTTACAAGAACAAAATATATTCAAGAAAATATTTTTGGTGTGAATAAAAATAAGAACTAAAAAATAAAAGTATTATTTACATTATTTTCAAGTTTTATTAAATAATATAAAGTATTTAAACATTTTAATGTTAGAAATAATTGAAATAAATACCAAATAAATGTAAAAATTTAAGAAAATATTTTTTTAGGCGTTTTTTATGTTTGGAAATAAAATAATAAAGTCAGAAATGTAATTAAAATGCAAAAATAATAAAAATATAAAGAAATGGGCCAGGGGGTGTGAAACTGAAAAAGAAGGTGTTAGAAGAAAAAAGCCCATCCCAGACCATCAGCTTCATCTTCTTCCTCCAGCACTGTGAAAAACGCGCGCTTGCTACACAAACTCGTATCTCCTGTATTTGTAATCTTTTGACAAAACTCAAAACATGAAACTTGTAGAGCATCAAACCACGATTCTAACCATATAAAAAAACTTAATCTAATTCTCAAATACCAGAGAGAATTTCTCTGGCCCTAATTTCTAACCTAGTTTTTTCAGAAAGTTCATGGATGAAATTCTCTTAGCACGCTTAATATAAATGAAAACTGAGCATATGTATGGTTTCAGGGAAATGAGTACTACATCTTTCATTCATAAACCTAAGGCTAAATGTTCCTAAATAGAGAGATAGAAGTTCATGAAATACCTGTTTCAGTTGAGTTCGAGTTGGACAATGCAACAACTTTCAGTGAGGCCTGAGGTTCTTTTGAGCTTGCTTGATGTTCCCTGGACCTTTCCCAATGCTTAGTTTGTTTTGAAATGGCCTGAATCAACCTCTAGAAGTCAACCTGCATAAGCTTGAAACAGAAATGGTGAACACTGTAAATGGAGTTACAGTTGGCAATGGAGGTTTGGGATAGCTTGAGTGAGTTGAATGGAAGGTGTTTGAAGTGGAAAGGAGCAAAACGCACAAGTGGAATGTGATTTGGCTTGTGATTTGCAGGTCCTGCCCTGTTTTGCAAGAAAATGTGGTTTTTGAGTACAAGGGTGTTTTAGAGGTGAAAGGCTCGTGTTTCTGGCTTACAAGGATCTCTAAAACTTGTTTCAAATGTTGGCTTAAGTTGATTTTATCAGATGTGCAAGATCTGGACTTTTGGCAAGTTGACTTGTTTTGAAAGAAAAGTGTGAAGTGAAATGAGATAGGCCTGTACAGGCTATCTCCAAGCATGCACAAGCTTCTTGTACCTTTGCCTAAGTTTGTGGAACTTGTTTGCTGCAGAGAAAGAAGTTCAAGGCTCAAGAAAAACAACTTTGCAAAAGTTATGCTTTATGAAAATGGAAGTGTGATCTTTATGCCCAAAATGGAAATGTTCATTGTATAATGCTCCCTTGATCAGAACAATGCCTCTAACCAATGTATTTGCATTCAATTTTTGAGTGTAAATTGGTTTAGAGGCCTGTAATTAAGTACAAAGCTATCTTGGTCAGATTTTGCAACTTGCATGAACATGTATTGGCCATGGTTACAGAGTGAGTTTTTGCCAACTTCAAGCATTCGATTCTCCCTAACCACGAATGTGTTTGAGGAGTTCTTGGACAATTTGGAAAGCTTGCAACATGTAATATAATCCATATTTGAAATGCAACTTGAGACTCCAAGTGGAACTATGTGAAAAATGTCCAAGAAGATGGGTCAAAATCCTGCCTAAACTAGGGCAAAATTTCTCTAAGTTAAAAGTTTTAGGGACCCTTGTTCCAAAAATCATAACTTGAGATCCAAGACTCTTTTGAGAAAACTTTGTGAATCAAAGTTGTATACTTTGTGATGGACTACAACTTTCATGTTGTAAGTTTTGTTTGAATCCATTTGCATCTTGGTGAAAATGTGGGACAAAGTTAGGAGAAATTAAGAAAAATTCATAACTTAGAAAATTTCTAAGTTATGAAAATTTTCAATTTCAAACCCTAATTTGTAATTTTGGGTTTCTTGAAGAACAAGTTTCATAATTTGACACATCTTGATTAAAAATGACCCTTGGCACTTGATTTTGACCAAAAAGTCAAAGTTTGACTTTTCAGTGTATAGTCAAATTTTGATCAGTTGACTGAAAAATTCATCTGTCAATCCTATGCATTTGAGATCTTTTGAACTTGTTGAATGGGTCAAGATAATGTAATTGATTCCTTGAGTCCATGGTTTAGCTTGATTTGCCATTGGCTAGGTCAAATAGTCAAAAATGCCCTTTGTACAGTCAAAACCCTAAAAATGACCATTTTGCCCTTTTGGAGATCTGATCAAATTTCTTGTGGAATTGTGGTCCAAACTTGATCAAATGGTTATATGAGTTGACAATGTTGACGTGGGTCAAAATTAATGAGGTTTGACTGTAAATTGGTCACAGTTGACTTTTTCGCCAATGTAGTTGATTTTTAGGTCAACAGTCCAATTGACTGGGCAAAAATTTGATTCAAGGCTTGAAACTTGGTATGGACAAACTTGTGAGTCCAAAATGAAGTATGAAAGTCACTTTGGGCATTGTAGGTCAAAATATCCCTGTGCAAACTCAAACCCTAATTTAGGTCAACAATGCAATGAGGTGTCTTGAGCAGAGCAAACCCTAGGTTGGTCTTAAGGTCCAAGAGTCTTGTGATGAGAAATGTTGATAAAATGAGAGGGAAAATTTTGGGGTACAACAGTTACCCCTGTTCAATCTTCTTGAACCTGAAGAGTTAGATTGGCAAGTTTGCCTTTTGTGACTCGAAGGTAAAAGAGGATTGGACACTAGAGTGCCCGTAAATTTGCACTCGTCAAAATATTATTGAGGGAATGGGCTTAAAGATGCCATTTGGAGATGGTAGAATCTTTCTGGAGATGGGCTTAAAGATGCCATCCAAGAATGTTTGTTGAACTGTAATGTTGTAGGTCAGAAGAATGAGCATCAAAATGGTATCCGTGTTTGGAATACATTTTAAAAATCCAAGTGGAACTATGTTAAAAATGGCTAAGAAGATGGGTCAAAATCCTACCTAAACTTGGGCAAACTTTCTCTAAGTTAAAAGTTTTAGGTATCCTTGTTCCAAAAATCATAACTTGAGATACAAGCCTCTTTTGAGAAAACTTTGTGAATAAAAGTTGTAGACTTTGTAATGGACTACAACTTTCATGTTTCAAGTTTTGTTTGAATCCATTTGCATCTTGGTGAAAGAATGGGACAAAGTTAGGAAAAAATAAGAAAATTTCATAACTTAGAAAAATTCTAAGTTATAAAATTTTTCCATTTTAAACCCTAATTTTCATTTTTGGTTTTCTTGATGAACAAGTTTCATAATTTGATATGTCTTGATGAAAAATGTTCCTTGGCATTTGATTTTGACCAAAAAGTCAAAGTTTGACTTTTCAGTGTACAGTCAAATTTTGATCAGTTGACTGAAAAATTCATCTGTCAATCCTATGCATTTGAGATCTTTTGAACTTGTTGAATGGGTAAATCCAATTTCATTGAGTCCTTGAGCCCATGGTTGAGCTTTATTTTCCATTGGTTAGGTCAAACAGTTAAAAATTGCCTTTGTGCAGTCAAACCCCTAAAAATGACCATTTTGCCCTTTTGGTGATCTGATCAAATTTCTTGTGGAATTGTGACCCAAACTTGATCAAATGGTTCATTTGAGTTCATAATGTTGATGTGAATCAAATTTCATGAGGTTTGACTGTCAATTGGTCACAGTTGACTTTTTCCCCAATACAGCTGATTTCTAGGTCAACTGTCCAATTGACTGGGCAAATATTTGAATCAAGGCTTGAAACTTGGTATGGACAAACTTGTGAGTCCAATATGAACTATGAAAGTCACTTTGGGCATTGTAGGTAAAAACATCATTGTGCAAACTCAAACCCTAATTTAGGTCAACAGTGCAAGGAGGTGTCTTGAGCAGAGAAAACCTAGCTTGATCTTGAGTTCCAAGAGTTTGGTAATGAAAGATGTTGATGAAATAAGAGGGAAAATTTTGGGGTACAACAGTTTCCCCTGTTCAATCTTCTTGAACCTCAAGAGTTAGATTGGCAAGTTTGCCTTTCGCGACTCGAAAGTAAAAGAGGATTGGACACTAGAGTGCCCGTAAATTTGCACTCGTCAAAACATAGATACGGGAATGGGCTTAAAGATGCCATTTGGAGATGGTAGAATATTTCTGGAGATGGGCTTAAAGATGCCATCCAAGAATGTTTCTTGAATTGCAATGTGGCAGGTCAGAAGAATGAGCATCAAGATGGTATTCGTGTCTGGAATGCATTTGAACTGTATTTGGAGACTGAGTCTGTATGAGCAAAGGAATGGCGTCCGTGTCTGGGGCGTATCCGAGTTGTAAATGTATTTGAACTTTGAATGAATATCAGAATGACTGCCATGTCCGGAGTGTATCTGTATTGTATCTGAATTCTGAATGGGCGACAGAGAAGCATCTGTGTATGAAGCATCTGTAGGCTGATGATAAATTCCGAATGAGTGACAGAATGGCAACCGGGTCTGGACGTATCTGGACTGTATCTGAGGCTGAGATCTGTATGACTAGCAGAATGACTTCCGTGTATGGAGTGTATCTGGAACTGTAACTGGGATCTGAATAAGTGACAGAATGATTTCTGTGGCGACTGTACTGGGGAGAATCAAACTGCTGGTGTAAAGGGCTAGAATTGCATCCATTTTTAGAGTGTATCTGAACTTGTAGTTGAATCAGAATGAGAGATGGAATGGCTGCCGTGTCTGGAGCGTATCTAGTATGTATCGGATTGCTGAAGTCTGAATGAGTAGTAGAATGACCGCCGTGTCTAGGGTGTATCTGTACTGTATTTTGACTTGAAATTGTGAATGAGTAATAGAATGACCGCCGTGTATGGGGTGTATCCATACTGTATCTGAATAATTGTTATTAACAACCTTTTAATCTTATCCTGAAAAGGGTAAAATGTTAGCTAAAACACAAAGTTATGTTGCATGATATGTATGATGCAATGAATTGTGTTTCATCAATGTTTATGATATATGAATGTAATGGATGTGCATGTAAGATGAGTAGATGTCTTGTTGAGGAAAATAAATCCTTGACAACCGGAGATAATGAAATCTTTGATTGCTGTCGGGGAAAGTAAATCTTTGATCGATGCTGGGGATTCTAAAAATCTTTGATTGTTGAAGATGAGAAAACCTTGCTGACTGCTTGGGGATTAAAAATCTTTGATGACTTGTGGGGATGAGAAATCCTGGGACCAATGCTGGGGATTGAAAATCCTTGGTGACTTTTGGGGATTCACAAGGGTTCTGACAACTTCTGCGGGGAATGAGGATCCTTCATGACTTTCCTGGGAACTAAGGAAAATTCTGAAAATCTCTATTGGGGAGTTAAAACCTGGGAGGCTTCTGCTTGGAGAAATAAGACCAAGAATCTTTGATCTGCTGGGAGATAACTCTATGGGGAGAATGTTTACTCGGCCGGTGAAATCAGGAGCTTGGGTTGTACGCCAATCTACTGGGGAAGCAACCTAGTTAGGGATAAGCCAAGAAGTTAACTGTTTCGTGCTTGATTCTCATATTTTTAAGATAACCTGCTGGGGAAATTGGGGGAAGTTGAACAGTTCCCATCGGGGGTTGATAGTTGGAAATTTGACTTCGCTGGGGAAGAAGGTTTAGAATATTCTGGCTCCGCTGGGGATAGGTTTTTCAGGGTTTTCGGGCTCCACTGGGGATCTTGAAGTTTAACTCCGCTGGGGAAATATACTCCAAATTTTAGCTTTGTTGAGGATCTGAAAGGTGTGCTGTAGGGGATTTCTTCTGGAATAACACAAGGAGATCTTCATATACCTTCAACCTAACAGTAATTATCCTTTTTCAATTTCGTTCTATTTGTAACCTGTGATTATATTCAAATGCATATGCCTATTTAACAAAATATTGGACGTTTTCAAATAAAACATAAGTGTAACAAGAAAAGAAAGATAAGCAAATTTCTGCACTTTGAAGTATCTTTGTATTTAATTTTCATGAGTATCTTTGTACAAAGGAGACAGACACCCTAGTAAGAGAATTTTGTCGTAAAAATTGAAAAAATTTATACAAAAGAAAGATGGCTATGTGTAACAATTCCATGGGATTCCCATTCTGCCATAGCCTTCGCAACTCTGAATATCTTGTCCATTCGCTGCTTCGTTCGCCGACGACTGGATTGATCAGAGCTTGGAGCTTGTTGGTGAAAAGATTGTTCTTAAAGTGATCCGACGAGACATAGTTATACGCTTTAATTCCCTAACTTTTGCCTGGACCGCCCTTTCGGGTTTTTGATCCACCGGGAAACCCTTTTTTACCCAAGTCGCCCTTTCGGGTTTTCAACTTTCCGGGTGTACAGATTTTTTTTGTTTTATCCCTAATTTTTGCCTGAACCGCCCTTTCAGGTTTTCGATTCACCGGGATGCCCATTTTTGCCCAAGTCGCCCTTTCGGGTTTTCAACTTGTCGTGTCGTTTTATGCGTAGTATCTTTTGACTATGTATACGTTCGCAGGGTGCGGCAAGTCGTTGCCGTCCATGGTGGTCAGAATCATTTCCCTACCAGAAAAGATGCTCTTGATCACAAATGGTCCTTCATAAGTAGGAGTCCACTTTCCCCTGGGATCACTTTGCGGTAAGATGATCCGCTTGATTACAAGATCTCTGACTTGATATACTTGACGTCTGACTTTCTTGTTGAAAGCCTTGATCATCCGTTTTTGATACGTCTGACCATGACTGTTGTACCCCAAATTTTGCCCTCCCATATTTCTCAAGATTTGTCAAGAATGATCTTCAAATTGCTCAAAATGGCTCAAGGGTTGTACAGTCAAATCACCTCCTAAGGCAGTCAATTCAAAATTAGGGTTTTGTGTTGCATCAAGGTCCTTACATCCAAATGGCCTCAAGTGCTTCCCAATGTCTTAATATGTTCTTAAGTTCATCCATGACAAATTTCAAGCCTTGTAGAGGAACTTTGGTCAGTCAATTGCTCAAGAGACCCAAAAATCGACTGTGTTAGGGCAAAAGTCAACTGTGACCTAAATACAGTCAAACCTCCAGATTTTTTGTCAACATTCTCATTTTTAAGAATAATTAATCATTTGATCAAGGGTTGATCATGATTCATCAAGGATTGCTCAAAATTCATCAAGATTCAAAAGTTGCTAAATTAGGGTTTTGTAGGAAAAGTCAACTCAACTTTGACCAAGCATAACTTTCTCATACTTTATGAGAAATGACCCATCCAAAGCTCATTTTAAAGGGGATGCAATTTCCTACAATCCATATTCACACCCCAAGATCAGGAAATGCTCTCACAAAAAGTTACAAATTTGGACATTATAGGTCATTTTTGAAAGTCAACAAAAACACCTTTTTTTCCCAAATCTTATAACTTGAGAATGGAAGATCAAAATGAGATTATACAAAAAGGGTTGATTAGAGGACATCTCAAGGTTTCTAAAAAGTCCAAGAACACCTCCAAAAGTTCAAAATTGAAGAAGTTATGCATTGTTGAAGTTGGGCATTTTTCCAAAATTTCCAAAAGTCAACTATCCTCAAAACTCCAATTTTTGACAAAAGGGCCCACTTTTTCCACTTGATTTAGTCTTGTCATGCCACACACGTGTCCCATCTTTAATTTCATAACCAAACACTTATTTTTCTATTTTATTTAATTTTTATTGATTTAATTCATTTTAAATCTATATTAATTCAAATAAAATCTAAAAATTATTGAAATGGGATCTTTGTGATTTGTACAGCTTGCAAATATCATGTGCAACTCAATCCAATTCGTGCCAAATCAAAACATGCAAAAAATCTCAGATTTGATTCAATTTTGGAAAGCTTATCAATGGTGGTCAATCGAATCCTATTTCTTCAATACACAAGGATATTGGCCCATGTTTTGACCTAGAATCATTCCCTTATATGCAAGCAAGCCTCACAAACCTAATTCACGCACAAAGCTCTGTTAAAACGGCCAAACCGAAAACTGAAAAAGCTGGGAAAAAGTGAAGATCGAAATCCACATTAGGGACGTTTTCAAGACCAAGACTCAACGTAGAGTGCTTGACTGCCATCCCCTGAAGCGATTGGAATAAAAACCAGGCCTTTTCATCACCTACATCTCACTGTAAGTCGTCTTGAACTCGACCCTGAACATGAAATCTAACTCTCTGATTCTTGCATCTTTTTGTCCAAATAATTGCATATTCATGCTTTGCGTTACATTCTGAAACTGTTGGCATAATTGAATTGCGTTTTTGTAGTCTGTACAGCCATGCCCAAAGCTAGGGTTTTGGCTCTTCGTTTTTAGGCATTTTGTTTTCAAGGAAAATTAGAGCAAATCAAGGGCATAAATGGACTCAGTGAGAGAAGACGAGCATGTTGATGCTCTTGGGGTTCGTTTCCATGGCCTGGGGCGAATTTTAGGAGCAAGCTACGAATCTTGCTGCGGATTAAAATCCGTAGGAAAAATAACCAGAATCCTGTGAAGAAGACGACCATGTGCCTCTTCCCCATTGGATCGTTTATATTTTCGCGCTTATTTTTATAATTTCTGGCATTTGTTTGATTTGTTAATATATTAATTCTCACTTATTTCACTAACAATATGAACACGTTGGCTGAGTGGTAGTGGAAGGCGTGCATAGTCCAGCAGGACCTGGGTTCGAATCCCAGGTCCCCCAACATATTTGCTAATATTTTCTTGCAGTTGATCCAGCGTCTCTCATGCCTTGTGGTCTACCATACGCCTCAAATTTCCAGGCGCCAGATGGCCTCTAGGCCAAATCTGAAGGCCAGGATTGAAGGCTCACCATACTCCTTGGTCAACAAGCATGCACTGAACCACAAAAGTCCAACAAGGCTTCTTACGTTTGGGCCTGGAATTCTGATGAATCAACCCCCCCCTTCTAGGCCCAGACCCCCTTTTGGTTTGTTTTTTTTAATATATTTTCTTTTACTTAATTTATTTATTTATTTTATTTAATTAACTAATTAATTATTTTTTTTTCATAACCAAAAAATCAGAAAACAAAAAAATATTTTTATTTAAATTCCATTAATGTTATTATTTATCTTTGTAAATAAAATTAACCAATTAATTTAGTTTTACTTAGGTATAATTTTAACATTTTTGCAATAAATTAAAATTAATTAGAATATTAGGTTTTAACAATTTTAATCATTGTTATTTTTATTTCCTTAAATATTCTAAAAACCCAAAAAAAAAAATTTATTTAATTAATTAATTAACTTAGATTTAATTTCCGTTTAATTCAAAATGACAAAAATATGCTTTCTTTAATAAAAAGGGTCAAAACCCTAAAAACTCTCCGATTCAATTTTTCTCGCGCGTATTATTTTTTGATTCATATTCCATATAATTGTAATTGCTCCGAGGACGTAATAGCTTTAACTTAGGATTATTTACCGCTTTTATTTACTTTTCCGCATTTACTTTTTCAAGGGTTTGTTTTTGGCGATGTAAATATCTGACGCCTTGTAATAGCTTAGTTTTATTTTCCGCAACCATTAACTGTTAGATGTATGAATAATAGGCTATGCATGACAAGATCTATCTTAACTTAAAATCAACCGTAGCTCACCATAACATGTACAAAGATAACATAACTGAAAATTGACACATTTGCACATGCCACTCCTAGGGTACGCCTCACTTGGTTACCTCGAACGTGGTCATTGAGTATAGGAAGTTTTAGAGGTCGCCCTCTTGTCCAAAGATCATAAGTTGCCTCGAAACGGTTGCCTCGGATAAAATGATCTAAGACATTAGGGTTACCGCTAAGGCGTCCTAACATTGCTTTAGTGACCACATGTCCCTTAATCGAATTGACCCAAAAACTCCAACGATGGTGCTACCTACTCCTCAATAGTGGGATAACACTGTCTAAAGGACATTTACACAGTTTAATTCCTTTTGAGTAGGTAGAGGTTCTTAGGTACTTGCTCTTTCAAAACAAAACAAACTTTTCGCACTTACACTCTCTTCAAAACAAAAATTCTTTTCAAACCCACAATCACAAATAAAAGCAAACTTTTGAAAACACAATGAGCAAGTACCTAAGAGCCCGTGGATAACCACGGATAGAAAGGGTGCTAACACCTTCCCTTTCTATAATCTACCTCCCGAACCCTAGAAACATCTCGAAAAGGAATTTTTCTGTGCTTTTGTCCTTTCCTTGTTGGATAAAATAAAAGACGGTGGCAACTCTTGCTTACCGCGACATTTTGCGAAAACAAACGCAAACGCGAACCAGCATTCCAAAACAGTCAGTTCTATTTCCACCGATCACAATGACAAACAACAGTAAGTCGCTTCTCGTCGATCAGATTAAATTGGTCAAGATGAGTCTGAATCCAATCGTCTTCACTCGAACCGGCATCCTTCATAATCCTCAAGGAAGGAATCTGAACTTCCATAGGCAAAACAGCTTCCATGCCATACACCAAAGAAAATGGGGTTACCCATGTTGAAGTACGTGTCGTGGTACGATATCCATGCAGAGCGAACGGTAACATCTCATGCCAGTCCTTGTAGGTGATTGTCATCTTTTGAATGATCTTCTTGATATTTTTGTTCGCGGCTTCAACAGCACCGTTCATCTTCGGCCGATAGGGAGATGAATTATGATGATAAATCTTAAACTGTTCGCATAGAGCGGTGATCATAGTGTTGTTCAAATTTGTACCATTGTTTGTAATGATTCTATCAGGGATACCATACCGGCATATGAGGTTCTGCTTGATGAAGCGGGCAACCACATTCTTTGTGACAGAGGCAAAGGAAGCTGCTTCGACCCATTTGGTGAAGTAATCAATAGCCACCAAGATGAAGCGATGTCCATTGGATGTCGTAGGCTTGATTTCTCCAATCATGTCAATGCCCCACATTACGAATGGCCAAGGAGCTGTCAGAATGTTGAGAGGAACCGGAGGAATATGTACCTTGTCGGCATAGACTTGGCATTTGTGGCAGGTGCGGGAATGTTGATGACAATCAGCTTCCATGGTAGACCAGTAGTAGCCTGCCCTTAGAATCTTCTTAGCCATCATATGTCCGCTCAAGTGGGTGCCAAATGTGCCACTGTGTATCTCAGTCATGATCAACTCTGCTTCAGCTTTGTCCACACAACGAAGTAGAACACAATCATGGTTGCGCTTGTAAAGGATACCATTGCTTAGGAAGAACTTGGCAGCAAATCTCCTTAAGAACTTTTTGTCATTGACGGAAGCTCCTTCAGGGTATTCTCTAGTCTGGAGATACCTTTTGATTTCATGAATCCAGGGTTGTTCCACTACTTCTTCGGTATTAATCTCATGACAGTGCGCAGGTTCTCCCATTCGCTCGATGGTAATTTGGGCAGCCTCGTTATCCCAGATGAGTTTAAACATGGAAGACATTGTAGCCAGAGCATCTGCTAGCTGATTTTCTTCTCTCGGGAAGTGCTCGAAAGTAATCTGCTCGAAATGAGGTAACAATGTTAAGACATGTTCTTTGTATGGGATAAGATTAGGATGTTTAGTGTCCCACTCTCCTTTGACTTGACTGGTAACCAAAGCCGAGTCCCCAAATACGACCAAAGATTTGATTCCCAAGTCTATAGCAGCCTTAAGACCAAAGATGCAAGGTTCATATTTCGCTATGTTGTTGGTACAGCTGAAGCAAAGTCGGGCAGTGAAGGGTGTATGGCAACCTTCCAGAGAAATGAGTACTGCACTGATACCATTGCCAAGTGAATTTGAAGCACCATCAAAGTACACAGTCCATCGGGATCCTTGTTCAGGTCCGTCATACGGTCTGTTACCTTCAATGTTATCCAATGTCATGATGTCCTCGTCAGGGAAGTTGAATCTCATAGATTGATAATCTTCGACGGCTTGATGAGCTAGATGGTCAACTAGTACACTCCCCTTTATAGCTTTTTGGGTAGTATACTGGATATCATACTCAGTCAGGATCATTTGCCATCTATCAATTCTTCCAGATAAAGCAGGCTTCTCGAAGATATACTTGATAGGATCCATTTTGGAAATCAGCAGAGTTGTATGAGTCAACATATACTGCCTTAGCCGATTAGCAGCCCATACCAAAGCGCAAGAAGTTTTCTCGAGCAGTGAGTAGCGAGTCTCAAAGTCGGTAAAATTTTTGCTAAGGTAATAAATGGCATGCTCTTTTCGGCCATACTCGTCATGTTGGCCCAGTACGCACCCCATTGAGTTATCCAAAACAATCAGATACATGATTAACGGCCTTCCTTCGACGGGTGGCATCAGAATAGGAGGTTCTAGTAAATACTCCTTGATCTTATCAAAAGAAACTTGACAATCATTATTCCATTCAACTACCTGATCTTTCTTCAACAGTTTGAAAATTGGCTCACAAGTAGATGTCATGTGAGAGATGAACCTGGCGATATAGTTTAAGCGTCCCAAGAATCCTCTAACCTCCTTTTCAATATGGGGGGCAGGCATTTCTTGTATAGCCTTCACTTTAGCTGGATCAACCTCAATGCCTTTGTTGCTAACAATAAATCCCAAAAGTTTACCAGACCTAACCCCAAAAGTGCACTTGCTTGGGTTCAGTCTGAGCTTATACTCCTTCAACCTGGCAAACAGCTTTTGCAGATGATCAAGGTGTTCTTCTTTTGTCTGTGATCGAGCTATCATGTCGTCTATGTAAACTTTGATCTCATGATGTATCATATCATGAAACAAAGCTACCATGGCACGTTGATAGGTTGCCCCTGCATTCTTCAGACCGAATGGCATCACTTTGTAGCAGAAGGTACCCCATTGCGTGACAAAGGTTGTTTTCTCCATGTCCTCGGGGGCCATTTTGATCTGGTTGTATCCCGAGAATCCATCCATGAAGGAAAAAACCTTGTGTTGAGCTGTGTTGTCAACCAAGATGTTGATATGTGGCAGTGCAAAATCCTCTTTAGGGCTAGCCTTGTTTAAATCCCGATAGTCCACACACATTCTGACTTTGTCGTCCTTCTTAGGCACGGGCACAATGTTAGCAACACATTGTGGATAGGAAGTAACAGCCAGAAAGTCAGCGTTGAATTGCTTCATTACCTCAGCTTTAATCTTCTCAGACATGTCAGGCCTCATTCGGCGGACCTTTTGCTTGATTGGTGGACAGTCTTCTCTTGTAGGGAGACAGTGAACCACGATATTTGTGTCTAGCCCTGGCATGTCTTTATAAGACCAGGTGAAGATTTCAACATACTCGTTCAACAACTGCACCAAGCGCTCCTTGACACTTGGTTCCAGGTTGGCACCCACTTTTACTTCTTTTCTGTCTTCCTCTGTCCCTAAGTTGATGGTTTCTAGCAACTCTTCATGAGGCAGAATAGCCCTTTCCTCTTGTTGTAGAAGTCTGGCTAACTCTCCCGGCACTTCACAGTCTTCGTCAACTTCATACTCAGCATGATTGATCAAATCTTTAGAGTTATCGAAGGCTAAAACAGAATAGTCACCCATGGAATCCGGAATGGATGGGTACCTGCATTTGTGAGTGTGGGTGTGTGTAAGGGATAGCCATCCTTAAACAAAACAAAAATGCAAAAGGAAATAAAAATGAACACAGCAGTTTATGAAAACGTCCAATGATTCATTAAAACATGGCATATGATTATGAAGAAAATCAAGACCTTACAAATGGACCTACATGCCCCGGGTAAGGCATGAGGTGAAAATAGTGTGCAAATTGTTTAGTTATTACAGACCATAAATGGGAAATTGTTCAAAGATAAAATTATTGGTTGATAAAGGTGATGGGAATAAAATCCTTAGCTTCCCAGTTGCTCAAACCCCCTTCGACGGTCGGAAAGATCCAATCTTCAAAGTGGCTCTCTTCATCTTCATCTTCTACAACATTGATTCCATGGTGAGAGATCTTAACGGGTAGTCATCCAGCCTTGGAGTGACGCATAGCCTTTTGTCCTGCAGCAGTGAACCCTAACCCAAACTTGTCTGTCTTATGGGGAAAATCAGGCAGTTGCCCCCATAATGTACTCTTCCCTTCTTTAACCACAGCCTCTGCGTCCTTGAGAGATGCCATCCTAGATACATGCTTGGGAACAGTAGGCACTTCAACCATTGTCTTCGCAACTGCTATCTCGGGAGAAACTTCCTCAAAATGTTGGAAAGGTGTTTCGATGAACTCGCCGTCCAACTCCACATAACGGAAGGAATTGAGATGACTAATCATGTACTCTTCCTCGCCGTTCACCGTTATAATCTTACCCTTAACGGGATATTTCAGCATTTGGTGCAAAGAGGAGGTAACTGCCCCGGCATAATGGATCCACGGTCTTCCTAACAAACACGAATATGATGGACGGATGTCCATCACGTAAAAGGTGGAGTTGAAAACCTCTGTGCCTACTTTGATAGGAATATCAACCTCTCCATGAACCATTCTTTTGGAACCATCAAAAGCCCTAACAACGATGTTGCTAGGTTTGAGGGTCAATCCTTCACAGTCCAGACGGTCTAAGGCTTTCTTCGGCAACACATTCAAGGAAGAACCAGTATCAACTAAGACATGGGCGAGGGTGGTTCCCCTGCATTCAACTGAGACATGTAGCGCGTCATTGTGTTTCCTTCCTTTGGGAGTCAAGTCAGCGTCGGAAAAGCCAAGGCCATTATCAGTAGTAAGACTGGCCACACATTGCTGAAATTGGTCAGCCGAAGTCTCTTAGGGAACATGTGTCGCCTTCAAGAATTTGATTAGGGCCTTAGCATGGGCCTCAGAACAGAGCAGAAGAGCCAACATTGAAATTTTAGAAGGGGTCTGCCCTAACTGTTCCACAACATCATAGTCACTTTTTCTGATTATTTTCAAGATTTCATCCATTTCTTTCTGAGTGGTTTCGGGGATAACCACAACATGAGCCTTCGTCCTGATGGGCACTTCTAGTATCCCCTTACCCTTGTCAGTAGTATCAGCAGATGGTCTTACTTCAGGAGTATCCAATTCTTCAATCATTGGGCCTTGCACAAATGGTCCAACAGGTACATAAGCTTTCAAGGGTCCGGAAACTGCTCGAGGGGGAGCAATCTCCGGAGAAAAGATCTGGCAGATGCGAGTTATCTTGCTTGCACCCGTAATGTTCCCTATATCAGGGTTTTCTTCTTCAAAAATCTCTTGGACTGCCTCAATTTGTTTGATACCATGGTAGAAGATTTATCCCCCATAGTTCCATGGTATTGTTTTGCTTGATTGGTACGGGACAGGTCCCGACATGGTGATCTTTAAAGGTACACATTCAGAGTTGGGTGTAATCCTGACAGGCCTTTTGCAATCCTTGGGAGGATTGTCGGAAATGGTTATGGTTGCGATGTCGTTGGTTGAAGTAGCAAAAGTATCAGGAGTAACAGGATTGAAGGTATCAACAGGGGTTTTCTGGAAAAGTATCTCTTGGGTATCCATCAGGCGTTGGACACCTGACTTCAACATTGGGCAATCACCTCGTATGTTCAAACAAAAATAGCAGTCTTTACCACAACCAGGAAAGATCCCGGCTCTCATCAAATTTTCTTTAATCACAAGTAATGGCGTCAACAGGCCAACAACATCAGTAACATGAAGGTCCTCCATAACAGCATGAACATTATTACCGTGCTTGGGCATCGGAGCAGAAATCACATCAAACTTTATTTCCTTAGCGTCAATCAGGTCCTGGATTTTGAACTTAAGCACCCAGCAACTATTGGTATCGTGCCCAATACTGTCGGAGTGGTAAGCATACTTGGCATTGGGGTGGTAGGATGGAGAGGAGGTGTTAGGGTTCTTAGGCGCTTCCTTCAAACTGACAAGATTCAACTTCAACAAATAGGGGAGTACTTGAGTTGGCGTCATGTTGATGCGGGTGAACTGCCGTTGTGGCCTTTCTACCCGTTGTTGATTTGGTCTCGACTGATTGTTACGAGGTTGATCATTTGAAGAATTTTGAATCATCACAACCCCTACCATTGGCCGGCGCTCGGTTCTTCCCTGACCCTTATGAGAATACACAGCAGAGGCTTCCTTCTTAGCCGGGAAGGGTTTCTTAATAGCTGTGGATGCAGAAGCATCCTTTTGAATCTTTCCACTTTTAATACCGGCCTCGACCCTCTCGCCGGTCAAAATTAGTTCAGTAAATCCCGTAGAAGAACTCCCGATTAGATGGTTGAAGAAGGGGCCAGACAGGGTCCCCAGAAACATGTCAACTAACTCCCTATCTGATAGCGGTGGATGCACCCTTCCAGTCAGATCACGCCACTTCTGGGCGTACTCTTTAAACCCTTCATTGGAAGCCATCCCCATACTTTGTAACTGAGTACGAGTGGGCGCCAAATCAGCATTGTATTGATACTGACGGTAAAAAGCAGCTGCTAAGTCTTCCCAATTGTGAACCTCTGATCTCTCGAGCTGATAAAACCAATCCAACTGCGTGCCAGACAAACTGTCTTGGAAAAAGTGTACCCAAAGGTCTTTGTCAGATGAGTGGGGTTGGATCTTCCTGACATACAATCTTAGGTGCATCTTTGGGCACGACAAACCGTCATACTTGGCAAACGTTGGCACCTTAAACTTGGGAGGGATAACAATCCCAGCTACCTGCCCTAGTTCTTCAAAATCTAAATCGGGCACCCTCTTCAACTCCATGGCTGCCAGTCTATCCTCGAGATTCTTATATTTATCATCCGCTGGTGGATACTGTTGTTCGGAGTAGTCTTCGTCTTCTTCCTCTTCCTCCTCTTCAACCTCATATTCATAAGGTACAGCAGTCCCTTTCCCTTTACCGGCCCCTTCGTCAGACGTTGAGGGGAACTCAAGAACCATCCTAGCATTGCTCTCGAACCTTCTTCCAAAAGTGGCCACCCCAGGTCTCTTTTTCTTTTTCTCTTTATTCTTTTCCAACAGAGCTTTGAGGTCCTCTTGACCCTTTGCCAAGGTCATGAGGAGTTGTTGGAATTGTGAATTTTGTTCCTGCAGATCCTTTACCGTTTGCTCCAAATCCATCTTGCTGAAATAAACAGCAGAAAGATAAGGAAACCTGGTGAGAAGACATGTTTATGCATATGATGAATGGTATGTTATTCATGTAATGCATTCAAGGATTCAGAAAATTCAAATTTGTTGCAAACAAAAAGGAACACACATCATATTAAGAAGAAATTGTTAGTACATAAGTTCCCCATGGGCAAAATATTACAAAATTCTTAATGTAAAAAGACATTGTGCATCCTCTTTGGTGCGATGTAAGTGTTGAGAGTTTCCTCCTCATGAAGTCGGAGGGTAAGCTCCAAAACCTTCTTCTCACTGGCATAGAAGTTGGCTTCAAAAGTATTCTGTTCCTCCTTGAGTTGGATCCAACTCTTTTGCATTTCTTCCCATGATGTTGGCATGTCAGGATTTAGGAGGGTGTATGGAACCTCTCATTCCATAACAGGCTCTTTGATCAAGGGGAGAATGTGAGGGTATGGCATCATAAGATTCTGGGCGCGGGTTCGTACCCACTTGAGATAAGGCTCAAGGGGGATGGAATTCTTGTGCCCCAGTGTCTTAATATCCACCTTGTTGGGCATCCTCCAAGCTCTGATGAACCTTTGTCGAAGTCCTTACGCATCGTTGTTGAAGTCAAAAGTTAGGTCAGGAATCAGCATATCATGAGGGCCATCCCTCCGAGCATATCCAAACTGTCTCAAAGCTAGACAGGGGTTGTAGGTGATGCCTCCCCTAATGCCAAGTAGTGGGACATTAGGAAATTCCCCACAACGATAAATGATGATGACATTTTCTCTGGACCAAGAACACCAATGTACATCAGAATATGTAAGGGTCATCAATCATTGTGACCACCTTAAACCCTGCTCATTCTTCAAAACTGATTGTGGAAGGTGAGAAATAAACCACCTTGTTAGGAGAGGAGTACAGCACATGAGAACACCTCTTTTCCTCATTGTTCATGTGTAAAATGAGTGTAGGATGTCCCCAAGCAATGTGGGTATAGGATTCCTGGATATGAAAATCTTGACAGCATTCACATCTATAAGCTGATCAGGGTTTGGGAACAAGACCAATCCATAGATGAGGAGTGCCACAATCTCTTCAAAGGCTTGTAAATCAAGAGAATTCCAGCAGTCTTGTGCCTTCTCAAACAAAATTTTTTCCAAGAAACCCTTGACACCACTTCTGGTTTCCCAATGCCCCTTGATGTCAGATGGTTGCAAGTGTAATGCTTGAGCAACATCTTCAGGCTTTGGTTCTCTTTCTGTATCGTTGTAGGGTAGTTAATGAAGAATAGGAATTCTCAGGAGTTGAGAAAATTCCTCCAAAGTGGGTACTAGCTGGTAATCAGGGAATGTGAAACAGTGGTGTAGGGGGTCAAAGAACTGGAAGAGGACTTTCACCATGTCTTCTTCAATGTTGGAGTTGACCAAGTTGAGAAGTCTACCATGTCTTTCACTGAAGAGAGAATTCTCTGGAATCCTGGAAGTAAGCTCCTTGAGTTGAGGAGGGATTCTCACAAGGTTGACTTGAATTGTTTTCCTGCGAAGAGATTCTGTGACCTACAAAACAAGAACAAAGATGAAGATCCAAACCCTTGAAATGGTTAGTGGATGTATATGATGCTTTATAATGTTCATGATGTATGCACAAGCACATGTACAAGCAAGTCACACAAACCCTAGTTTCAGGCTTGCATGAGGTTTCATAGGTAAGTACCCTCTTGAGTTTAGTTGGCTCAAAACCTGTCCTATAAATAGTAATCGGGTTCTAAGGAGCTCAATATCACTGGATTGTTTCCTATGTTCATTGTTTTGGTTTAGCCACTTAACTAGCGACCAAAATATTCCAAGAAAACAACCCTCAATGAGTGTAGTATCGAGTATCTACCAACTTCGGACTGCACCAAAGCCGGTCATCTCACTACCCCTAATAAAAGGCCAAGATGGTCAAGTAAGGTTCTAAGAGTTCATTAGTGCTTCATGACATCACTCAGCGGCCCCGTATTCTCTTTGATTGACTCAAAGGCTACCGGTACTCACAAATATGTCGCACTAATATAGCTATTGCTTCAACCGTGTCGGTATACCCCACACAGTTTCCACAATGTATTGCTATTTACCTATGAATGTTTCCCAAATCCGGGTGGAGGATTTCAAACCCAAACAAGAGAGCCAAATGTAAAGCAATCAAAGCAAACAATAATCATGCAAAGGGTGATCTAAGCCCTAAGGTTACTCCACTTTTAAAGTTTTCCCCAGCAGAGTCGCCAGTTCTGTGATACGGTGGGATAACTGACTTGGGATTTTGCATTTGTGTTCGCAAATGTTTCGGTTTAGCAAGAGTCGCCATCAACTTTATATTTTATCCTAAGGAAAGGTCAAAAATCACAGGAAAGACCTTTGAGATGTTTTCTTGGGTTCGGAGAGTAGATTATAGAAAGGGAAGGTATTAGCACCCTTTCTATCCATGGTTATCCATGGGCTCTTAGTTACTTGCTTAGATCACTTGCCTTTGCTTTTCTATTGTTTGAAATGGTGCTTTGTGTGTGGTTTTGAAAATTCTTTGGAAAAGACGCCTTGTCTAGGCGACCTTTGTAATGATTCTTGTTTGAATATATACAAAGATGTGTGTCCTTTTGAAAAGATATTCCAATATTTTGAAATTTGTTTTGAAATTGTTTTGAAGTTGTGTTGTGAAGTGTGTTTGAAAATGGCAAGGATGTTTTGCAAGATTTTTGATCAAGTAACTAAGAGTTGTCTACCCTATTTTACTCAAAGATCTTTCTTATGTTTTTTAACCCTTTTAACAGTGTTGTTTCACCATTGTATTTGGTGGACAACCTTGTGTTAGGATGTTAAACGGGACAGGCGCGGGTCATCGTATAGACCATGATAACAATAGTGTCAAGTATTTTTGCAATTTTCTTGAGCGACTTGATCATTTTGTTTAGGCAACTCAGATAGCGTCATCGAGGGACTATGATCTTTTGTTTTGTTTTTGTTTTGCCAAAGTACTTGACATGCAACCATGGCCCATTTTTTAAGGCAACAAGTGGATTGAAACCCTAGGGGTGCAAGTGTGCATTGTGTTTGTTTTCATGCATTATTATCTTGGATTAGGTCAAACTAATTGTTGATTTTATTTTGCATACAAACACTAAGTCTAATCATGGCATAATTGAAAGCATTTAAGGGTGTGAGAATTTAAAGCCTACACTATTACGACATGATATAGGGAGGGGGTACAAATTTGAATTGGGGATTATTTTGCAAGAAATTAAATCCTAAATTATTACAACCATATTGAATGGGTAAGGCATAATTTTAAATATACAATATTTAAATCAATACAATAAATAAATTTATGCAAAAAATGTTTTTTATGTATAAAAAAAAGTATGTTTAATGTGAAATGTAAATAAATAAAAAGTTAATTTCAATTATTTTGTTTTTTTATGGCAAAACCCTAATTTCTTAAACAAATAGTATTATTTATTATTTATATTCAATAATGTATTAATTTGTACAAAGAATAAAAGTATATTGAAAAAGGGTATTTTTTTAGTATAAAAATATTGATAAAAATAAAATGTATTATTTTTGTGTTTTTTGTTCTTTTTATTCAATAAAATATAATATATATATATATATATATATATATATATATATATATATATATATATATATATATATATATATATATATATATATATATATATATATATATATATATATATATATATATATATATATATATATATATATATATATATATATATATATATATATATATATATATATATATATATATATATATATATATATATATATATATATATATATATATATATATATATATATATATATATTTAATATATGAAGTGTATAAAAAACAAAAATTAATAATTAAAAAAAATGTATATATTTTAAGGAAATATTTTTAAGTGTGTATAAAATAATAAATGAAAATAAACATATTTTTTTACATTATTTTTAAGTTTTAATAAAAAGAATATAAAGTATTTAAACATTTTTATACTAGAAATAATTAAAATAAATACCAAATAAATACACAAATTTATAAAAATAATTTTTTAGTATTTTTTATATTAGAAAATAAAATATCAAAATCAGAACTGAAATAAAAATGCAAAAATAACAAATATACAAGAAATATGCCAGGGGGTGTAAAAAGAAAATAGGGGGGGTGCCAAAAGCAAGCCTGTACAGGCCCAGCCCAGAAGCAACTTCATCTTCTTCCTTTGAACCAGAACGCGCGCGCTATGTATACAAAATGCTATCTCCTGATTCCTTGCTTTTTTGACAAAACTCATAACATGAAACTTGTAGAGCATCAAACAACGAATCTAACCATATAAAAAACTTAAGCTAACTCTCAAAGACCAGAGAGAATTTCTCTTGCCCTAATTCTTAACCTAGTTTTTTCAGAAAGTTCATGAACAAAATTCTCCTAGCACGATTAATATAAATGAAAACTAAGCACATGTATGGTTTCAGGGCTATGAATACAACATCTTTCATTCACAAACCTAAGTCTAAGTATTCCTAAATAGAGAGATAGAAGTTCATGAAATACCTGTTTTAGTTGACTTCGAGCTGGACAATGCGGCAATTTCCAAGGGTGCTTGAGGTTCTTTTGAGCTAGCCTGAGGTCCACTGAAGCTTTTCCAATGCTTGGCTTGTTTTGAAGTAGCCTGAATCGTGCTACAGAACTCAACCTACAAAGCTTTGATACAAAAAGGGAAATGTGTGTTAATGGTGTTACAGCTAGCAATGGAGGCCTGGAATAGTTCAGGTGAGTTTAATGGAAGGTATTGGAACAAGTTTGAGGCAAAACGCACGAGGGAAAGTAGAGATGGGGGTGGTTCTGTAGGGCTTGCCCTGTTTTGCAGAAAACTGGTGATTTTGGATATGAGGGTGCTTTAGGGGTGAAAGGCTCGTGCTTCTGACTCAAAGGGTTGTGTGAAATGTGTTTGTGATGTTTTTTTTAGCTAACAATGACTGGTTTTCAAGTTGGGAGGATTTTAGACGATTTCTTCTCTGTGAACAAGAATGTCTAACTTGTCAATGCAGGCATGTAATGCCTATCTTGTATGATATATCTGTTGCCCTTGATACTTGCAATTTGTGTATTTGATCTTGCCTCTGAGATATGGCCCCATGCCTCAAAGATCTTGGATTGACATAAAGTGTAACTTTACAAAAATGGCATTATACCTTTTTCCAAATAAGGATTAGTTTTACATGCAATGTCCAAATGACCAAGATAATGCATTAGCTCAGTGGATTTGCATTCAATTAAGGAGTGTAAAATGGTTTAGAGGCCTGCAATCTATTACAAAGCATTCTTATTTGAAAATGCAAGTTGTATGAACATGTATTGGCCATGGATCAAAGTGAGTTTTTGCCAACTTCAAGCATTCGATTCTCCCTAACCACAAAGGTGTTTGAGGAGTTCTTGGACAATTTGGAAAGCTTGAAACATGTACTATAATCCATATTTGAAATGCAACTTAAAAATACAAGTAGAACTATGTGTAAAATGTCTAAGAAGATGGGTCAAAATCCTGCCTAAACTAGGGCAAAATTTCTCTAAGTTAAAAGTTTTAGGTATCCTTATTCCAAAATTCATAACTTGAGATACAAGCCTCTTTTGAGAAAACTTTGTGAATAAAAGTTGTATACTTTGTGATGTACTACAACTTTCATGTTACAAGTTTTGTTTGAATCCATTTGCATCTTGGTGAAAAAATGGGACAAAGTTAGGAAAAAATAAGAAAATTTCATAACTTAGAAAAATTCTAAGTTATGAAATTTTTCCATTTTAAACCCTAATTTGCATTTTTGGGTTTCTTGATGAACAAGTTTCATAATTTGACATGTCTTGATGAAAAATGACCCTTGGCATTTTATTTTGACCAAAAAGTCAAAGTTTGACTTTTCAGTGTACAGTCAAATTTTGATCAGTTGACTGAAAAATTCATCTCTCAATCCTATGCATTTGAGATCTTTTGAACTTGTTGAATGGGTCAAGACAATTTCATTGAGTCCTTGAGCCCATGGTTGAGCTAGATTTGCCATTGGTTAGGTCAAACAGTCAAAAATTGCCTTTGTGCAGTCAAAACCCTAAAAATGACCATTTTGCCCTTTTGGTGATCTGGTCAAATTTCTTGTGGAATTGTGATCCAAACTTGATCAAATGGTTAATATGAGTTCATAATGTTTATGTGAATAAAATTTCATGAGGTTTGACTGTCAATTGGTCACAATTGACTTTTTCCCCAATAAAGTTGATTTCTAGGTCAACTGTCCAATTGACTGGGCAAAAATTTGAATCAAGGCTTGAAACTTGGTATGGACAAACTTGTGAGTCCAATATGAACTATGAAAGTCACTTTGGGCATTGTAGGTCAAAAAATCACTGTGCAAACTCAAACCCTAATTTAGGTCAATAGTGCAAGGAGGTGTCTTGAGCAGAGCAAACCTAACTTGATCTTGAGTTCCAAGAGTTTGGTGATGAAATATGTTGATGAAATGAGAGGGAAAATTTTGGGGTACAACACTTACCATTCTCCAAGCTTGTATAAACCTCTAACGGTAGCCTTGATCGTCACTCTCATAGTCGAATACCACTCCTTGGATGAGCATATCATGAGGACCATTCCTTCGGGCATAGCCAAACTGTCGTAAGGCTAAGCAAGGGTTGTAAGTGATACCTCCCCTAATGCCAAGAAAAGGGACATTAGGGAATTCTCCGTAACGATTGATGATAGTAACAGTCTCCAAGGATCGAGAACATTAATGGATATCTAAATGTCTAAGTGTCATCAGCCTATGAGACCACGTTAAACCTTGCTCGTTCTTCAACACAGATCGGGGAAGATGTGAAATAAACCATCTAGCCAAGAGAGGAGTGCAACACATGAGGATACCTATCTTCTTTATAGTGCGAGAGTGAAAAGAATGTAGGATATCTCCCAACAAAGTAGGCACCGGATTGCAAGACATGAAGATTTTGACAGCGCTTACATCTATAAGTTGGTCAGGGTTTGGAAACAAAACCATCCCATAGATGAGAGGGGCCAATATTTCTTCAAAAGCTTGTAAGTGCAAAGAGTTCCAACAATCTTGAGCTTTCTCGAATAAGAACTTGGCTAAGAAACCTTTGACACCACTCTTTGTTTCCCAATTAGTCGTGATATCAGATTGTTGCAAGTGTAGTGCTTGGGAAATCTCTTCAGGTTTTAGATCTCTTTCTGCATCGTTGAAGGGTAGTTGATTGAGAATGGGAATCCTCAAGAGTTATGAGAATTCTTCTAGAATAGGCACAAGCTGATAATCGGGAAAAGTGAAGCAATGGTGTAAAGGATCAAAGAATTGGAAAAGCACCTTCATCATATCTTCATCAGTGTTAGAGGTAACCAAGCTTAGGAGGCGACCATGTCTTTCGATGAATGAAGAATTCTCAGGGACCCTTGATGATAACTCTTTGATTTGAGGAGGAATTCTTACGAGATTGACTTGGATAGTATTCTCGCGGATAGAAGCCATGTCCTACAAAATAGAACAAAGATAAATCCCAATAATCCTTGAAATGGTTAGTGAGAATGAGTATGATGTTATGATGTTTATGATGTTATGTACAAGTAAGCATATACAAACAAGGCAAACAAGTCCTTAGGTTTAGGCTTGCATGGAGTCTCATAGGTAATTACCCTCTTAAAGTTTAGTTGTCTCAAACGTGTCCTAAAAATAACAACTGGGTTCTAAGGGATCTCAATATCACTGATCTTCCTTCGGACTGCACCAAAGCCGGCTATCTCACTACTTCCTAATGGCCAAGCTGGTCAAGTAAAGGTTTTAAAGTCAGTTAGTGTTTTATGACACCACACAGCGGCCCCATATTCTCCTTGACTACTCAAGGGCTACGGGTACCCACAAATGTGTCACACTAACGTAGCTATTTCTTAGACCGTGTCGGTATACCCCGCACAGTTTCCACAATGTATTGCTACTTACCTATAAGGTATTCCAAATCTGGGTAGAGGATTGAAACAAGCCCAAACAAGGAACCAAAATGTAAAGCAAGCAAGTCCAACAATGAAAGCAAATAAAGGTGATCTAGCCCTAAGGTAACCCCACTTTTAAGTCTATAGTCCCCAGCAGAGTCATCAGTTCTGTAATACGGTGGGAGAACTGACTTGGGATATTTTCCATTTGATCACAATTGTTGCTGTTAGCAAGATTCGCCACCGACTTTTCTTTTATCCAAAAGGAAACGCTGAAAAGAATAAGAAAGACCTTTAAGATTATTTCTTGAGTTCAGGGGGTAAATTATGAAAAGGGAAGGTATTAGCACCCTTCTCATCCATAGTTATCTATGGGATCTTAGTTGCTTGCTAGATCACTTTCTTTTTATTTGAAAATGTGATTTGTGGTGGTTTTGAAAGTAGTTTGAAAAAGGCTCCTTAGTTTAGGCAAACTTTGTAATGGTTCTCGTTCGTAAAAATGTATACAAAGTGTTGGAATTTTGAAAATAGTTTTGAAAGTTTGTTTTTGAAAGTGTTTGGTGTTTGTTTTGAAAATGAGCAAGGATGTTTGTTTTGAAAAGGAGCAAGTAACTAGGAACAACCTACCTACTCAAAAGTCTTTTGTTCATTTCTTCCTTTCCTTTGCTATTTCTATTTTACCATTGATTGGTAAGAAGCCTTATCTTTAGATGTAAAGGGACGGGTATGGGTCATCGTATAGTCATGATGGCAATGTTGTGAGATATCTTAGCATTTCTCCTTGAGGGACTAAGATCATTTGAAAGGCAAAATTTGAAGCTTCATCGAGGGACTATGATCTTGTATTTTTGATTTGGTTTTGCTAAGATATCCCACATGCATAACATGACCATTTTTGTAAGGCAACAAGTGGAATTACCCTAAGGGTGCAAGTGTGCAAGTGTGTTTGATTTACATGCATTGTTTATCTTGAATTAGGGTTTGCTACTTGTTGATTTTATCTTTCCATACTAACCCTAATTATTAACATTTATATAAAAGCGATAACTTGCGGAAAGTAAAATTACTACGCTATTACATCATTAGGGGAGGGGGTGTACAAATTTACAAATGGGAATTGCAAGAAAATTAAACCTAATTATCTATTACAACCATATTGAATAATATACAAGAATTGAATAAATGTGCAAGAAAATAAATGGAAAGGAAGTGATTTTTGTTTGGTTTTAATGAAAGGGTTTAGTTTTGACCTAATTAAGAAAATGATTAATTAAAATTAAATAAAAATTAAACCTAAACTAATTAAGAAAAGAAATTAAATTAGAAACTATTTTTAGGGTTTTTTATGAAAGGGTTTTAAAAATAGTATGGAAATTAATTAATTAATTAAAACAAACCTAAATTCTAAGTTAATAAAAAGAGAAATAACCAAACCTAATTCTAATTATTAATTTATTAAAAAAAAGAAATTAAATTTGTTTAGAAAATATTTTTGGTCTTTTGTCTTTATAAAGAAAATAAATAAATAAGTGTGAAAATAATAAATCTTGAGGGTCCAAAATGATCCATGAAAGTCATATGGGGCATTAAAAGTCCATTTGAACTTTTGCAAACTCAAACCCTAATTTGAGTCATATGTGCTTAAGGAGGTGTCTTGAGCTGATCAAACCTTGTGCAGTCTTGAATCAATGGAGATCTTGTGAGATATTTCTTGAGAAATGAGAGGGAAAATTTTGGGGTACAACACTTATCAACTATGTCGTCTATGTTCAAGGTCAGTTGGGACAATGAAGCTCCCAGAATTACTATCGAAAGATTTGACGAACGTGCGCACTGTTATGAGATTGACACTGATGAGGGGAAGCATTGGTATCATGAATTGAGGAGGTAACTTGAAGCCCAAGAGTATCCCGAGGGAGCCTCAATCAATGACATGAAATTCCTGCGGAGGTTCTTAGCCAATTTCTACCTGAGCAATGGGATCCTGTACAAACTCAGCCATGATTCTACTTTGCTTCGTTGTGTGGACAAGAAAGAAGAAGAAAATATCATGGAAGAGATGCATGAAGGTGTCTTTGGAACTCACTCTAGAGGTCACACCATAGCCAAGAAGATTCTGAGGACTGGTTACTATTGGTCGACTATGGAAACTTATTGTCACCATCACTCAAGGACTTGCCATAAGTGTCAAATCTACGCCGACAATGTTCATGTGCCTCCAATTCCTTTGAATGTCATGACTGCTCCATGGCCGTTTGCAATGTGGGGCATTGACATTATTGGAGAGATCAAACCCATTTCCTCTAATAGACATCATTTCATCCTCGTCGCCATTGATTACTTCACCAAATGGGTCGAAGCTGCTTCATTTGCCTCAGTCACTAAGAACGATGTAGCCCGATTTATCAAGAATATCCTTATCCTCCGGTACGACATCCCTGAAAGGATTATCACTGACAACAGAACCAACCTCGACAATTCTATGATCACTGAACTCTGCATGCAGTTCAAAATCAAGCATCACAACTCTTCTCCTTACAAACTTAAGATGAATGGTGCAGTGGAAGCTGCCAATAAAAATATAAAGAAGATTATGCAAAAGATGGTGGTGACCTACAAAGATTGTCATAAGATGCTACCATTTTCTCTTCATGGATACCGTACTTCAACTCGAACATCAACTGGGGAAACCCCTTTCTCTTTAGTCTATGGCATGGAGGTTCTCCTGCCTGTTGAAGTTCAGATTCCTTCTATGAGGATTATGAAAGAAGCGGGCTTAGGCGAAGATGAATAGATTCATACAAGATTGAATCTTTTGAATTTGATTGATGAGAAGAGACTGGCTGCTGGCTGTCACGGTCAAATGTATCAAAAGTGTATGATCAAGGCATTCAATAAGAAGATCAAACCTCGAGTATACCAGGTTGACGACTTGGGTAATAAAATGCATCATTTTACCACAAGGAGATCCCAGGGGAAAACGGAATACCACTTACGAAGGGCCATTTGTTGTCAAGAAAGTATTCTCTGACAGTGTTATGATGTTAACCACTATGGACGGTGAATATTTCCCGCATCCTGTGAATACAAACATAGTCAAAAAATACTACACATAAAGAATGACCTGCTAGGTTGACACACCTAGGCAAAAATAGAGAGTATCCCAGTGAACCAAAAGGTCCAGGAAAAATTTAGGGATATATACAAAAAGATTGTACACCCGGAAAGTCAAAAACCTGAATGGGCGGCTTGGGGAAAAAAGGGTATCCTGGTGGACTGTAAACCCGAAAGGACGG
The DNA here is from genome assembly GCA_948472305.1 of Vicia faba. Classification (NCBI taxonomy): domain Eukaryota; kingdom Viridiplantae; phylum Streptophyta; class Magnoliopsida; order Fabales; family Fabaceae; genus Vicia; species Vicia faba. The sequence goes on from CATIWC010001133.1 coordinate 146,217, forward strand.
TCCAGGAAAAAGTTAAGGATTAAAGCATACGACTATGTTGAATCACTACAGCCAGTTTTATTACCAAGTTCAAAATTTCAAATGGTACGAGATCAATTCAATCAACTTCTCTCGACGGCAAGGGATGATGTTCGAAGACATAGGGGAAATAACGGAGTTGGAACCCAATGAGATCATTTCCACATGGCTATACAATTTTTGTTTTCATCTTGTATTCTTTTCATTTTTTCGACGACTTCCTCTTACTAGGGTTTTTGTCTCTCTGTACAAAAACGCATGTTTTTAGGAAAATTATCAATACAAATATACTTTGAAGTGCAAACTTTTTGTTTTTTCTATTTTGAGTGCAAAAACATTCAATGACTAAAATTGAATGAACATATGCATATGAACAAGATTAGCTATAACAGACAAGAACAATAATAAGCATTTACTTAAGGATTTGGGATATCCCCATAGAGTCACTTCAATAAGATTATCCCCACAAGGTAAAGTCACACATTCTCCATCCAAAGTTTCAATCAGTATATCTTCTGGAAATTCTCTTCCCTAGCCAAGTTTGGACTTCCAAAACTGAAAACAAACCTTGCAAAAAAAATTTCCTCTAATGAATACATTTCCCCGCTAAGGTCTTTAGAATACCTTTCTCAACAGGGTTTATTTCCCCAACAGACTACAATCTTCCCAGCTTGACATCACCCCTTGTCCCCAGTAGAGTTGATACTATCACCAAAAAGTTATTGCAAAACCTGGAATTCGACCAGATATCGGTTAGCTTTATCCTCCCCAAACAAGTCCAAAAATCATCCAATTTTTTTATCCCCAATCAAGGTATAATTCCCCAGTAGAGTAATGGACAACCAAGGTTCCTGAACTCTATTCCTCAAGCATAAATCAACATTCCCCGCAGAGTTTCATCAAACAGCAAACAGAAATTCCCAACGGAAGCGTTCTAAAACAAGATACACATACTCTTCATCCCCAACAATTGTCAAGGATTTATTTTCCCAGATAAAGATACACTTCAATAAAAAAAATTCACATTCATACATCATGACACATGCATATAAAACGCATATAGCACAATCTCATTTATTTTGAGAACATCATTACGCAATACATGCATCATGACATTGCATTACAACTAATTCTTTACCTTTTCAGGAAAGATCAGTCACCAGATGAATACCATCAACAACAAACATTTTATCTGCTGGTTCAGTTTAAATCCACCAAAGATTTACCCATATTCTGTTTCGATAGACACTTTCTCTGGTTCAGTTAAATCGCTCTGAAGATTTATGCTGTTTTGTTATCTAGTTAAATTTTATTCAATACCTCTGCTGGTTCAGTTTAAATCGACCAGAGATTTACCCTGATTTCATTCCGGTAGACACTTTCTCTGGTTCAGTTAAGTCGCTCCTAAGATTTATGTTGATTCGTTATCCAGTTAAAGTTTATTCAAGACCTCTGCTGGTTCAGTTTAAATTGACCAAAGATTTATTCTGATTCCATTCCGGTAGACACTTCCTCTGGTTCAGTTAAATCCCTCCTAAGATTTATGTTGATTCGTTATCCAGTTAAAGTTTATTTAAGACCTCTGCTGGTTCAGTTTAAATCGACCAAAGATTTATTCTAATTCCGTTCCGGTAGACACTTCCTCTGGTTCAGTTAAATCGCTCCTAAGATTTATGTTGATTCATTATCCAGTTAAAGTTTATTCAAGACCTCTGCTGGTTCAGTTCAAATCGACCAAAGATTTATTCTGATTTCATTCCGGTAGACACTTTCTCTAGTTCAGTTGAATCACTCTGAAGATTTATACTGATTCATTATCCAGTTAAAGATTATTTAAGACCTCTGTTGGTTCAGTTTAAATCGACCAATGATTTATCTTGATTCCGTTCTAGTAGACACTTTCTCTGGTTCAGTTAAATCTCTCCTAAGATTTATACTGATTCATTATCCAGTTAAAGATTAATACAGACATCTGTTGTTTCAGTATAGATCAACAAAAGATTTATTCCGATACTTCTTCCAATCCCTATCAACGATCACCTTGGATGGCATCTATAAGCCCATCTCTGACAACTCTTCATCACCTCTCCAAATTGCATCTTTAAGCCCATTTTCGACGCAATTAATTAACGCGTTACTTCATGCATCAGCGAGTGCAAATTTCTGGGCACTCTAGTGTTCAAACATATTCCACCTTCAAGTCACGAATGGCCGACTCGCCAATCTACCTCTTTAGGTTTAAGAATATTGAACAGGGGAAAATGTTGTACCCAAAAATTTTCCCTCTCTTTTCTCAAGACATTTCACACAAGATCCCCAATAGCTCAAGTTTGCACAAGTGTTGACTATGTCAAACCATCTCCTAAACACTGATGCCTCAAATTAGGGTTTTGATTTTCACAAGGATAATTGGACTTCTAATGCCTCAAATAAATTTCATGGATCTTTATAGACCTCCAAGAATACTCATGTCAAGTTTCAAGTCTTGCATTACAAATTTGTTCAGTCAATTGCTCAGATGACAGAAAATCAATTGTATTGGGTAAAAAGTCAATTGTGGTCAACCTGCAGTTAAACTTCATAATTTTTGGCCAATATCAACATTTTTAGGTCATATGCATCATTTGATCAAGTATTTATCACAATCACTCAAGAAAAGCACTCAATTTACCAAAAGGGCAAAATGGTCAAAATTAGGGTTTTGACTCTAATTGACTGATCAGTGACTTTTGACCTAATACATGATCTAATGGCTTGAAGCATATTCTCAAGGATTCAAGTAAAACATGTTGACCTAATTTCATGGTTCAAAAAATTCCTCAAGATCAATGGATTGATAGTTGAAATTTGATCAACTCATGAAAAGTCAAACTGATACACAAAAAGCAAAACTTTGACTTTTTGGTAAAAATTCAATTTCAAAGATCAAAATTCATCAAGATATTCAAAAATATCAAACTTGATCATCAAGAATCAAGAAAGTCAAGAAATTCCATTGATCGCGACTTTGTAGGTCTATCAACTGTAGTGACTGCAAGTGCGCAGTCTATCACGTAGTTTTAAAAGATATTGAACCCACAAGGACTGATGGTCAAAACTACTGTTATCTAAGGGTTACTATGTAAAGCTAAGGCTAATTATATAATCGAGGTGTTTGGGTTTAATCGGGAATTAACTAAAATCAAATAATTAATAATGGGACATCGGTATGTATTTCGTCAACTTAAGGGATTCAGTAAGTTATTGGCATTTGTTTTTAGTTTTAAAACACAGTTTCGGTGAAACTATTCGTTTAAAAAACCCTCTTCTCAAACTTCCATTCTATTGAGTCATATCATATCAGTTAAGCTCGAAATGAGCGCTTCCGCTATTTCATTTAAAACTCAAAAGTATTTTTTGAAAACAAATAAGGTCCAATTAACTTTACAACGCTTCCGCTGTTTTTAAAATTAATGTTTTAATAACCACTATCTGGTTAAAACCTAAAACTTCTGCCATGTTGATTTTAACCTTACACTGTCTCTTACTTTCATACAAAAACAATTAAAAATTCAATTGGAAACTAAAACCAGAAAAGTGTTTTTGTGAAATATTAATGCCAATTAATTACCAAATTCTTTCGGTTAAGTTTTACATACCGGTATCAGGGAATCTAGCCAGACATAATTTTATCACAGAGCAACATAAAATTAAAATGTAAATTCAATAAAGCATGCATGGTAAGGAATAAATAAATTATGCTTATTAGAATAGGAACCTGAAAATGAATAATAAAGCGATTAATTCCAAGTAATGTGTATCCTCCACAAGCCGGCAGGATTTACTTGTAGCAAAAATGTCTCGAATTAAATTAAAGTAATCCTAAGCAAATTCTGGAAGTCTGGAAACAAACTAGTGTTGCAGTATTTCTCCGATGTGGAAAAATACTGCTTTGATGGTGGGTGTGATCGGTGGATCTGGAACTGACTGTTTAAAGCTGGTTTCGCGAAATGTCGCGGTAAGCAAGAGTCGCCACCGTCTTTTATTTTCTCCAACATGGAAAGGACAAAAGCACAGAAAAATTCCTTATTGAGATAGTTTCTCGGTTCGAGAGGTAGAGTTATAGAAAGGGAAGGTGTTAGCACCCTTTCTATCCATGGTTATCCATGGGCTCTTAGATACTTGCTCATTGTGTTTTCAAAATGTTTGTTTGCTTTTCAAAGTGTGAGGGAGTTTGAAAAAGTTTCGTTTAAAGTTTCAGATCGAATCTTGTATCAGTCCTCAAGAGTGTTTGAAAAGTTGTTTTTTGAAAGCTTTTTGCAAAGTGTCGGTGTGAAAAGAAGTTTTTGATTTGTTTTGAATTAGAGCAAGTATCTAAGAGTCATCTACCTACCCTAAGGAATTAGTCTGTGTAAATGTCCTTTAGGTAGTGCCATCCTACCATTGAGAGGTAGGTAGCACCACCGTTGGAGGTGTTCGGGTCAATTCGAGGGTTAGGGACAGTGTGGTTACCGGGCAATGGTAAGATACCTTAGAAGCTACCCTTATGCCATTGATCTTTTTATTCCGAGGCAACCATTTCGAGACAACTGTTCCGAGGCAACTTGTTTCGAGGCAACCGTTTCGAGGCAACTAGATCAATGGAACATAAGGACTTACTAAGACGTCCTATACTCGACGACCACGTTTCGAGGGGCAAGGCAACTGTGTGATCACCAGAGCAACAGTAGGACACCTTAGAAGCTACCCTTATGCCATGTTCATGGACATAAGGACTTACTAAGACGTCCTGTACTCGACGACCACAATTCGAGCTTGTAGGGACAGTGTGGTCACCAGAGCAACAGTAGGACACCTTAGAAGCTACCCTTATGCCATGTTCATGGACATAAGGACTTACTAAAACGTCCTATACTCGACGACCACGTTTCGAGGGGCAAGACAACAGTGAGGCGTACCCTAAGAGTGGTGTGTGAATTTGTGTATTGTTTTCAGTTATGTTTTATCTTGTCATGCATTATGGTGATCTACGCTTTGATTTTATTTGGGCCATTCATTCTTTCATGCAAAATTTAGCAATTAAGGGGTGCGGAAATTAAAGTACGGAAAACGTAAATCCTACGCTATTACAAGGCGCGGGTCTATACATCGCCAAATCTTTACAAAGACCCGTTTTAAGTAAATAAGTGCGGAAAATAAAAAAAAACAGTAAAAAGGTCCTATTTACTATTACATATCCGGAGCAATTACATAATAATCGAACAAATTAAATACGCGCGAATAAAGAAAAGGGAATTAATTTTTTTGTTTTTTTTTTGGTAATTAAATGAAATTGAAAACTAATTAATTATTTTAATTACAAGAAAATATTTTTTGACCTTTTTTATGTTTTTATGAAATAAAATTAAAAAAAGAATTAAAAATGTCAAAAGAAAAAGCCTAAGTCTAAATTTGTTTTTATTTATTGTGAAAAAAGGTTAAAATTAACTAATTAAACTAATTAATTTGTTAGTATTTTATTTACAAAAATAATTACTAAAGTGAAATTAATAATAATAATAATAATTACATTTTTTTTTTGTTTTTTTCTGAATTTATGAAAATAATTATTTGTGAACTAACTAAATAATAATAATAATTAATAAAAGGAAAAAAAATAAGAAAAGAAATGCTAAACCAAGGAGGTGAAGGCCGGATTTTGGAGGTTTTACTCAAAATCATCCTTAGGCATCAAAAATTCCATATAAGCCCATGGTTGTGATCGTCCATGTCTCCTGATCACGTCTATGCTTATGGTTTGTCCCAATTTCACCTGTAGATAAAATACCTAAAAACAAAACCAACGAACCCTAGGCACGGATATTGTTATACGAAGCCTAAAAATGAAATTGAATATAGCAGTTACATTGGAAATTAGGCATGGAGTATGAATATGCTATTATTTTCCAGAAAAAGTGCAAGAATGGAGAAACATGATTTCGTGTACAGGGGTGAGTTTGAGACAACTTACAGCGCTTGGTAGTGGACCTTAGGACGCGTTTGTGGTTGCTTTGGCTTCAGGGAGTGGCAAGGAAGAAATCCACGTGCTTGCTTTGATCTGAAAATGTTTGCAACACCGCTTTAGATCTCTCACTTTTTGGACAAATTTTGAACTTTTCCTCTGGCCGTTTGTGCACACTCTCCTTTTTTTCTAGGTCCTGAATGAGGCTTGCAAGGCTTGTATATATAGGCTTGGATGAGAATCAGTCACATTAAGGAGCTTTTAAGCCTTGCAATGAAGTTTTGATTTTCTCCATAATCACCATTGAAATAACTTGCCATATTTGCTCCAAATTTGAATTTTTTGCTTGAAATAGGTCTTGAACGAATTTGGTATATGTTTTATGGTGTATCAAAGCTATTCAAACCACAAAATATCCTCCCATTAATTTTCTTGATTTTTATTTGAATTTTAAAGATTTAAAATGAATTAAATCAAATAAAATTAAACAAAAATAGAAAAATTAATTTTTATTCTTGAAATAAAACATGGGACACGTGGGAGGTATGGCAAAGCTGAATCAAGTGGAAAAAGTGGGCCCCTTTTGTCAAAAATGAAATTTCAAGGATAAATGATTTTGGCCATTTCACAAAAATTTCCCAACTTCTCCAATGCATATCTTGCTCAATTTTGAAGTTATGAACATGTTCTTAGACATTTTGGAAAGGTCTTGAAGTCCTCTAACCAATGTCTTTAATCCCATGTCATTTTGATTTACCAATCTCAAGTTATTGTCTTTGACTTAAAGTCCCTTTTTGTTGACTTTTGAAAACGACCTATAATGTTGAAATTGATAACTTTTATTGAGAGCATTTCTTGGACTCGAAGTGTGAAGATGAGTTGTAGGAAATGTCATTCTCTTCAAAATGAGCTTTGGATGGAATTTTTCTGATAAACCATGAAAAATTTATGCCTTGGTCAAGTTTCAATTGACTTTTCAGCTATCCAAAAATAGAAACTTTTGACACCTTGATGATTTTTGAGCCATCCTTGTGAAATCATGATCAAGACTTGATCAAATGATGATTGTGGCTTCAAAATAAGATGTTGACCAAAAATTTTGACTTTTGAATGCCAAATGACCATTTTGCCCCTGCAGTTGACTGTGGAGCAATTAGGGTTTTTGACTGTGCAACTTGACCTTGTGAGCCTTGAAACTTGACATGTAGATGCTTGACAATGTGTATGAGCATATGGGACTTGATTAAGCCCTTGAAAACCTCAACTTCCTTGCAGGAACCAAAAACCCTAGTTTGACTGGCTTAGGAGGATGGTTGACTGGGTAGCCCTTGAGTAGACTTTGAACCATTTGAGGTGATGCTTGTCAAAACTTTGAAGATTATGGGAGGCAAAATTTTGGGGTACAACAGTTTCCCCTGTTCAATCTTCTTAGACCTGAGGATGTAGATTGGCTTGTGTGCCTTTCGTGATCCGAGGGTGGAAGATGATTGAATACTAGAGTGCCCAGAAATTTGCACTCACATAGTAGCATGTCAGCAGTGTGATAGCGGGAATGGGCTTAAAGATGCCATTTGGAGAGATGATGGATAGGGGGATGGGCTTATAGATGCCATCTGGAAGTGTGACAGAACCTTGTCGGGAATGGGCTTATAGATGCCATTTGGAGACTGTTGGATAACTGAATCTGAATAAGAAATAGAATAGCTTCCGTGCCTGGAGCATATCTAGCCTATATCTAGTTGTTGACGTCTGAATAAACAGTAGAATGACTGCCGTGTCTGGGGTATATCCATATTGTATCTGTATGAGCGACAGAATGTCATCCGAATCTGGATCGTATCTGGACTGAACAATAGAAGAGCATCCGGGATGGAGCATCTCTAAGTTGTCTTTTAGAAGTTTGAATATGAATAAGAAATAGAACGGCGTCCGGATCTGGAGCATCTCTAGGCTATATCTGAAAGGAAATCTGGAATGAGTATCAGAACGTCGCCATGCCTGGGTCACATCTGAACCATATCTAGAAGGAGTCTTGAATAAGCAAAAGAACAGCATCCATATCTGGAGCATTTCCAAGCTATCTCTGAAAGGAAATCTGGAATGAGTATCAGAACGTCGCCATGCCTGGGTCACATCTGAACCATATCTAGAAGGAGTCTTGAATAAGCAACAGAACAGCATCCATATCTGGAGCATTTCCAAGCTATCTCTGAAAGGAAATCTGGAATGAGTATCAGAACGTCGCCATGCCTGGGTCACATCTGAACCATATCTAGAAGGTGATCTCTGAATAAACAATAGAACAGCCTCCGTGTCCGGAGCATCTCTAAGTTATATCTGAGAAGAAATCTGGAATGAGTATCAGAACGTCGCCATGCCTGGGTCACATCTGAACCATATCTAGAAGGAGTCTTGAATAAGCAAAAGAACAGCATCCATATCTGGAGCATTTCCAAGCTATCACTAAAAGGAAATCTGGAATGAGTATCAGAACGTCGCCATGCCTGGGTCACATCTGAACCATATCTAGAAGGAGTCTTGAATAAGCAACAGAACAGCATCCATATCTGGAGCATTTCCAAGCTATCTCTGAAAGGAAATCTGGAATGAGTATCAGAACGTCGCCATGCCTGGGTCACATCTGAACCATGTCTAGAAGGTGATCTCTGAATAAACAATAGAACAACCTCTGTGTCTGGAGCATCTCTAAGTTATATCTGAGAAGAAATCTGGAATAAGTATCAGAACGTCGCCATGCCTGGGTCACATCTGAACCATATCTAGAAGGTGATCTCTGAATAAACAACAGAACAGCCTCCGTGCCCGGAGCATCTCTAAGTTATATCTGAGAAGAAATCTGGAATAAGTATCAGAATGTCGCCATGCCTGGGTCACATCTGAACCATATCTAGAAGGTGATCTCTGAATAAACAATAGAACAGCCTCCGTGTCCGGAGCATCTCTAAGTTATATCTGAGAAGAAATCTGGAATAAGTATCAGAACGTCGCCATGCCTGGGTCACATCTGAACCATATCTAGAAAGGTGATCTCTGAATAAACAACAGAACAGCCTCCGTGCCCAGAGCATCTCTAAGTTTTATCTGAGAAGAAATCTGGAATAAGTATCAGAACATCGCCATGCATGGGTCACATCTGAACCATATCTAGAAGGGTGATCTCTGAATAAACAACAGAACAGCCTCCGTGCCCGGAGCATCTCTAAGTTATATCTGAGAAGAAATCTTGAACAAGTGTCAGAACGTCGCCATGCCTGGGTCACATCTGAACCATATCTAGAAAGAATTTTGAATAAGCAAAAGAACAACATCCATGTCTGGAGCATTTCCAAACTATCTCTTTAATCTTTTTAACGTAGACATGCCCTGGCCGGATACAGGTATCGAATCCACAATCAATCGCTCGCAGACATGCCCTGGCTAGATACAGGAATCGAATCTGGGATTGCGATAGTTGATAGTAATCATCTTTGTATCGACCTTTCCTGAAAAAAGGCAAAACATTAATTATATGCAATGTCATGGTGCATGGAATGCGCGGTGTCATGACGTTTATAACCAATGGGATTGTAGAATGTGATGTTTATATCATGTATGAAGAGGTGATGTTTGCGAATGTATTTTTGGTCTAGGAAAATAAATCCTTGACGAATGCCGGGAGCTTATCCTGGGCTGATGTTGCAAGAATACTGGTAGGAGAAGATAACTCCGTTGGGGAATAAGCTTGGCGAATAGATTACTCTGCGGGGAAAATTACTCTAGCGATCTTGCTGGGGAAAATACTTTGTGGGAAGAGAGGCACTTCGCTGAGATGTTGTATGAGAACTCCGCTGGGGATACCATTGTTGAGTTACGTTTGGGAGTGTTGTACCCCAAAATTTGCCCTCGCATTTTTCCACAAGAGATCGCAGCTTCAGGCGTTTCCTGATTTTTCAAACTGGCTCAAGAATCGGACAAACGGACTTTTTTCGTCAGCCAAGCAAAATTAGGGTTTTATTGATTTTTCAGGACTCCGGATTGTTTCACACAGTTGGCTTAGGGTTTTGGTTGATTTTGGCTCAACTTTGATCAGGCGAACGCTCTTTGGAATTTAATCAGGAATTAGGGTTTTTTTTGGGCACGTTCTCAGAAGGATTTAAATTCTACAACACTTTGCGAGTTATTCCGAGATTTGGGTTGGATTCGCATTGTTTGACTTAATCAGTAAAAAGAATGCATTTGGTTTGAATTCACATTTGTTTGTTTGAGCCAGTCAAAAGATATATGCAGTTTGGATTTACAGTGCTTGGTAAAAATCAGTGAAAAGGGAATGCGCCTGATCAGTTGTTTTGGTTAACTGTTGCTTTACTTTGGATATTGGAAAGGCCAGGTTTAACTGAGTAAATTGCTAGAGCATTGTTTATTTAAATTATTTATTATTCTGAGGTTAAGTGATTGGAATTTATTTTTCGATTATTTTAATTCAAAGAATTTTAAATAATGAATAAACAATAAAAGAGGAAATATAATTAATTGGATAGTGAAAACTTTTATTTATTCTTAAATTATTTGTACAATTATTGTTTACAATTTATCTACAAACAATGATTTTACATTAATTTAAATTTAAATTAAAAAAATGAAACTATCCTATTTTTTCTAAGTCTTCTATTCTTCAATTCTTCATCTGCTATCCTTTGCTCCCCTCCATTCAATTATTCATCTGCAAGAGAAAAAGAGAAAAGTCAAAAAGCAGATAAATAAATAATGACAGATAAATAAAAGACAGTTCATCATTAAGGGCCACTGATTGGGATCAGTTAACCCTCTCTGCAAATCACGGGATTTCTCCCGGTTCACAAAGAGGGACGAATGTTTATTTGCTAAAAATGAATGCACAAAAGTCAAAATTGCACAATTCAAAAAGTGTCAAACTGCATAAGTTCAAATCTCAAAACTCCAAGTTCAAACCAAACTGAAAAATTCAAACTTGCTGTCAAAATGCCAAAAGGCTACCCAAGCTGTCAAAGAAAAGAAGATTTGGCAAAGATATCAAAAGATACAAAGTACAAAAGCTGTCAAGAAGGGACAAATATGCAGAGGAAATTTGTTAAGCAAGCAAAACATTTTCTTTTCATCATTTCCCAAAATAAAGTGGCCCTTTCAGCAAAAAGAAGTACATCATAAGCATATTTTAATATATAAACTGTACTGAGAGAGAAAGAAGAAGAGAGATAGAAGAGCAGGCTTAGGTTTTAGGCTTGAGAGATAGAAAGAAAACATATACAAAAGCTGAACACAGTGATAAAAAGAGAAAAAACCAATACACTAATTAAAGGATATACAAAATTGATAATCCTCCAAGAACCTTGAACCTGTTTTGTTAAGAAGCATAAGAACCATAAAACCACTGTCAAAGAAAAGAGCCTGAGATCCAAGACCACAAGCCATACCAGCATATGCTCAGAACCATAAAAACCTGCTAAACCTCAAGCATTAAAGCTGGTTAAAGCCTGATCCCTTTCCAAAAACACATAACCATCAAGCTACTGTAAACAAGCAAATACCCAGAGCCACAACCAAAACCAGTTGACCCTGCCTGCCAAAGAACCAAAATCACAAACCCAAGGAACTCAGAACTGTCAAACCTGTACCTGTACTATTCAGCTCAAACCAAGGCCTAAGCATAAACTGTCAAATAACCAAAATCAGAAAAGCCAGAGAACCCGTTTCAAACTCAAGCCTCACAATAAACCTGTACAGGCATAACAAAAAAGGCCACAAGTTCACCCAAACCTGTCAAGATTAAACCAACACAAAACAGGCCTAACCTAAAGCTTTAAACAAGCTTAAAACCAGATAACCAGCACATACCAATACCGGCCTGAACAACCCAAGATAAAGCCTAAAGATATCCAAACCTGAGCTCTCAAAAGGCCAAGGCCTGTGACCCTCAAGCCCTCAAAAAGGTTTTGTCATTGGCAAATCGAAGCAACCAACTCTAAGCCCTCAGAATACTCATCATTGGGCAGTAAATAAAACATATTCAAGGCAACTCAGAGATGGGACAAAAGAAGCATATTCAAGGCAATAGAAGGAAGAGATAAAGAAATACTGAGGCAACACAGGCACCCAACACATAGCGACGGAAAAGGCAACTCAGTGGCAAGCACAGGCCCTCAGAATACATCATCACAGGGCAATCAAAAGGCAAGCATACAAAGGTATCTCAAAGCATTTCAACAAGCATTAAAGGCAACGAGCATACAGTAGGAGAGAAGAAGAAAGAATTGAATTTTCAAAAGGGGTTTTCAGTCAGTATCATCACAAAACCCTAAATTGGCAAAAAAAGGTAAAGATACCAGTTAAAGCTCTCATCGCGCAATCTTCCTTCACCGCTGCGCCTCCTAAGCACCTCCATCTTCTTCCCCCTCCTCCGTCAAGGTAGCATTCCTCTTTTTTTTCCCTCATACACCTCAATAATAAACGGTCACAAAGTTTAATCAGAATCAATAATCACCAAAACTAAACGCGCATAAAAAGGGGTTAATGATAAACTAAAGACATAAGCGAAAAATCATCACCTTCCAGTTACCACCGTTTGAAACGAGCGTGAGGAGAGGTGGCATGATGATGCTGGTGGCTCTATGGCGAAGGGTATCACTCAGAAACGAACGGAGAAGATGAACGAAAACGAACAAACGGCGCGCCGCTCATAAACCCTAAGTTCTCAACTGAAGACTAACAATGAACCCTAAACATTTGTTTCAGAACTCTGGGCCTAACATGTTTCTCCAATGCCTCAAACCTAAACGAGCTGCTGATGCACCCCCCCCCCCCCCCCCCCATGTCTTCAGTTTTGGTTTGGACCTATTGCCTTTAAGGCCCATTTAGAAGCTTAAACCCTTTTCTTTTATAAAACAAGTTCTTCTTGTTAATTAATTGACTTAACCCTTTTTATCAAACAAGTTTATTTTAATAAATTAACACCAAACTTTTTTAAACACAATATCTTTCTCCCTAAATTAAAATACTTTTATTTGTGCATAATAATTGAAATGTATCTTTTATACACCATGTAATTAAAATTGAAAATATTTTTCTTTTCTTTTAAGTAAAATAAATATTTGTACATAAATATATAATTTTTAAGATTAATACTTAATTTGTACATTAATACTTTAACACTTTTAAAATATATTTTTCAATATACATAAACTTTAAAACATTTAACTAAAATATCTTTTGTACATAACAAATAAAAATACTTTTTTCTAATTTAATTCTTGATATTTATTTAAAACATACTTTTGGTACATAATAAATAAAGATACATTTTTATACATAACATAATTAGAACTTAGAACATTTAATCAAAACATTCTTTTTTGTACATATTAAAAAAATACAAGATTATTAATTAAATTAAATAAACATTTAATTTTTCTTTAGGTCAAAATAATACTTAATACACATTCAATTTCACATCTCTAACCTGTAAATAATTACATACACATATACACGTACACTTACACAATACATTTGCCTTGCTCCTATACACATTTGCTTATATTTGTATATTCGTTACATTTACATTTGATCGATTCGATTTGGTTGTAATTTATTGGACATTACATTCCTAAGTCTCATCCCCATTCATAAATTTGTACCCCCACTCCCGGATACTTATTTTGTAATAGCGTAGATTTTACATTTTCGCAATTTACCGCTTTCAATTATACCATGGTTAGACCTAGGGTTTGCATGTACATAAAACCAAACGCTAGATAACCTAATACAAGACAAATACATGAAATCAATACACAATCACACTTGCACCCTCTAGGGTAATCCCACATGTTGCCTTCCAAAATGGGCCATGCTTGCACGTCGAGTATCTTTGGCAAAACAAATTCAAATGATCATAAGTCCCTCGATGACGCTTTCGAATGTTGCCTAAATGGAATGATCATAGTCCCTTCAAAGCAAATTGCCAAAGACACTTGGCACCATTGCATTCATGATCCATACGATGACCCGCGACCGTCCTGTTAAACTTCCTAAACGCAAGATTGTCCACCAAATTCAATGGTGGAACAAAATTGTTAAAAAGGGTTGAAATCATGGAGAAAACCTTTGAGTACAATAGGGTAGACAAAACTCTTAGTTACTTGAGATCAACTTGCAAAAACACTTGCCTTCTTTTCAAAAAGCACATTCCACAATCACTTTCAAAACAAACTCTCAAAAACACTTTGAAACATCTTTTCGAAAAGATACACACTTTTGTAAAATATTCGAGTAAAGAATTGTTACAAGGGTAGCCTAAAACAAGGCATATTCTTCCAAAACATTTTCAAAAACACACACACACCATTTTCAAGCAATCAAAAATCAAGGCAAGTGATCTAAAAAACCAAGTAACTAAGAGCCCATGGATAACCATGGATGAAAAGGGTGCTAATACCTTCCCTTTTCATAATCTACCCCCCGGACCCACGAAATATCTCAAAAGGTTTTTGCTATGCTTTTTCAACCTTTCCTTTAGGATAAAATAAAAAGTCGGTGGCGACTCTTGCTCAACTGAACAAGTGCGAATACAAACGCAAAACCATAGTCAGTTCTCCCACCGTATCACAGAACTGGCGACTCTGCTGGGGACTATTTTAAAAGTGGGGTTACCTTAGGGTTTAGATCACCTTTACTTTCTTGCTTTGATTAACTTGACTGCTTTATCTTTTGAGTTCTTGTTTGGGTTTGTTGTAAATCCTACACCCGGATTTAGGGCACCTTCTTAGGTAAATAGCAAAAAACTGTGAGGGAACTGTGCGGGGTATACCGACACGGTTGAAGCAGTAAGCTATGTTAGTGTGACATATTTGTGAGTACCGGTAACCCTTGAGTAGTCAAGGAGAGTACGGGGCCGCTGAGTGATGTCGTGAAGCACTAACGAACTCTTAGAACCTTAATTGACCATCTTAGCCTTTTTAGGGGTAGTGAGATGACCGACTTTGGTGCAGTCCGAAGTTGGTAGATCCTCGATACTACACTCTTTTGAGGATTATTTTCTTGGAATATTTTGGTCGCCAGTAAGTGGCTAAACCGAAACAATGAACACAGAAAACAATCCAATGATATTGAGCTCCTTGGAACCCGGTTTCTATTTTAGGACAGGATGAGCCAACTAACTTCAAGAGGGTACTTACCTAAACCTCATGCGAGCCTAAACCTAAGGACTTATTTGCTTTGTGTGAATATGTTTGCCTGTATATACACTCACTTGCTTTTTTGCATACATGTACATAACATCATGACATCGTACCATGGCATTTTCAATAACCATTTCAAGGATCTCGAGGGTTCTTTTGATGCAGGGTTACGTTGGACCAGACATCTACCAAGGGGCAAGAAGTTTCTCCTCTGAGCAAATTTCTCCAAACAAAGTTCAAGTGCAACAACTTGAATCAGTGGCTATGACCCACTCGACATGGTGAGCTTGATTCTCGTGGAAAGACGTCCACCGGTGCAGAGATCTCCAATCCAAGAGCAAAGTTCAACCTCTAACATTTTCTTGTGTTTACCCCAAGAGATCCTTGAAAGCATGCATCCACATATCATGCATCGCATTTTGACAGTCTTTCCTTTTTCAGGTCTCCTTACTCTCCTGCTGTTTATTTCAGCAAGAGATGGCTCTAGAAAGGTCTGTCAAAGACATCCAAGACCAGACTGCTCAGCTGCAGGAAATGTTCCTGAACTTGTCTCTGGGGCAAGAAGAGATGAAAGCTCTCCTCACGAAGGGCTTGGAGAATTCCAACAATGCCAGGAGTGACCAGCTTGCGGAGTTGCAGTTTGATCTGACAACATTGAGGACCCAAGTGATGGGACAGTTGGTGGGCCAGATGGCTCTCATCCAAGACCTATCTCAAAGACAAGAGGAACTCAGAGTTCTCGTCCGCCAACTGCTTCCAAACAACCAACTGGGGCAAATAGCTGAGGTTGAAGAGCAAGTTACCTCTCAACCTCCATCCACTCAAGAAGACAAGGGGAAAGCTCCTTTGCTTGCTTCAGGGTCACAAGCCCATCAACAACCTCGCCAGCGTCAATGGGGTAATCGGTGTAAGCAAGAAACGTCGGGAAGACAGTTCACGGAGACTGAAATACCATCATTTTTCATACTAAAGCGCCTGTTGGAGGTCAATTTGCTTACCTTAAAGGACCCTCCTCAGAAGCCCAATATCTCCTCTCCTCACTATCATCCCGATGCATTTTGTGTTTACCACTCCTACAGCCCGGGACACGACACCAACGACTGTTGGGCCTTTAAGAACAAGATTCAAGATCTGATCGACATTGGGGTGCTGGAATTCATGCCAGACGGTGAGATAAAGATCTTCCGTTAAAGGGTTCTCCACCTGAAATGACGAAGCTCAAGCTGAAAGACTTTTTCTTCTTTTTGAATTTTCAAAGTTGTAATTTCTTTTGCTGTCAAACAATTATCTGTTGATGTTAAACTCTGTTTTCATTAATGCATTGCATATGTTTGTCTTGAATTCATCCATTCGTTTCACTACTCTTATTCTTTTCTTTAT
The DNA here is from genome assembly GCA_948472305.1 of Vicia faba. NCBI lineage: Eukaryota > Viridiplantae > Streptophyta > Magnoliopsida > Fabales > Fabaceae > Vicia > Vicia faba. The sequence goes on from CATIWC010001133.1 coordinate 162,801, forward strand.
GACATCTGACTCTTGATAAAAAGCTGCAAGCCTTTAGAGGGAGGATGACGAAACAATACCATAATCTCATACAGTATGCTTTTGAACAGACCTTGCTGATGATGTACAGGCATTTCTTTCAATTCCCAAACACTGGAGTTATAAGGAAGTTAATCCCTAGTCAACCCCTTCGAGCCAAAGAAGTAGGAGTTTTCAGTTCAAAACAATCAAAACCTTTGATATAAACCTGGGGCAGGGTAGTATCTCAGTTAATTCAAGAGAAAACGTGCATTGAAGTTGCAAACTCTCAAATTCGTAATACAACGAACGACGTCGAAAAAGAAAGCATTCCTTTGGAATCAAAAGACAAGGGTGGTTCCCTATCACATAGACAGTCAATCTCTCAAAAGAGAAAAAAGCCCACCGAGCCAAAACCTATAAAGGAGGCTTAAGAAAGCTGGGGCATCCCGCTGACGGTAATCCCGGAAAACGGTAACAGTCAGGCAAAAGTTAGGGATAACAAATCAAAATCAAAATAGTGAGGTCATTACAAAATCCTCAACAACATGAAAAATGTTGAAAAAGAAAAAGGAGATGCTGACTGTCTCCCCAAATTCAAACTGGTGAACCATCGCCCAAAAGTCGTTCCAAACTCAAAACAGAGTGGGACGCACAATTAACTGAGCTTAGGTATGAAGGACATCACGAAGAGCGGGTGGGTACAAGTATATTTTGAGCCTTTATCCTTTGTTTCTTAAACCGTGAACCAAGCCACGTTACAACCCTTCAAAAGTCCTAATTGAAGCATGGGTTAGTTCGAAAGCATACTGTTACAAAAGGTATCCTGACTCCTGTAGGGCTTTGCTCTAAATCTTGTGGTGATCTGTCTTATAAAAAGTTTTCTGCTAAAAACGCATTTTTCAAAACTTCGAGACAAACATAAACTTTACATTGCTTGAATATCACTGTCTGCATTTGGCTTTTTGTTTAACAGCGAAGAAATTCATACAGCGAATGTTCGGAGGAACGAAAACTCTCTCAGTAAGTAACAATCACTTCAAGAGGATAACACTTCCATTACAAATTTCCTATCAGCAGGGGGCATGACATGTCACCATCCAATTAACCTGGGGAAGTCCATTCGAGGTCCAACAGATCTTTCAAAGTCCAGTTAACCTGGGGCAGTCCAGTCAAGATTTCAAGAAATCTCTCAATATGCAGAGTAATCTGATTCAAGATACCTTCATTATCACCTGGGGCATTCGAATGTCAAAAGTGTCCAACAATTCCTTCATCACCGAAGAAGATCATCTTCCAAGTTTACTCAGAGGTGACCCGGACACGGCGACATTCTAATACTTGTTCCAGATTCATCCAAATGCAGCTTTACACGAGCTCATCATCAGGAAGCCCTACACCGGTTCCTCCTCAAGATTTCTGAAAACAGTTTACGGGTTCTCCAAGTAACGGATGTTAACCTATCGCTTGTTCAGTTTCAACTTCAAGACTTCTGAAAACAGTTTATGGATTCTTCCCAACAACGGATGTTAATCTATTACTTGTTCAGATGCAACCTTTGAAAACAGTTTACGGACGCTTCCTAACAACGGATGCTGCTCTATTGCTTATTCAACCTCAAGACTTTTGAAAACAGTTTATGGATTCTTCCCAACAACGGATGTTAATCTATTACTTGTTCAGATGCAACCTTTGAAAACAGTTTACGGACGCTTCCCAACAACGGATGCTGCTCTATTGCTTATTCAATCTCAAGATTTCTGAAAACAGTTTACGGATTCTCCAAGTAACGGATGTTGACCTATCACTTGTTCAAATTCTTCTCAAGACTTCTGAAAACAGTTTATGGATTCTTCCCAACAACGGATGTTAATCTATTACTTGTTCAGATGCAACCTTTGAAAACAGTTTACGGACGCTTCCCAACAACGGATGCTGCTCTATTGCTTATTCAATCTCAAGATTTCTGAAAACAGTTTACGGATTCTCCAAGTAACGGATGTTGACCTATCACTTGTTCAGATTCTTCTCAAGACTTCTGAAAACAGTTTATGGATTCTTCCCAACAACGGATGTTAATCTATTACTTGTTCAGATGCAACCTTTGAAAACAGTTTACGGACGCTTCCCAACAACGGATGCTGCTCTATTGCTTATTCAATCTCAAGATTTCTGAAAACAGTTTACGGGTTCTCCAAGTAACGGATGTTGACCTATCACTTGTTCAGATTCTTCTCAAGACTTCTGAAAACAGTTTATGGATTCTTCCCAACAACGGATTGTTAATCTATCAGCTTGTTTAGATGCAACCTTTGAAAACAGTTTACGGACGCTTCCCAACAACGGATGATGCTCTATTGCTTATTCAACTTCTCAACATTCTGAAAATAGTTTACGGATTCTCCAATAACGGATGTCAATCTATCGCTTGTTCAGATTCCAAGCCTTCACCTGCAGCAATCAGAGGACTCTCGCAATCCCCAGCCAGAGAACCTTCCAGAAGCTAACTCCACTCAGAGTCAAGTTTCATTATCCCCAGCGAAGCTAAAACTTCAAATTATCAATCCCTAGTGGAGCCAGACTAATGAACCTTCTCCCCACGGAGTTTTGGGAGGGCAAATCTTGAGTTCCCCAGTGAAGTCGCCAGAAATACTTCCCACCAAACTGAAGATTCTCAGTCTTACATCCCCAGCATGAGTCTATTAGATTGGAACTCCCCAGTAGAGGTCATCAGGAATTCTCTTCCACAACAGCAACCAGAGAATTATTCTCCCAGGCAGCAGTCAAGATTCTTTTATCTGCAGCCAACTCAGGATTCATTTATCCTCGGCAAGATAGCTCATCAGCTTACATGCGCATTCATCACATTCATGTCATAAACATTGATGTCACATACATTGCATCATGCATCATGACATTGCATACAACTAACCCTTTACTTTTTCAAGTAAGATCAGTCGACAGACAAAGACCATCTTCCGAGATTCATCCAGAAATAGTTCAGATGTGACCCGAACACGGCGACATTCTGATACTTATTTTAGATCCATTCAGACGCATCATTAGGAAACCCTACACCGGTTCCTCTTCAACTTCAAGACTTCTGAAAACAGTTCACGGGTTCTCCAGTAACGGATGTTAACCTATCACTTGTTCAGATTCTTCTCAAGACTTCTGAAAACAGTTTACAGATTCTTCCCAACAACGGATGTTAATCTACCAACTTGTTCAGATGCCAACTTTTGAAAACAGTTTACGGACGCTTCCCAACAACGATGTGGCTCTATTGCTTATTCAATCTCAACTTCAAAATAGTTTACGGATTCTCCAAACATGGATGTCAATCTATTGCTTACTCGGACCCCCAATTCACAGATGTTCCAAAACATGGGTGCCTTTCTGATACTCATCCACCACCCTTGACATACAGTTCAACTTCTCCAAATGGCATCTTTAAGCCCATTATCAGATGGCATCTTTAAGCCCATTCCCTGATGTCATCTCTAAGCCCATCCCCCGACAAGATTCTATCGCATCAGATGGCATCTTTAAGCCCATCACCAAATGGCATCTTTAAGCCCACTCACCTCTACCATCACATCGTCGAGCGCAAATTTTCTGGGTACTTTAGTGTCCAATCTTCTTTTACCTTCAAGTCGCGAAAGGCAAACTTGCCAATCTCACTCTTCAGGTCCAAGAAAATTGAACAGGGGCAACTGTTGTACCCCAAAATTTTCCCTCGCATTTTTCCACAAGAGATCGCAGCTTCAGGCGTTTCCTGATTTTTCAAACTGGCTCAAGAATCGGACAAACGGACTTTTTTCGTCAGCCAAGCAAAATTAGGGTTTTATTGATTTTTCAGGACTCTGGATTGTTTCACACAGTTGGCTTAGGGTTTTGGTTGATTTTGGATCAACTTTGATCTGGCAAACGCTCTTTGGAATTTAATCAGGAATTAGGGTTTTTTTTTGGGCACGTTCTCAGAAGGATTTAAATTCTACAGCACTTTGCGAGTTATTCCGAGATTTGGGTTGGATTCGCATTGTTTGACTGAATCAGTAAAAAGAATGCATTTGGTTTGAATTCACATTTGTTTGTTTGAGCCAGTCAAAAGATATATGCAGTTTGGATTTACAGTGCTTGGTAAAAATCAGTGAAAAGGGAATGCGCCTGATCAGTTGTTTTGGTTAACTGTTGCTTTACTTTGGATATTGGAAAGGCCAGGTTTAATTGAGTAAATTGCTAGAGCATTGTTTATTTAAATTATTTATTATTCTGAGGTTAAGTGATTGGAATTTATTTTTCGATTATTTTAATTCAAAGAATTTTAAATAATGAATAAACAATAAAAGAGGAAATAGAATTAATTGGATAGTGAAAACTTTTATTTATTCTTAAATTATTTGTACAATTATTGTTTACAATTTATCTACAAACAATGATTTTACATTAATTTAAATTTAAATAAAAAAAATGAAACTATCCTATTTTTTCTAAGTCTTCTATTCTTCAATTCTTCATCTGCTATCCTTTGCTCCCCTCCATTCAATTATTCATCTGCAAGAGAAAAAGAGAAAAGTCAAAAAGCAGATAAATAAATAATGACAGATAAATAAAAGACAGTTCATCATTAAGGGCCACTGATTGGGATCAGTTAACCCTCTCTGCAAATCACGGGATTTCTCCCGGTTCACAAAGAGGGACGGATGTTTATTTGCTAAAAATGAATGCACAAAAGTCAAAATTGCACAATTCAAAAAGTGTCAAACTGCATAAGTTCAAATCTCAAAACTCCAAGTTCAAACCAAACTGAAAAATTCAAACTTGCTGTCAAAATGCCAAAAGGCTACCCAAGCTGTCAAAGAAAAGAAGATTTGGCAAAGATATCAAAAGATACAAAGTACAAAAGCTGTCAAGAAGGGACAAATATGCAGAGGAAATTTGTTAAGCAAGCAAAACATTTTCTTTTCATCATTTCCCAAAATAAAGTGGCCCTTTCAGCAAAAAGAAGTACATCATAAGCATATTTTAATATATAAACTGTACTGAGAGAGAAAGAAGAAGAGAGATAGAAGAGCAGGCTTAGGTTTTAGGCTTGAGAGATAGAAAGAAAACATATACAAAAGCTGAACACAGTGGATAAAAAGAGAAAAAACCAATACACTAATTAAAGGATATACAAAACTGATAAGCCTCCAAGAACCTTGAACCTGTTTTGTTAAGAAGCATAAGAACCATAAAACCACTGTCAAAGAAAAGAGCCTGAGATCCAAGACCACAAGCCATACCAGCATATGCTCAGAACCATAAAAACCTGCTAAACCTCAAGCATTAAAGCTGGTTAAAGCCTGATCCCTTTCCAAAAACACATAACCATCAAGCTACTGTAAACAAGCAAATACCCAGAGCCACAACCAAAACCAGTTGACCCTGCCTGCCAAAGAACCAAAATCACAAACCCAAGGAACTCAGAACTGTCAAACCTGTACCTGTACTATTCAGCTCAAACCAAGGCCTAAGCATAAACTGTCAAATAACCAAAATCAGAAAAGCCAGAGAACCCGTTTCAAACTCAAGCCTCACAATAAACCTGTACAGGCATAACAAAAAAGGCCACAAGTTCACCCAAACCTGTCAAGATTAAACCAACACAAAACAGGCCTAACCTAAAGCTTTAAACAAGCTTAAAACCAGATAACCAGCACATACCAATACCGGCCTGAACAACCCAAGATAAAGCCTAAAGATATCCAAACCTGAGCTCTCAAAAGGCCAAGGCCTGTGACCCTTAAGCCCTCAAAAAGGTTTTGTCATTGGCAAATCGAAGCAACCAACTCTAAGCCCTCAGGATACTCATCATTGGGCAGTAAATAAAACATATTCAAGGCAACTCAGAGATGGGACAAAAGAAGCATATTCAAGGCAATAGAAGGAAGAGATAAAGAAATACTGAGGCAACACAGGCACCCAACACGTAGCGACGGAAAAGGCAACTCAGTGGCAAGCACAGGCCCTCAGAATACATCATCACAGGGCAATCAAAAGGCAAGCATACAAAGGTATCTCAAAGCATTTCAACAAGCATTAAAGGCAACGAGCATACAGTAGGAGAGAAGAAGAAAGAAGTGAATTTTCAAAAGGGGTTTTCAGTCAGTATCATCACAAAACCCTAAATTGGAAAAAAAGGTAAAGATACCAGTTAAAGCTCTCATCGCGCAATCTTCCTTCACCGCTGAGCCTCCTAAGCACTTCCATCTTCTTCCCCCTCCTCCGTCAAGGTAGCATTCCTCTTTTTTCCCCTCATACACCTCAATAATAAACGGTCACAAAGTTTAATCAGAATCAATAATCAGCAAAACTAAACGCGCATAAAAAGGGGTTAATGATAAACTAAAGACATAAGCGAAAAATCATCACCTTCCAGTTACCACCGTTTGAAACGAGCGTGAGGAGAGGTGGCATGATGGTGCTGGTGGCTCTATGGCGAAGGGTATCACTCAGAAACGAACGGAGAAGATGAACGAAAACGAACAAACGGCGCGCCGCTCACAAACCCTAAGTTCTCAACTGAAGACTAACAATGAACCCTAAACATTTGTTTCAGAACTCTGGGCCTAACATGTTTCTCCAATGCCTCAAACCCAAACGAGCTGCTGATGCACCCCCCCCCCCCCCCCCTGTCTTCAGTTTTGGTTTGGACCTATTGCCTTTAAGGCCCATTTAGAAGCTTAAACCCTTTTCTTTTATAAAACAAGTTCTTCTTGTTAATTAATTGACTTAACCCTTTTTATCAAACAAGTTTATTTTAATAAATTAACACCAAACTTTTTTAAACACAATATCTTTCTCCCTAAATTAAAATACTTTTATTTGTGCATAATAATTGAAATGTATCTTTTATACACCATGTAATTAAAATTGAAAATATTTTCCTTTTCTTTTAAGTAAAATAAATATTTGTACATAAATATATAATTTTTAAGATTAATACTTAATTTGTACATTAATACTTTATCACTTTTAAAATATATTTTTCAATATACATAAACTTTAAAACATTTAATTAAAATATCTTTTGTACATAACAAATAAAAATATTTTTTTTCTAATTTAATTCTTGATATTTATTTAAAACATACTTTTGGTACATAATAAATAAAGATACATTTTTTATACATAACATAATTAGAACTTAGAACATTTAATCAAAACATTCTTTTTTGTACATATTAAAAAAATACAATATTATTAATTAAATTAAATAAACATTTAATTTTTCTTTAGGTCAAAATAATACTTAATACACATTCAATTTCACATCTCTAACCTGTAAATAATTACATACACATATACACGTACACTTACACAATACATTTGCCTTGCTCCTATACACATTTGCTTATATTTGTATATTCGTTACATTTACATTTGATCGATTCGATTTGGTTGTAATTTATTGGACATTACATTCCTAAGTCTCATCCCCATTCATAAATTTGTACCCCCACTCCCGGATACTTATTTTGTAATAGCGTAGATTTTACATTTTCGCAATTTACCGCTTTCAATTATACCATGGTTAGACCTAGGGTTTGCATGTACATAAAACCAAACGCTAGATAACCTAATACAAGACAAATACATGAAATCAATACACAATCACACTTGCACCCTCTAGGGTAATCCCACATGTTGCCTTCCAAAATGGGCCATGCTTGCACGTTGAGTATCTTTGGCAAAACAAATTCAAATGATCATAAGTCCCTCGATGACGCTTTCGAATGTTGCCTAAATGGAATGATCATAGTCCCTTCAAAGCAAATTGCCAAAGACACTTGGCACCATTGCATTCATGATCCATACGATGACCCGCGCCCGTCCCGTTAAACTTCCTAAACGCAAGATTGTCCACCAAATTCAATAGTGGAACAAAATTGTTAAAAAGGGTTGAAATCATGGAGAAAACCTTTGAGTACAATAGGGTAGACAAAACTCTTAGTTACTTGAGATCAACTTGCAAAAACACTTGCCTTCTTTTCAAAAACCACATTCCACAATCACTTTCAAAACAAACTCTCAAAAACACTTTGAAACATCTTTTCGAAAAGATACACACTTTTGTAAAATATTCGAGTAAAGAATTGTTACAAGGGTAGCCTAAAACAAGGCATCTTCTTCCAAAACATTTTCAAAAACACACACACACCATTTTCAAGCAATCAAAAATCAAGGCAAGTGATCTAAAAAACCAAGTAACTAAGAGCCCATGGATAACCATGGATGAAAAGGGTGCTAATACCTTCCCTTTTCATAATCTACCCCCCGGACCCACGAAATATCTCAAAAGGTTTTTGCTGTGCTTTTTCAACCTTTCCTTTAGGATAAAATAAAAAGTCGGTGGCGACTCTTGCTCAACCGAACAAGTGCGAATACAAACGCAAAACCATAGTCAGTTCTCCCACCGTATCACAGGGAGGTTTGAGGAACTCCGTTGGGGATAGGAATACTTCGTCGAGGACGATCTTTCCATGGCAATTAGCTGAGGATAACCCAGTTATAAGCTCTGACGAGGAATAACCTTCTGAATAAAGACGGGGAGAGATATGCTCTGCAAAGGATAAGCTTCCAGAATCTACTGGGGATAAGCTTCCTACTGGGGAGATGATTTAACTCTCCTGGGGAGACTTTGGACTGTACTGGGAAGGGCTCCGCTGGATGTCTAGATTCCGCCGAGGAACAATTTTAGATCAAGACTGCCGGGGATGCTTGTTGAGGGTGTTTGTAGACTCTGTTGAGGAATGTTGAGATCTTCTGGGGATACTCAACTTCCTTAAGGCTGGTAGTATGTTAACTCTGCTTGGGGAGAGTGTTGCCGACTCGTTGGAGGTATTGTGCCTTCTCTGCTCGGGGGGAGTATGGCTGAACCTTGTCTCATTCTCTGGGGAATTAAGGTATCTTGGTTACATTCTTCAGCCGAACTTACCTTGGTACCTTGGTGGACAGAGCAATTAGATCGCTTAGACAACTCATTATTGCCCCAGTTTCAGTGGAGGTCTTGATAACTGCCGATTTGACAACTCTTCTGGTAGGCAAGTGACGAGATGACGGGACATAGTCGTACGCTTTGATCCTTAATTTTTGCCTGGACCGCCCTTTCGGGTTTTCAGTCCACCGGGATACCCATTTTTGCCCAAGCCGCCTTTTCAGGTTTTCGACTTGCTGGGTGTACAGATTCTTTTCATTTCCATCCCTCATTTTTCCCGAACCCTTTTGGTTCGCTGGGAAGCCCTTATTTTTGCCTAGGTGTGTCAACCTAGCGGGTCTTTGATTTTGCGTATTTTTTTTCCGACTATGTTCGTGCTCTCCAGATGTAGGGAGATGCCCCTGTTGTTGTGTTGCCATGCCACCAGAAGATCTTCGTTTGATCGTCCAATGCCTCAAGTGATCTAGACGGAGATTTCCCCCTAGCTGGTTGGCCTTTTGAGAGATTCTCTGAATCTTGACTGGACTGCCCCAGATGATGGACAATGATCATGCCATGCCCCTTGATTGGAGGTGCTTTTGTTCACTAGATATTCTTCGTGCGAATTTCTTTGCTGTTCGAACAAAAAAGTCATATACAAACAATGTTATATTAAAAATGCAAAGCTTATGTCTGTCTTGAAGTTCTTGAAAATGCATTTTTCATAAAACAAATGAATTTTTATAAACTGTGATGTCAACTCGTTATTTTACCGCAAGCCTTAAGGAGTCAGGATGCCTTTGTTACAGTATGCTTTCGAATTAACCCATGCTTCAGCTAGGACTTTTGAGGGTTATAATGTGGCCTGGTTCACGGTTTAAGAAACAAAGGATAAAGGCTCAAATTTTATTTGTACCCACCCGCTCTTCGTGATGTTCTTCAAACCTAAACTCAGTTGATCGTGCGTTAGACCTTGTTTGAGTCTTTGCTTTGATATACCAGTGATGGTTCGGATACTGACAGTTTATTTTGACCAGGCAGTCATTTCTTTTTTTTTATGAGGGTTTGTAGGACCTCTTTCTTTTTGATTGCGTTATCCCTGTTTTTTTCCTGAACTGTTTCTTTTAGGATTACAGTCAGCGGGATGCCCCAGTTTTGTAAGTCTCCTTCATAGGTCTTGACTTTTTTGGGCCTTTATTTCTGTGAAATGATGACTGCCTGTCTTTATGATTATTCAGAACCATCACTGTCTTTTGTCTCGGAAGGACTTCTTTGATGCCGTTCATTGTGCACTTGGATCAACTGAGAAAACTACCCTGCCCCAGGTTATGATTAAGGGTTTTAATTTTCGAAAAGAAAAACTCTTACTTCTTTGGCTCAAAGGAGTTGATGAGGGATTATCTTCCTTATAACTCCAGTGTTTAGGAATTGAAACAATGCCTGTACCTCATCAGCGGGGTTCGTTCAAAAGCATACTGTAGATTGTGGTATCGTTTTCGTCATCCTCCCTCAAGAGGGTTAGAATTATTAACCGAGAGTTGAACATCACAAAAAAAATATGAAGGCAATGTGAATATAGTGAAAATAATTGGATTAATTCAAAAACAGACATATGCCGTGCATTAATGAAATAAAAGAGTTCGCTATGACATTTAATTGTTCGTATAAGCAAAAAATTACAACTCGGAAATTCAAATAAACAAAAGTCTTCAATGATTGGGCAAAGAAGCATTTATTATGTTTGGAGTCTCTGACGCTTCAAACTGAATCTCTCCGGCGTCGATCATGTCTTGAATCTTGTTCTTCAAAGGCCAGCAGTTGTCCGTAGTATGACCCGGGCTATCGGAGTGGTATGTGCACCTCTCATTAGGATGGTAGTTGGGAGCAGAGGTGTTTGGATTCCGGAGAGGAGCCCTCAAGGTGATCAGCCCTGCCTTCAACATTTGCTGTAGCGCTTGATCCAGTGACATGTTGATTTTAGTGAATTGTCTCTTGGGTGCGACCTCCTTACGTTGATGCCCCTGTCCTTGTTGAGCAGGCCTAGGATTAGAGATCTGGACTGCCCCTACATGTTGATCGTGGAGACCCTTTTGGTTGTACGCAGCATTGGCCTCTTTCTTCCCAGTGTAAGGCTTTTTGTGAGTATCAGAAGGTGCAGCTTCTTGGATCTTTCCAGCCTTGATGCCAGTTTCGATCCTCTCCCCAGTCAAGATCAAATCGGTAAACCCAGTAGAAGAATTCCCAATCAGATGGTTGAAGAAGGGACCAGACAGGGTGCCCAAGAACATGTCAACAAGCTCACGGTCAGTCAAAGGCGGCTGCACCCTTCCAGCCAGATCTCTCCACCTTTGTGCATATTCCTTAAAACCTTCACCCGTCCCAAGTGACATACCCTGGAGTTGGGTACGCGTAGGAGCGAGGTCGGCATTATACTGATACTGCTTATAAAAAGCAGTTGCCAAGTCCTCCCAGTTACGAATAGTGGTTCCATCCAGCTGATAGAACCATTCGAGTTGAGTCCCTGAAAGACTCTCCTGGAAGAAATGGATCCATAGATTCTTGTCTGCCGTGTAGGGCTAGATCTTCCTTGCGTATGAACGGAGATGCAGCTTAGGACAGGAAACCCCGTCGTACTTTACAAAGGCAGGTGCCTTGAACTTGTGAGGGATCACCACCCCAGAAGATAAACCTAGGTCCCCAAAGTCCAACCCAGGCACACGTTGGATATCCATAGCATTTAACCGGTCCTCCAACTGTTTGTACCTGTCTTCAGCAGGAGGGTACTGCTCATCATTGAAGTCTGTCTCAATGTCAGAGACCACAGGACTAGGAACCCTTCCCTCTTGGTGACTGCCTTCCCCAACAGATGGAGTAGTCCGCTCAGCTTCATTCTGCAGTGTGTTCCCAGATCTGCGTCTAGGGTTGAACAAAATAGTCCTCTTCTTCTTCTTCTTTAAGAGCAGAGTCTTCAATTCCTGTTGTCCTTGTGCTAAGCTCATGACCAGCTCCTGGAACTGGGCGTTCTGGGCCTGGAGGGCCTTGATAGCTTGTGCATTGGATGACTCAGGATTCATGATGACTGCTGAAATAAACAGCGAAGAAGGTAAGCAACCTGTAGAGAAAGGGTACCTGTTATGCAATGATATGTATGATATGCATGCGATGTTTTCAAGGATCTCGCGGGGTAAACAGAGAAATTCGTTAGAAGTTGAATACGGTATCTTGATTGAAGGAACTTCATGTTGTTGAGAGTCCTTCTTCAAGGGTCAAGGCTCACCATATCTAGTGGGTCATAGCCCCTGACAACCTTGGCTAGAGGAAAATAAATCCTCTTTGCCCCTTGCTAGACATTTGATTCGTCATGACCTGCATCATAAGCCCTTGAGATCCTTGAAATGGGTTAGTCCTTATGTAGGATGCATGCAATGGTATGATGTTATGATATGCATGGAGTGATATATGTAACCCTGTTATGAGTCCCGATTAAGGACTGTAAACAAACCCTACAAGAAACTCATGTGTTAGGTAACAAGTACGTGCAAGTAATTCAAATTAGAAGGCACACAAGTCACACAGAGAGCCCTTAGAGTTTAGGCCAGCATGAAGTTTGGGGTACTACCCTCTTGAAGTTGGTGGGCTCAAACCTGTCCTATCAGAAGTAACCGGGTTCTAAGGGTCCCAATATCATTGGATTGTTTTCATTGTTCATCGTTTCGATTTAGCCACTGAACTGGAGACCGAAATATTCTAAGAAAAAAACCCTCAATTGAGTGTAGTATCGAGTATCAACCAACCTCGGACTGCACCAAAGTCAGTTATCTCACTACCCTAAAGAGGCCAAGATGGTTCAATTAAGGTTCCTAAGGTCAGTTGATGCTTCAAGACACCACGCGGCGGCCCCGTACTCTCCTTGACTGGACTCAAGGGTTACCGGTACACACCAAAGTGCCACATCAACGTAGTAGACTGCTTTAACCATGTCGGTATACCCCACACAGTTCCCTCACAGCCTTGTTGCTACTTTCTAAGAAGGTATCCCCAGATCCGGGTTAGGATCTATAGAACTCCCAAGACAGTACCCACAATAATAAAGCAAGCAATTCAGACAATTGAAAACACAAGTGATCTTAGTCCTAAGGTACACCTCACTTTAAAGACATCCCCAGCAGAGTCGCCAGTTCTGTGATCGGTGGATCTGGAACTGACTGTTTAACGCTGGTTCGTGAAATGTCGCGGAAGCAAGAGTCGCCACCGTCTTTTATTTTCTCCAACAGGGAAAGGACAAAAGCACAGCAAAATTCCTTATTGAGATTAGCTCTCGGTTCGGGAGGTAGATTTATAGAAGGGGAAGGTGTTAGCACCCTTTCTATCCATGGTTATCCATGGGCTCTTAGATACTTGCTCATTTGTGTTTTCAAAATGTTTGTTTACTTTTCAAAGTGTAAGTGGGTTTGAAAAAGTTTCATTGAAAACTTCAATTCGAATCTTGTATCAGTCCTCAAGAGTGTTGTGAAGCGTTTGTTTTGAAATCTTTTAGAAAGTGTCAGTGTGAAAAGAGTTTTTTTTATTTGTTTTGAATTAGAGCAAGTATCTACGAGTCATCTACCTACCCTAAGGAATTAGGTTGTGTAAATGTCCTTAAGGTAGTGCCATCCCATCATTGAGAGGTAGTTAGCACCACCGTTGGAGGTGTTCGGGTCAATTCGTTTGTAGGGACATTGTGGTCACCGAGCAACAGCAAGACACCTTAGAAGCTACCCTTATGCCATTGATCTTTTTATTCCGAGGCAACCGTTTCGAGGCAACTTGTTTCGAGGCAACTAGATCAATGGACATAAGGACTCACTAAGACGTCCTATACTCGACGGCCACGTTTCGAGGGGCAAGGCAACAGTGTGGTCACCAGAGCAACGGTAGGACACCTTATAAGCTACCCTTATGCCATGGGTCATGGACATAAGGACTTACTAAAACGTCCTATACTCGACGACCACATTTCGAGGGGCAAGGCAACAGTGAGGCGTACCCTAGAAGTGGTGTGTGCATTTGTGTGTTGTATTCAGTTAATGTTTTATCTTGTCATGCATTATGGTGATCTACGCTTTGATTTTATTTGGGCCATTCATTCTTTCATGCAAAATTTAGCAGTTAAGGGGTGCGGAAAGTAAATTGCGGAAAACGTAAATCCTACGCTATTACAAGGCGCGGGTCTATACATCGCCAAATCTTTACAAAGACCCGTTTTAAGTAAATAAGTGCGAAAAATAAAAAAACAGTAAAAAGGTCCTATTTACTATTACATATCCGGAGCAATTACATAATAATCGAACAAATTAAATACGCGCGAATAAAGAAAAGGGAATTAATTTTTTAGTCTTTTTTTTTGGTAATTAAATGAAATTGAAAACTAATTAATTATTTTAATTACAAGAAAATATTTTTTGACCTTTTTTATGTTTTTATGAAATAAAATAAAAAAAGAATTAAAAATGTCAAAAGAAAAAGCCTAAGTCTAAATTTGTTTTTATTTATTGTGAAAAAAGGTTAAAATTAACTAATTAAACTAATTAATTTGTTAGTATTTTATTTACAAAAATAATTACTAAAGTGAAATTAATAATAATAATAATTACATTTTTTTTGTTTTTTTTCTGAATTTATGAAAATAATTATTTGTGAACTAACTAAATAATAATAATAATTAATAAAAGGAAAGAAAATAAGAAAAGAAATGCTAAACCAAGGAGGTGAAGGCCGGATTTTTGAGGTTTTACTCAAAATCATCCTTAGGCATCAAAAATTCCATCTAAGCCCATGGTTGTGATCGTCCATGTCTCCTGATCACATCTATGCTTATGGTTTATCCCAATTTCACCTGTAGACAAAATACCTAAAAACAAAACCAACGAACCCTAGGCACGGGTATTGTTATACGAAGCCTAAAAATGAAATTGAATATAGCAGTTACATTGGAAATTAGGCATGGAGTATAAATATGTTATTATTTTCCAGAAAAAGTGCAAGAATGGAGAAACATGATTTCGTGTACAGGGGTGAGTTTGAGACAACTTACAGCGCTTGGTAGTGGACCTTAGGACGCGTTTGTGGTTGCTTTGGCTTCAGGGAGTGGCAAGGAAGAAAGCCACGTGCTTGCTTTGATCTGAAAATGTTTGCAACACCGCTTTAGATCTCTCACTTTTTTGGACAAATTTTGAACTTTTCCTCTGGCCGTTTGTGCACACTCTCCTTTTTTTCTAGGTCCTGAATGAGGCTTGCAAGGCTTGTATATATAGGCTTGGATGAGAATCAGTCACATTAAGGAGCTTTTAAGCCTTGCAATGAAGTTTTGATTTTCTCCATAATCACCATTGAAATAACTTGCCATATTTGCTCCAAATTTGAATTTTTTTGCTTGAAATAGGTCTTGAACGAATTTGGTATATGTTTTATGGTGTATCAAAGCTATTCAAACCACAAAATATCCTCCCATTAATTTTCTTGATTTTTATTTGAATTTTAAAGATTTAAAATGATTTAAATCAAATAAAATTAAACAAAAATAGAAAAATTAATTTTTATTCTTGAAATAAAACATGGGACACGTGGGAGGTATGGCAAAGCTGAATCAAGTGGAAAAAGTGGGCCCCTTTTGTCAAAAATGAAATTTCAAGGATAAATGATTTTGGCCATTTCACAAAAATTTCCCAACTTCTCCAATGCATATCTTGCTCAATTTTGAAGTTATGAACATGTTCTTAGACATTTTGGAAAGGTCTTGAAGTCCTCTAACCAATGTCTTTAATCCCATGTCATTTTGATTTACCAATCTCAAGTTATTGTCTTTGACTTAAAGTCCCTTTTTGTTGACTTTTGAAAACGACCTATAATGTTGAAATTGATAACTTTTTGTGAGAGCATTTCTTGGACTTGAAGTGTGAAGATGAGTTGTAGGAAATGTCATTCTCTTCAAAATGAGCTTTGGATGGAATTTTTATGATAAACCATGAAAAGGTTATGCCTTGGTCAAGTTACAGTTGACTTTTCAGCTGTCCAAAAATAGAAACTTTTGACACCTTGATGATTTTTGAGCCATCCTTGTGAAATCATGATCAAGACTTGATCAAATGATGATTGTGGCTTCAAAATAAGATGTTTACCAAAAAATTTGACTTTTGACTGCCAAATGACCATTTTGCCCCTGCAGTTGACTGTGGAGCAATTAGGGTTTTTGACTGTGCAACTTGACCTTGTGAGCCTTGAAACTTGACATGTAGATGCTTGACAATGTGTATGAGCATATGGGACTTGATTGAGCCCTTGAAAACCTCAACTTCCTTGCAGGAACCAAAAACCCTAGTTTGACTGGCTTAGGAGGATGGTTGACTGGGTAGCCCTTGAGTAGACTTTGAACCATTTGAGGTGATGCTTGTCAAATCTTTGAAGATTATGGGAGGGAAAATTTTGGGGTACAACAGTTAGCAAGAGTCGCCATCGTCTTTTATGTTCTCCAACATGGAAAGGACAAAAGCACAGCAAAATTCCTTATTGAGATGTCTCTCGGTTCGGGAGGTAGATTTATAGAAAGGGAAGGTGTTAGCACCCTTTCTATCTGTGGGTATCCACGGGCTCTTAGGTACTTGCTCTTATGTTTTCAAAAAATTTGTTTTCTTTTCAAGTGTGTGTGGGTTTTGAAAAAGTTTTTTTGAAAGATTTCTGAATAACTCTTGTATCTGTCCTCAAGAGTGTTTGAAAAATTTGTTTTGAAAGCTTTTGAAAGTGTAAGGTGTGAAAAGTATTTTGTTTGTTTTCGAAAAGAGCAAGTACCCATGAGTCATCTACCTACCCTAAGGAATTAAGCTGTGTAAGTGTCCTTTAGGTATTTCCATCCCACCATTGAGAGGTAGGTAGCACCACCATTGGAGGTGTTCGGGTCAATTCGTTTGTAGGGACAGTGTGGTCACCGAGCAACAGTAGGACACCTCAGAAGCTACCCTTATGCCATTGATCCTTTTTAATTCCGAGGCAACCTTTCCGAGGCGACTGGATCATATCATGGACATAAGGACTTACTAAGACGTCCTTTACTCGACGACCACAATTCGAGCTTGTAGGGACAGTGTGGTCACCAGAGCAACAGTAGGACACCTTAGAAGCTACCCTTATGCCATGTTCATGGACATAAGGACTTACTAAAACGTCCTATACTCGACGACCACGTTTCGAGGGGCAAGGCAACAGTGAGGCGTACCCTAAGAGTGGTGTGTGAATTTGTGTATTGTTTTCAGTTATGTTTTATCTTGTCATGCATTATGGTGATCTAGGCTTTGATTTTATTTGGGCCATTCATTCTTTCATGCAAAATTTAGCAATTAACGGGTGCAGAAATTAAAGTACGGAAAACATAAATCCTACGCTATTACAAGGCGCGGGTCTATACATCGCCAAATCTTTACAAAGACCCGTTTTAAGTAAATAAGTGCGGAAAAAAAATAAAAAAACAGTAAAAAGGTCCTATTTACTATTACATATCCGGAGCAATTACATAATAATCGAACAAATTAAATACGCGCGAATAAAGAAAAGGGAATTAATTTTTTTGTCTTTTTTTTGGTAATTAAATGAAATTGAAAACTAATTAATTATTTTAATTACAAGAAAATATTTTTTGACCTTTTTTATGTTTTTATGAAATAAAATAAAAAAAGAATTAAAAATGTCAAAAGAAAAAGCCTAAGTCTAAATTTGTTTTTATTTATTGTGAAAAAAGGTTAAAATTAACTAATTAAACTAATTAATTTGTTAGTATTTTATTTACAAAAATAATTACTAAAGTGAATTTAATAATAATAATAATAATTACATTTTTTTTTGTTTTTTTCTGAATTTATGAAAATAATTATTTGTGAACTAACTAAATAATAATAATAATTAATAAAAGGAAAGAAAATAAGAAAAGAAATGCTAAACCAAGGAGGTGAAGGCCGGATTTTGGAGGTTTTACTCAAAATCATCCTTAGGCATCAAAAATTCCATCTAAGCCCATGGTTGTGATCGTCCATGTCTCCTGATCACGTCTATGCTTATGGTTTGTCCCAATTTCACCTGTAGACAAAATACCTAAAGACAAAACCAACGAACCCTAGGCACGGGTATTGTTATACGAAGCCTAAAAATGAAATTGAATATAGCAGTTACATTGGAAATTAGACATGGAGTATGAATATGTTATTATTTTCCAGAAAAAGTGCAAGAATGGAGAAACATGATTTCGTGTACAGGGGTGAGTTTGAGACAACTTACAGCGCTTGGTAGTGGACCTTAGGACGCGTTTGTGGTTGCTTTGGCTTCAGGGAGTGGCAAGGAAGAAAGCCACGTGCTTGCTTTGATCTGAAAATGTTTGCAACACCGCTTTAGATCTCTCACTTTTTTGGACAAATTTTGAACTTTTCCTCTGGCCGTGTAGGGCTGGATCTTCCTTGCGTAGGAACGGAGGTGCAGCTTAGGACAAGAAACCCCGTCGTACTTTACAAAGGCAGGTGCCTTGAACTTGTGAGGGATCACCACCCCAGAAGATAAACTTAGGTCCCCAAAGTCCAACCCAGGCACACGTTGGATATCCATAGCATTTAACCGGTCCTCCAGCTGTTTGTACTTGTCTTCAGCAGGAGGGTACTGCTCATCATTGAAGTCTGTCTCAGTGTCAGAGACTATGGGACTAGGAACCCTTCCCTCTTGGTGACTGCCTTCCCCAACAGATGGAGTAGTCCGCTCAGCCTCATTCTGCAGTGTATTCCCAGATCTGCGTCTAGGGTTGAACAAAACTGTCCTCTTCTTCTTCTTCTTCAAGAGCAGAGTCTTCAATTCCTGTTGTCCTTATGCTAAGCTCATGACCAGCTCCTGGAATTGGGCGTTCTGGGCCTGGAGGGCCTTGATAGCTTGTGCATTGGATGATTCAGGATTCATGATGACTGCTAAAATAAACAGCGAAGAAGGTAAATGACCTGTACAAAGGGTACCTGTAATTCAATGATATGTATGATATGCATGCAATGTTTTCAAGGACCTCGCGGGATAAACAAGAAAGATTGTTAGAATCTGAATCTGATGGCTTGATTGAAGGAACTTCATGTTGCTGAGAGTCCTTCTTCAAGGGTCAAGGCTCACCATATCTAGTGGGTCATAGCCCCTAACAACCTTGGCTAGAGGAAAATAAATCCTCTTTGCCCCTTGCTAGATGTTTGATTCGTCGTGACTTGCATCACAAGCCCTTGAGATCCTTGAAATGGGTTAGTCCTTATGTAGGATGCATGCAATGGTATGATGTTATGCTATGCATGGAGTAATGTAGGTAAACCCTGTTATGAGTCCAGATTAAGGACTATAAACAAAACCTGCAAGAAGCTCATGTGTTAGGTAACAGGCATGCAAGTAGTCAAGTTGGAAGGCACACAAGTCACACAAAAGAAACCTTAGAGTTTAGGCCAGCCTGGGGTTTGGGGTACTACCCTCTTGAAGTTGGTGGGCTCAAAACCTGTCCTATCAGAAGTAACTGGGTTCTAAGGGTCTCAATATCATTGGATTGTTTCCTGTGTTCATCGTTTCGATTTAGCCACTGAATTGGCGACCGAAATATTCCAAGAAAACAACCCTCAATTGAGCGTAGTATCGAGTATCAACCAACCTCGGACTGCACCAAAGTCAGTTATCTCACTACCCTAAAGAGGCCAAGATGGTTCAATTAAGGTTCCTAAGGTCAGTTGATGCTTCACGACACCACGCGGCGGCCCCGTACTTCCCTTGACTTGACTCAAGGGTTACCGGTACTCACCAAAGTGCCACATCAACGTAGCAGACTGCTTCAACCATGTCGGTATACCCCGCACAGTTCCCTCACAGTCTTGTTGCTACTTTCTGAGAAGGTATCCCCCAGATCCGGGTTAGGATCTATAGAACTCCCAAGACAGTACCCACAATAATAAAGCAAACAATTCAGAAAATTGAAAACACAAGTATGAGCTATCCTAAGGTACACCTCACTTTAAGTAGTCCCCAGCAAAGTCGCCAGTTCTGTGATCGGTGGATCTGGAACTGACTTTTTTTAGCTGGTTTCGCGAAATGTCGCGGAAGCAAGAGTCGCCACCGTCTTTTATGTTCTCCAACAAGGAAAGGACAAAAGCACAGCAAAATTCCTTATGAGATATGTTTCTCGGTTCGGGAGGTAGATTTATAGAAAGGGAAGGTGTTAGCACCCTTTCTATCCATGGTTATCCATGGGCTCTTAGATACTTGCTCTTATGTTTTCAAAGTGTTTGTTTGCTTTTCAAAATGTGAGTGGGTTTTGCAAAAGTTTCGTTGAAAGATTTCTGAATAACTCTTGTATCAGTCCTCAAGAGTGTTTGAAAAATTGTTTTGAAAGCTTTTTGAAAAGTGTCGGTGTGAAAAGATGTTTTGTTTTGTTTTTGAAAAGAGCAAGTATCTATGAGTCATCTACCTACCCTAAGGAATTAAGCTGTGTAAATGTCCTTAAGGTAGTGCCATCCCACCATTGAGAGGTAGGTA
Source organism: Vicia faba (assembly GCA_948472305.1). Taxonomy (NCBI): domain Eukaryota; kingdom Viridiplantae; phylum Streptophyta; class Magnoliopsida; order Fabales; family Fabaceae; genus Vicia; species Vicia faba. The sequence goes on from CATIWC010001133.1 coordinate 183,319, forward strand.
GCACCACCGTTGGAGGTGTTCGGGTCAATTCGAGTGTAGGGACAGTGTGGTCATCGAAGCAACAGTAGGACACCTTAGAAGCTACCCTTATGTCATTGATCCTTTTTAATTCCGAGGCAACCTTTCCGAGGCGACTGGATCATATCATGGACATAAGGACTTACTAAAACGTCCTGTACTCGACGACCACGTTTCGAGGGGCAAGGAAACAGTGAGGCGTACCCTAAGAGTGGTGTGTGAATTTGTGTATTGTCTCAAATCGGTGGCGACTCTTGTCTCAAATTTTGAACTTTTCCTCCCCAGCAGAGTCGCCAGTTCTGTGACCGGTGGAAATAGAACTGACTGTTTTTTAGCTGGTTTCACGAAATGTCGCGGTAAGCAAGAGTCGCCACCGTCTTTTATGTTCTCCAACATGGAAAGGACAAAAGCACAGCAAAATTCCTTATTCGAGAATGTTTCTCGGTTCGGGAGGTAGATTTATAGAAAGGGAAGGTGTTAGCACCCTTTCTATCCGTGGTTATCCACGGGCTCTTAGGTACTTGCTCTTATGTTTTCAAAGTGTTTGCTTTTCAAAGTGTTTGTGGGTTTGAAAAAGTTTCATTGAAAAATTTCTGAATGACTCTTGTATCTGTCCTCAAGAGTGTTTGAAAGATTTGTTTTGAAAGCTTTTAAAAGTGTAAGGTGTGAAAAGTATTTTGTTTGTTTTTTTGAAAAGAGCAAGTACCCATGAGTCATCTACCTACCCTAAGGAATTAAGCTGTATAAGTGTCCTTTAGGTAGTGCCATCCCACCATTGAGAGGTAGGTAGCACCACCATTGGAGGTGTTTGGGTCAATTCGATTTTAGGGACAGTGTGGTCACCGAAGCAACAGTAGGACACCTTAGAAGTAACCCTAATGTCCTAGATCCTTTTTAATCCGAGGCAACTGTTTCGAGGCAACTGTTTCGAGGCAACTGTTTCGAGGCAACTGGATCTTTGGACTAAGGGTGACCTCTAAGACGTCCTATACTTGATGACCACGTTTCGAAGGCAACGAGTGAGGCGTACCCTATAAGTGGTGTGTGCATTGTGTGTTGTATTCAGTTAATGTTTGTCTATGTAATTAGTGAGCTACGAGTTATTTTTATTTACATACATTCTTTCATGCATTTAACAGTTAGGGGGTGCGGAAAGTAAATTGCGGAAACATAAATCCTACGCTATTACAAGGCGCGGGTCTATACATCGCCAAAAATTACAAAGACCCGTTTTTTGGTAAATAAGTACGGAAAGTAAATAAAAACAGTAAAAGTCCTAATTACTATTACATCTGGAGGCAGTTACATAATAATCCAAAATAAGGAATTAAAATTAAAATGCGCGCGAAAGAAGAATCGGGAATGTCTTAAGGGTGTTGACCCTTTTTTTAGAAAAGAGAAATTGATTTTTTTGGCTTTTTGTCAATTAAAATGAAATTAAAGCTAATTAATGACTAATTAATTAATTTAATTAAAAGAAAATATTTTTTTGTTTTTATGTTTTTTATGAAATAAAAGGAATGAAATAAAATTAAAAGTTAACTTTACCTAATTCTAGATCTATTTTAATTATTTAAGAAAAGGAATTAAAATTGCCTAATTAAACTATTTTAGTTAATGTTTTATTTACAAAAATAATATGAGAATAATAATAATAATAATAATGTTAATTCTATTTTTTTTTTATGAAAATATGTTAATTATGTTAATTGTTAATAAGAAAATAAGGCAAATAAAAATGAAAATGACAAAACAAAATAAAAAAAGAAAAGTAAAGTAAACCCAAGGGGGGTGTGGGCTGGAATTTGAGGGTGCATTGTTGAATCCTGGCCCATTTGAACCTTCAGCTCGTTTGACTTCTTGGATTGCCTATGCCCACGTTGACTCCAGAGTACCATGGTCTTCATGCTTGGCCCTTGGATCTGCACTGGTGGACACTTGGAGCGCTGGGATGTGAGGCTTATGGTGCACCTTATTTTGGAATCTGCACAGGAAAGCATTGAGAAAAATAATATGGAACTATGAGGGGACCTGGGAATCGAACCCAGGTCCCAGAGATCACCAAGTATATTGCCAACCACTACACCAATCCTGCGCGTTTGTTAGTAAAATAGAAAAGAAACATAATATAAAATAAACGCACTATATGCTGAAAAAAGGAAAAAGCGCGCGCCCGTTTTGAATCAGCCAATCACATGGAGGCACGTCCTTCATCTTCTTCGTTTCCTGTAAAAACATAAAGCAGATAGCGGGGGTGAGTTTGTTATGACTTACAGTGCTTGATATGGAGTCTCATGGCGTGGTAAAGGTCTCTTTAGTTTCAGGGTATGGCAATGAAGGATCTCACGTGCTTTGTTTTATCTGAAACTGCCTGCAACCTTGCTTTAGATCTCACACTTTTTTGACAAATTCTGAGTTTTTGCTCTGCCGTTTTAGGGATGCCTTTTTTTCGTCCACGAGGGTGGGAAGGCTTGTATATGTGTATATGAATGAGTATTAATCAAAATAAAGAGCCTTGAAGCCTTGCCATCATGTTTTGGATTTTGCCATGAACACCATTTAAACAACTTGCCATTTTTGTGAAAATTTGAATTTCTTGCTTAGAATAGGCCTTGCACGAATTTGGAAGGTGAATAATGGTGTATCAAAGCTATTCAAACTCAAAGATATCCCTCCATTAATTTTCTTGATTTTTATTTGAATTTTAAAGATTTAAAATGATTTAAATCAAATAAAATTAAATAAAAATGGAAAAATTAATTTTTAATCTTGAAATAAATTGTGGGACACGTGGGAGGCATGGCCAAGCTGAACCAAGTGGAAAAAGTGGGCCTCTTTTGTCAAAAAATGAAATTTCAAGGATAGTTGACTTTGGCCATTTCACAAAAATTTCCCAACTTCTCCAATGCATATCTTGCTCAATTTTAAAGCTATGAACATGTTCTTGGACATTTTGGAAATGTCTTGAAGTCCTCTAACCAATGTCTTTGGTCCCATGTCATTTTGATTTACCAATCTCAAGTTATGGTCTTTGACTTAAAGTACATTTTTGTTGACTTTTGAAAATGACCTATAATGTTGAAATTGATAACTCTTTGTGAGAGCATTTCTTGGACTTGGAATGTGAATATGAGTTGTAGGAAATGTCCTCCCCTTAAATATGAGCATTGGATGGGATTTTTCTGATGAACCATGAAAAAGTTATGCCTTGGTCAAGTTACAGTTGACTTTTCAGCTGTCCAAAAATAGGAACTTTTGCATCTTCAGACTTTTTGAGCCATGCTTGTGGAATCATGATCAAGAATTGATCAAATGATGATTGTGGCTTCAAAATAAAATGTTGACCAAAAATTTTGACTTTTGACTGCCAAATGACCATTTTGCCCCTACAGTTGACTGTGGAGCAATTAGGGTTTTTGACTGTGCAACTTGACCTTGTGAGCCTTAAAACTTGACATGTGGATGCTTGACAAAGTGTATGAGCATATGGGACTTGATTGGGCCTTTGAAAACCTCAACTTCCTTGCAAGAACCAAAACCCTAGTTTGACTGGCTTAGGAGAGTGGTTGACTGTATAGCCCTTGAGTAGACTTTGAAGATTATGGGAGGGCAAATTTTGGGGTACAACAGTTGCCCCTGTTCAATCTTCTTAGACCTGAGGATGTAGATAGGCTTGTGTGCCTTTCGTGATCCGAAGGTGGAAGATGATTGAACACTAGAGTGCCCAGAAATTTGCACTCACATAGTAGAGTATCAGCAGTGTGATAGCGGGAATGGGCTTAAAGATGCCATTTGGAGATGTGGTGGATAGGAGGATGGGCTTAAAGATGCCATCTGGAAGATGTGACAGAACCTTGTCGGGAATGGGCTTATAGATGCCATTTGGAACTGTAATGGATAGCTGCGTCCGAATAAGAAATAGAATGGCCTCCGTGTCTGGAGCATATCTAGTCTGTGTTTGAATTAGTGACAGTATGTCATCCGAATCTGGATCGTATCTGGACTGTCTTTTGAATGAATCTGGACTAAACAATAGAATAGCATCCGGGCTGGAGCATCTCTAAGTTGTCATTGAAAAGAACTCTGAATAAGCAAAAGAATAGCGTCCATATCTGGAGCATTTCCCAGCTATATCTGAAAGGAAACTCTTGAATAAACAAAAGAACAGCATCCATATTTGGAGCATTTCCAAGCTATCTCTGAAAGGCAATCTGGAAGAAGTATCAGAACGTCGCCATGCCTGGGTCACATCTGAACTATCTCTAGAAGGAGTCTTGAATAAGCAAAAGAACAGCATCCATATCTGGAGCATTTCCAAGCTATCTCTGAAAGGAAATCTGGAATAAGTATCAGAACGTCGCCATGCCTGGGTCACATCTGAACTATCCCTAGAAGGAGTCTTGAATAAGCAAAAGAACAGCATCCATATCTGGAGCATTTCCAAGCTATCTCTGAAAGGAAATCTGGAATGAGTATCAGAACGTCGCCATGCCTGGGTCACATCTGAACTATCTCTAGAAGGAGTCTTGAATAAGAAAAAGAACAGCATCCATATCTGGAGCATTTCCAAGCTATCTCTGAAAGGAAAACTGGGATGAGTATCAGAACGTCGCCATGCCTGGGTCACATCTGAACTATCTCTAGAAGGAGTCTTGAATAAGCAAAAGAATAGCATCCATATTTGGAGCATTTCCAAGCTATCTCTGAAAGGAAATCTGGAATGAGTATCAGAATGTCGCCATGCCTGGGTCACATCTGAACTATCTCTAGAAGGAGTCTTGAATAAGCAAAAGAACAGCATCCATATCTGGAGCATTTCCAAGCTATCTCTGAAAGGAAATCTGGAAGAAGTATTAGAACATCGCCATGCCTGGGTCACATCTGAACTATCTCTAGAAGGAGTCTTGAATAAGCAAAAGAACAGCATCCATATCTGGAGCATTTCCAAGCTATCTCTTCAATCTCTTTAATGTAGATATGCCCTGGCTAGATACAGGTATCGAATCTGGAATCACGACAGTTGATAGTAACCGTCTTTGGATTGACCTTTTTCCTGAAAAGGCAAAACATCAGTTGTATGCGATGTCATGATGTATGAAAAGCATGATGTCATGATGTTCTCAAAAATAGATGATATTGTGTGATATGATGCGTATGTGCATGCATTGTGTATGTAAGCAGAATGTATGAAATGTGATATGTTTATGAATGTATTTTCGTCTAGGAAAATAAATCCTTGACGAATGCCGGGAAGTTGAATCCTAGGCTGATGTTGAAGAACAGAGTTCTTCGTTTCTGCTGGGGATGATGATTACAAGAATAAACCGGTAGGAGAAGATGACTCTGTTGGGGAATAAACTTGTAGAGATTACTCTGCGGGGAATCTACTCTGGGAAGAGATACTTCGCTGAGGTTTTGAAATTGATGATAACTCCGCTGGGGAATATTGAGATCTTCTTGGGATACCCAACTTCCTTGAGGCTGACAGTAGACTAACTCTGCTTGGGGAGAGTGTTGATGACTTGCTGGAGATATTGTGCCTTCTCGGGGCTGATTGGAGACCAACTCTGCTTGAGGAGAATTGTTGAATCTTGTTTTACTTAACAGGGAGTGAAGGTATCCTGGTTACGTTCTTCATCCGAACCTACCTCGGTACCTTGGTTGATAGAGCAACTAGATTGCTTGGACAACTCATTATTGCCCCTGTCTCTGATGTGAGAGAAGAAGATACCTTGTGGAGGTAATGGACAAATCTTCTGGTAGACAAGTGACGAGATGACGGAACATAGTCGTACGCTTTTGATCCCTATATTTTGCCTGGACCGCCTCTCGGGTTTTCAGTCCATCGGGATACCAATTTTTGCCCAAGCTGCCTTTTCAGGTTTTCGACTTGCCGGGTGTACAGATTTTTTCATTTCATCCCTTGTTTTTGCCCTAACCCTTTTGGTTCGCCGGGAAGCCCTTATTTTTGCCTAGGTGTGTCAACCTAGCGGGTCTTTGATTATGTGTAGTATTTTTTCGACTATGTCCATGCTCTCAGAATGTAGGGAGATGCCCCTGTTGTTGTGTTGCCATGCGACCAGAAGATGTTTGATCAGGCAAGATTCGTAGCTGGAACTCATGTCCAATGCCCCAGGTGACTCAGGAGGAGATTTTCCCCAAGTTGGTTAGCTTTTTGAGAGATTCTCTGAATCTTGACTTGATTGCCCCAGATGATGGACAATGCTCGTGTCGTGCCCCTTGATTGGGAATGCTTTCGTTCATCAGATATTCATCGTGCGAACTTCTATGTTGTTCAAACAAAAAGTCATATGCAAACAAAGTTAAGTTAAAAATGCAAACCTTATGTCTATCTTGAAATTTTAAAAAAAATGCATTTTTTGTAAAACAAGCAAATGAGTTTTTTTGTAAACTGTGATGTCAACTCGTTATTTTACCGCAAGCCTTAAGGAGTCAGGATACCTTTCGTAACAGTATGCTTTCGAACTAACCCATGCTTCAGCTAGGACTTTTAAGGGTTATAATGTGGCCTGGTTCACGGTTCAAGAAACAAAGGATAAAGGCTCAAAATTTATTTGTACCCACCCGTTCTTCGTGATGTTCTTCAAACCTAAACTCAGTTGATCGTGCGTTAGACCTTGTTCGAGTCTTTGCTTTGATCTTCCGGTGATGGTTCGGCTACTGACGATTTATTTTGAATAGGTAGTCATTTCTTTTTGTTGAGGGTTTGTATGACCTCTTTCTTTTTTGATTTCGTTATCCCTGTTTTTGCCTGAACTGTTTCTTTTTGAATTTACAGTCAGCGGGATGCCCCAGTTTTGTAAGTCTCCTTCATAGGTTTTGACTTATTAGGCTTTTATTTCTGAGAGATAATGACTGCCTGTCTTTATTATTATTCAGAACCATCATCGTCTTTTGTTTTGTAAGGACCTCTTTGGTGCCATTCATTATGCACTTGGATCAGCTGAGAGAACTACCCTGCCCCAGGTTATGATTAAGGGTTTAATTTTTGAAAAGAAAAACTCCTACTTCTTAGGCTCAAAGGGGTTGACGAAGGATTATCATCCTTATAACTCCAGTGTTTAGGAATTGAAACAATGCCTGTACCTCATCAGCGGGGTCTGTTCAAAAGCATACTGTAAATCGTGGTATCGTTTTCGTCATCCTCCCTCAAGAGGCTTAGAATTTTAAATCGAGAGTTTGACATCACAAAAATATGAAAGCAATTTGAATATAGCGAAGGCGAATATATTGATTCAAAACAGACATATGCGATGCATTAATGAGATAACAACGTTTGACATGAATAAATGTTTAAACAATCAAAGAAAAATACAACTTGAACATTCGAATGAACAAAAGTTTTCTAGTCTCAGGATTTGTCACTTGCAGGGATAGTAGAAGAACTCTGCCTGACCATCTTGGGTGAATTCCACTGCTCCTTCGTTAATCAGGTCTTGGATCTTATTCTTCAGAGCCCAGCAGTCGTCGGTGTCATGTCCTGGACTATCAGAGTGCTATGCACATCTTTCCTCAGGATTGTACTTTAGGGAGTTTGTGTTGAGATTCTTAGGAGGGTCCCTTAACGTCACCAGATTCAACCTCAACAATTGTTGTAAAGCTTGAGACGGTGACACGTTGAGCTTAGTGAATTGCCTCCTGGGCTTACTCTGATCAACCCGTTGCTCTGGGCGAGGTTGTTGCTGGACCTGTGAGGTAGCAGCACCTTGAAGAGGCCTATTCTTCACCACACCAAACTCTTGTCCTCTTGGAAGCTGATCCATGACCTGGTCCCTGATTTTGACTGGTTGCTTCATGTTGTATCTGTCTTGATGAAGCTGACTGATCATGGTCCTCAACTCCTCTTGCTCCCGAGCCAAGCCTTGGATAAGGGCTATCTGCCCCAGCATCTGAGTTCTCAGTGCATCCACCTCAGCTTGCAGATGTTTCAGTCGTCCGTCCTTGTCGTCCTCAGGACTTTTCTTGGCCAAATTCCCCACGAGGAGTGCCCTCGGCTCTTCCTGCCCCTTGGATAGGCTTAGGAAGATCTCCCTGAACTGAGTCTCTTGAGCGTGAAGACCCTGGTTATCTTGTTGGGAAGCCATTGCTGAAATAAACAGCGAAGAGGGTAAGTAACCCGTAAAGAAGGGTACCTGTAATGCAATGATATGTATGTATGCATGCAATGTTTTCAAGGATCTCGCGGGGTAAACAAGAAAATTGTTAGAGTTGGGATCCGATAGCTTGATTGAAGGAACTGCATGTTGTTGAGAGTCCTTCTTCAAGGGTCAAGGCTCACCATATCGAGTGGGTCATAGCCCCTGACAACCTTGGCTAGAGGAAAATAAATCCTCTTTGCCCCTTGCTGGAAAGTTGGTTCATCATGACCTGCATCACAAGCCCCTGAGATCCTTGAAATGGATTAGTCTTTGTGCAGGATGTATGCAATGGTATGATGTTATGATGTTATGCTATGCGTGGGGTAATGTAGGTAAACCCTGTTATGAGTCCAGATTAAGGACTATAAACAAAACCTGCAAGAAACTCAAGTGTCAGATAACAAGTATGCAAGTAGTCAAGTTGGAAGGCACACAAGTCACACAAGAGATCCCTTAGAGTTAAGGCCAGCATGGGGTCTAGGTATGGTTCAGATGTGACCCAGGCATGGCGACGTTCTGATACTTATTCCAGATTTCTTCTCAGATATAACTTAGAGATGCTCCGGACACGGAGGCTGTTCTATTGTTTATTCAGAGATCACCTTCTAGATATGGTTCAGATGTGACCCAGGCATGGCGACGTTCTGATACTCATTCCAGATTTCCTTTCAGAGATAGCTTAGAAATGCTCCAGATATGGATGTTGTTCTGTTGCTTATTCAAGACTCCTTCTAGATATGGTTCAAATGTGACCCAGGCATGGCGACGTTCTGATACTCATTCCAGATTTCCTTTCAGAGATAGCTTGGAAATGCTCCAAATATGGATGCTGTTCTTTTGCTTATTCAAGACTCCTTCTAGATATGGTTCAGATGTGACCCAGGCATGACGACGTTCTGATACTCATTCCAGATTTCTTCTCAGATATAACTTAGAGATGCTCCGGGCACGGAGGCTGTTCTGTTGTTTATTCAGAGATCACCTTTCTAGATATGGTTCAGATGTGACCCAGGCATGGCGACGTTCTGATACTTATTCCAGATTTCTTCTCATATATAACTTAGAGATGCTCCGGACACGAAGGCTGTTCTATTGTTTATTCAGAGATCACCTTCTAGATATCGTTCAGATGTGACCCAGGCATGGCGACGTTCTGATACTTATTCCAGATTTCTTCTCAGATATAACTTAGAGATGCTCCAGACACGGAGGTTGTTCTATTGTTTATTCAGAGATCACCTTCTAGATATGGTTCAGATGTGACCCAGGCATGGCGACGTTCTGATTCTCATTCCAGATTTCCTTTCAGAGATAGCTTGGAAATGCTCCAGATATGGATGCTGTTCTGTTGCTTATTCAAGACTCCTTCTAGATATGGTTCAGAACTGTTGTACCCCAAAATTTGCCCTCCCATATTCTTCAAAGTTTTGACAAGCATCATCTTTAAATGCTTCAAGATCTCTCAAGGGCTACACAGTCAACCACCCTCATAAGCCAGTCAAATTAGGGTTTTGGTTCTTGCAAGGAAGTTGAGGTTTTCAAGGGCTCAATCAAGTCCCATATGCTCATATACATTGTCAAGCACCTACATGTCAAGTTTCAAGGCTCATAAGGTCAAGTTGCACAGTCAAAAGTCCCATTTGCTCAACAGTCAACTGTAGGGGCAAAATGGTCATTTGGCAGTCAAAAGTCAAAAAATTTGGTCAACATCTTATTTTGAAGCCACAATCATCATTTGATCAATTCTTGATCATGATTTCACAAGAATGGCTCAAAAATCATCAAGGTGTCAAAAGTTTCTATTTTTGGACAGTTGAAAAGTCAACTGTAACTTGACCAAGGCATAACTTTTTCATGGTTCATCAGAAAAATTCCATCCAATGCTCATCTTGAAGGGGAAGAAATTTCCTACAATTCATCTTCACATTCCAAGTCCAAGAAATGCTCTCACAAAAAGTTATCAATTTCAACATTATAGGTCATTTTCAAAAGTCAACAAAAAGGCACTTTAAGTCAAAGACCATAACTTGAGATTGGTAAATCAAAATGACATGGGACCAAAGACATTGGTTAGAGGACTTCAAGACCTTTCCAAAATGTCCAAGAACATGTTCATAGCTTTAAAATTGAGCAAGATATGAATTGGAGAAGTTGGGAAATTTTTATGAAATAGTCAAAGTCAATTATCCTTGAAACTTCATTTTTGACAAAAGGGGCCCACTTTTTCCACTTGTTTCAGCTTGGCTATGCCTCCCACGTGTCCCACAATTTATTTCAAGATTTAAAATTAATTTTTTTCATTTTTATTTAATTTTATTTAATTTAATTCATTTTAAATCTTTAAAATTCAAATAAAAATCAAAGAAATTAATGGAGGGATGTATTTTGTATTGAATAGCTTTGATACACCTTGAAATACCTTCCAAATTCGTGCAAGGCCTATTATGGGCACAAAAATTCAAATTTTCACAAGAATGGAAAGTTGTTTAAATGGTGTTCATGGCAAAATCAAAACATAATTGCAAGGCTTAAAGGTCCTTTATTTTGATGGATTCACATCTCATTACTATATATACAAACCTTGCAAGCCTCATTCCCAAGCTAGAACATTACACAAACGGCCAGAGCAAAATCCAAAAAAGTGTCAAAAAAAGTGTGAGATCAAAAATCCATCATACCGCGCTGTAAATTCTTCCCAGATCCCCTATAATTTCCATATTATTTTTTCAATTGCTTTCATGTGCAGATTCTCAAAAGAGGAACACCATAAACCTCATATCCCAGTGCTCCAAGTGTTCACCAGCACAGATCTAGGGGCCAAACACAAGGAACACCATGGTCTGGAGTCAGCGTGCTGCAGGCAATCATGAAAGTCAAACGTGGCTTAGATTTCAGTGGGCTTGGATTGCTTCAATAAACCTCCTATTTGGCCCACACCCCCTTTGGTTGTTACTTCCTTTTTTTTTATTTTGTTATTTTTAATTGCTAACCTTTTAATTATTTTTATTATTAACAATTAACTTAATTAACATATTTTCATAAAAAACCAAAAAATAAAATTAACATTATTATTATTATTATTTTATTTTGGTAAATAAACAACAATTGAATTAGTTTTTTAATTAGGCTATTTTAACTCTTTTTTTAATAACTAAAATAACTTAGGTTTAGGTTAATCTTTAACTTTTTTTCTTTTTATTTTTATTTTATTCCATAAAAAAACAAAAAATATTTTCTTTTAATTAAACTAATTAATTAGCCATTAGTTAGTTTTAATTTCACTTTAACTATAAAAAAGACCAAAAAATTTCAATTTCTTTTCTTAAAAAAGGGTCAACACCCTTAGACATTCCCGATTAATTTATTCGCGCGCATTTACTTTATTTGATTATTATGTAATTGCCTTCAAGAATGTAATAGTTAAATAGGTTTATCGCTTTATTTAATTTTCCGTACTTATTTACTAAAAACGGGTCTTTGTAATTTTTGGCGATGTATAGACCCGCGCCTTGTAATAGCGTAGGATTTATGTTTCCGCAATTTACATTCCGCACCCCCTTAACTGCTAAACTTGCATGAAAGAATGTATGTAAATAAAAATAACTCGTAGCTCACTAATAACAAAGACAAACATAACATGAATACAACATACAATGCACACACCACTTCTAGGGTACGCCTCACTTGTTGCCTTCGAAACGTGGTTGTCAAGTATAGGACGTCTTAGCGGTCCTTATGTCCATGATCCAGTTGCCTCGAAACAGTTGCCTCGAAACAGTTGCCTCGAAACAGTTGCCTCGGAACAGTTGCCTCGAAACGGTTGCCTCGGATTAAAAAAAGGATCAAGGACATAAGGGTAGCCTCTAAGGTGTCTTGTTGTTGCTTCGGTGACCACACTGTCCCTACAATCGAATTGACCCGAACACCTCCAACGGTGGTGCTACCTACCTCTCAATGGTGGGATGGCACTACCTAAAAGACACTTACACAGCTTAATTCCTTAGGGTAGGTAGATGACTCATAGATACTTGCTCTTTTCAAAAATAAACAAAATACTTTTTACACCTTACACTTTCAAAAAGCTTTCAAAACAAATTTTTCAAACACTCTTGAGGACTGATACAAGAGTTATTCGGAAATCTTTCAAAGAAACTTTTTCAAACCCACTCACAATTGAAAAGCAAACATTTTGAAAATATAAAGAGCAAGTATCTAAGAGCCCGTGGATAACCACGGATAGAAAGGGTGCTAACACCTTCCCTTTCTATAAATCTACCTCCCGAACCGAGAAACATTCTCGAATAAGGAATTTTGCTGTGCTTTTGTCCTTTCCATGTTGGAGAACATAAAAGACGGTGGCGACTCTTGCTTACCGCGACATTTCGCGAAACCAGCTAAAAAATAGTCAGTTCTATTTCCACCGATCACAGAACTGGCGACTCTGCTGGGGATACTTAAAGTGAGGTGTACCTTAGGATAGCTCATACTTGTGTTTTCAATTGCTTTTTTTTGCTTGCTTTAATATTATTGGGCCTGTCTTGGGAGTTCTATAGATCCTAACCCGGATCTGGGGGATACCTTCTTAGAAAGTAGCAACAAGACTGTGAGGGAACTGTGTGGGGTATACCGACACGGTTGAAGCAGTCTGCTACGTTGATGTGGCACTTTGGTGAGTACCGGTAACTCTTGAGTCAAGTCAAGGAGAGTACGGGGCCGCCGCGTGGTGTCGTGAAGCATCAACTGACCTTAGGAACCTTAATTGAACCATCTTGGCATCTTTAGGGTAGTGAGATAACTGACTATGGTGCAGTCCGAAAAGTTCCTCATTTGTGTTTTCAAAATGTTTGTTTGCTTTTCAAAGTGTGAGTGGGTTTGAAAAAGTTTCATTGAAAACTTCAATTTGACTCTTGTATCAGTCCTCAAGAGTGTTGTGAAGCGTTTGTTTTGAAATCTTTTAGAAAGTGTCAGTGTGAAAAGAGTTTTTTTTTATTTGTTTTGAATTAGAGCAAGTATCTACGAGTCATCTACCTACCCTAAGGAATTAGGCTGTGTAAATGTCCTTAAGGTAGTGCCATCCCATCATTGAGAGGTAGGTAGCACCACCGTTGGAGGTGTTCGGGTCAATTCGTTTGTAGGGACAGTGTGGTCACCGAGCAACAGCAAGACACCTTAGAAGCTACCCTTATGCCATTGATCTTTTTATTCCGAGGCAACCGTTTCGAGGCAACTTGTTTCGAGGCAACTAGATCAATGGACATAAGGACTCACTAAGACGTCCTATACTCGACGGCCACGTTTTGAGGGGCAAGGCAACAGTGTGGTCACCAGAGCAACGGTAGGACACCTTAGATGCTACCCTTATGCCATGGGTCATGGACATAAGGACTTACTAAAACGTCCTATACTCGACGACCACGTTTCGAGGGGCAAGGCAACAGTGAGGCGTACCCTAGAAGTGGTGTGTGCATTTGTGTGTTGTATTCAGTTAATGTTTTATCTTGTCATGCATTATGGTGATCTACGCTTTGATTTTATTTGGGCCATTCATTCTTTCATGCAAAATTTAGCAGTTAAGGGGTGCAGAAAGTAAATTGCGGAAAACGTAAATCCTACGCTATTACAAGGCGCGGGTCTATACATCGCCAAATCTTTACAAAGACCCGTTTTAAGTAAATAAGTGCGAAAAATAAAAAAACAGTAAAAAGGTCCTATTTACTATTACATATCCGGACCAATTACATAATAATCGAACAAATTAAATACGCGCGAATAAAGAAAAGGGAATTAATTTTTTTGTCTTTTTTTTTGGTAATTAAATGAAATTGAAAACTAATTAATTATTTTAATTACAAGACAATATTTTTTGACCTTTTTTATGTTTTTATGACATAAAATAAAAAAAGAATTAAAAATGTCAAAAGAAAAAGCCTAAGTCTAAATTTGTTTTTATTTATTGTGAAAAAAGGTTAAAATTAACTAATTAAACTAATTAATTTGTTAGTATTTTATTTACAAAAATAATTACTAAATTGAAATTAATAATAATAATAATTACATTTTTTTTGTTTTTTTTCTGAATTTATGAAAATAATTATTTGTGAACTAACTAAATAATAATAATAATTAATAAAAGGAAAGAAAATAAGAAAAGAAATGCTAAACCAAGGAGGTGAAGGCCCGATTTTGGAGGTTTTACTCAAAATCATCCTTAGGCATCAAAAATTCCATCTAAGCCCATGGTTGTGATCGTCCATGTCTCCTGATCACATCTATGCTTATGGTTTATCCCAATTTCACCTGTAGACAAAATACCTAAAAACAAAACCAACGAACCCTAGGCACGGGTATTGTTATACGAAGCCTAAAAATGAAATTGAATATAGCAGTTACATTGGAAATTAGGCATGGAGTATGAATATGTTATTATTTTCCAGAAAAAGTGCAAGAATGGAGAAACATGATTTCGTGTACAGGGGTGAGTTTGAGACAACTTACAGCGCTTAGTAGTGGACCTTAGGACACGTTTGTGGTTGCTTTGGCTTCAGGGAGTGGCAAGGAAGAAAGCCACGTGCTTGCTTTGATCTGAAAATGTTTGCAACACCGCTTTAGATCTCTCACTTTTTTGGACAAATTTTGAACTTTTCCTCTGGCCGTTTGTGCACACTCTCCTTTTTTTTAGGTCCTGAATGAGGCTTGCAAGGCTTGTATATATAGGCTTGGATGAGAATCAGTCACATTAAGGAGCTTTTAAGCCTTGCAATGAAGTTTTGATTTTCTCCATAATCACCATTGAAATAACTTGCCATATTTGCTCCAAATTTGAATTTTTTTGCTTGAAATAGGTCTTGAACGAATTTGTTATATGTTTTATGGTGTATCAAAGCTATTCAAACCACAAAATATCCTCCCATTAATTTTCTTGATTTTTATTTGAATTTTAAAGATTTAAAATGAATTAAATCAAATAAAATTAAACAAAAATAGAAAAATTAATTTTTATTCTTGAAATAAAACATGGGACACGTGGGAGGTATGGCAAATCTGAATCAAGTGGAAAAAGTGGGCCCCTTTTGTCAAAAATGAAATTTCAAGGATAAATGATTTTGGCCATTTCACAAAAATTTCCCAACTTCTCCAATGCATATCTTGCTCAATTTTGAAGTTATGAACATGTTCTTAGACATTTTGGAAAGGTCTTGAAGTCCTCTAACCAATGTCTTTTGTCCCATGTCATTTTGAGTTACCAATCTCAAGTTATGGTCTTTGACTTAAAGTCCCTTTTTGTTGACTTTTGAAAACGACCTATAATGTTGAAATTGATAACTTTTTGTGAGAGCATTTCTTGGACTTGAAGTGTGAAGATGAGTTGTAGGAAATGTCATTCTCTTCAAAATGAGCTTTGGATGGAATTTTTCTGATAAACCATGAAAAAGTTATGCCTTGGTCAAGTTACAGTTGACTTTTCAGCTGTCCAAAAATAGAAACTTTTGACACCTTGATGATTTTTGAGACATCCTTGTGAAATCATGATCAAGACTTGATCAAATGATGATTGTGGATTCAAAATAAGATGTTGACCAAAAATTTTGACTTTTGACTGCCAAATGACCATTTTGCCCCTGTAGTTGACTGTGGAGCAATTAGGGTTTTTGACTGTGTAACTTGACCTTGTGAGCCTTGAAACTTGACATGTAGATGCTTGACAATGTGTATGAGCATATAGGACTTGATTGAGCCCTTGAAAACCTCAACTTCCTTGCAGGAACCAAAAACCCTAGTTTGACTGGCTTAGGAGGATGGTTGACTGGGTAGCCCTTGAGTAGACTTTGAACCATTTGAGGTGATGCTTGTCAAAACTTTGAAGATTGAACAGGGGCAACAATTTCACTTTAGTAATTATTTTTGTAAATAAAATACTAACAAATTAATTAGTTTAATTAGTTAATTTTAACCTTTTTTCACAATAAATAAAAACAAATTTAGACTTAGGCTTTTTCTTTTGACATTTTTAATTCTTTTTTTATTTTATTTCATAAAAACATAAAAAAGGTCAAAAAATATTTTCTTGTAATTAAAATAATTAATTAGTTTTCAATTTCATTTAATTACCAAAAAAAAAGACAAAAAAATTAATTCCCTTTTCTTTATTCGCGCGTATTTAATTTGTTCGATTATTATGTAATTGCTCCGGATATGTAATAGTAAATAGGACCTTTTTACTGTTTTTTTTTTAATTTTCCGCACTTATTTACTTAAAACGGGTCTTTGTAAAGATTTGGCGATGTATAGACCCGCGCCTTGTAATAGCGTAGGATTTACGTTTTCCGTACTTTAATTTCCGCACCCCTTAATTGCTAAATTTTGCATGAAAGAATGAATGGCCCAAATAAAATCAAAGCGTAGATCACCATAATGCATGACAAGATAAAACATAACTGAAAACAATACACAAATTCACACACCACTCTTAGGGTACGCCTCACTGTTGCCTTGCCCCTCGAAACGTGGTCGTCGAGTACAAGACGTTTTAGTAAGTCCTTATGTCCATGATATGATCCAGTTGCCTCAGAAAGGTTGCCTCGGAATTAAAAAGGATCAATGACATAAGGGTAGCTTCTAAGGTGTCCTATTGTTGCTTCGATGACCACACTGTCCCTACACTCGAATTGACCCGAACACCTCCAACGGTGGTGCTACCTACCTCTCAATGGTGGGATGGCACTACCTTAAGGACATTTACACAGCTTAATTCCTTAGGGTAGGTAGATGACTCATAGATACTTGCTCTTTTCAAAAACAAAACAAAACATCTTTTCACACCGACACTTTTCAAAAAGCTTTCAAAACAATTTTTCAAACACTCTTGAGGACTGATACAAGAGTTATTCAGAAATCTTTCAACGAAACTTTTGCAAAACCCACTCACATTTTGAAAAGCAAACAAACACTTTGAAAACATAAGAGCAAGTATCTAAGAGCCCATGGATAACCATGGATAGAAAGGGTGCTAACACCTTCCCTTTCTATAAATCTACCTCCCGAACCGAGAAACATATCTCATAAGGAATTTTGCTGTGCTTTTGTCCTTTCCTTGTTGGAGAACATAAAAGACGGTGGCGACTCTTGCTTCCGCGACATTTCGCGAAACCAGCTAAAAACAGTCAGTTCTAAATCCACCGATCACAGAACTAAATTTTGTTATACGAAGCCTAAAAATGAAATTGAATATAGCAGTTACATTGGAAATTAGGCATGGAGTATGAATATGCTATTATTTTCCAGAAAAAGTGCAAGAATGGAGAAACATGATTTCGTGTACAAGGGTGAGTTTGAGACAACTTACAGCGCTTGGTAGTGGACCTTAGGACGCGTTTGTGGTTGCTTTGGCTTCAGGGAGTGGCAAGGAAGAAAGCCATGTGCTTGCTTTGATCTGAAAATGTTTGCAACACCGTTTTAGATCTCTCACTTTTTGGACAAATTTTGAACTTTTCCTCTGGCCGTTTGTGCACACTCTCCTTTTTTTCTAGGTCCTGAATGAGGCTTGCAAGGCTTGTATGTATAGGCTTGGATGAGAATCAGTCACATTAAGGAGCTTTTAAGCCTTGCAATGAAGTTTTGATTTTCTCCATAATCACCATTGAAATAACTTGCCATATTTGCTCCAAATTTGAATTTTTTTGCTTGAAATAGGTCTTGAACGAATTTGGTATATGTTTTATGGTGTATCAAAGCTATTCAAACCACAAAATATCCTCCCATTAATTTTCTTGATTTTTATTTGAATTTTAAAGATTTAAAATGAATTAAATCAAATAAAATTAAACAAAAATAGAAAAATTAATTTTTATTCTTGAAATAAAACATGGGACACGTAGGAGGCATGTCCAAGCTGAAACAAGTGGAAAAAGTGGGCCCCTTTTGTCAAAAATGAAGTTTCAAGGATAATTGACTTTGGCCATTTCACAAAAATTTCCCAACTGCTCCAATGCATATCATGCTCAATTTTAAATCTATGAACATGTTCTTGGACATTTTGGAAAGGTCTTGAATTCCTCTAACCAATGTCTTTGGTCCCATGTCATTTTAATTTACCAATCTCAAGTTATGGTCTTTGACTCAAAGTGCCTTTTTATTGACTTTTGAAAATGACCTATAATGTTGAAATTGATAACTTTTTGTGAGAGAATTTCTTGTATTTGGAATGTGAAGATGAGTTGTAGGAAATGTCCTCCCCTTCAAGATGAGCATTGGATGGGATTTTTCTGATGAACCATGAAAAAGTTATGCCTTGGTCAAGTTACAGTTGACTTTTCAACTGTCCAAAAATGGAAACTTTTGCATCTTGATGATTTTTGAGCCATTCTTGTGGAATCATGGTCAAGACTTGACCAAATGATGATTGTGGCTTCAAAATAAGATGTTGACCAAAAATTTTGACTTTTGACTGCCAAATGACCATTTTGCCCCTACAGTTGACTGTTGAGCAAATGGGACTTTTGACTGTGCAACTTGACCTTTGTGAGCCTTGAAACTTGACATGTAGGTGCTTGACAATGTTTATAGGCATATGGGACTTGATTGGACCATTGAAAACCTCAACTTCCTTGAAGGAACCAAAACCTTAATTTTGACTGGCTTAGGAGGATGGTTGACTGTGCAATCCTTGGAGTAGCCTTGAACCATTTGAGGTGATGCTTGGCAAAACTTTTGAAGAATATGGGAGAGCAAATTTTGGGGTACAACAGTTGCCCCTGTTCAATCTTCTTAGACCTGAGGATGTAGATTGGCTTGTGTGCCTTTCGTGATCCAAGGGTGGAAGATGATTGAACACTAGAGTGCCCAGAAATTTGCACTCACATAGTAGAGTATCAGCAGTGTGATGTCGGGAATGGGCTTACAGATTCCATTTGGAGAGATGATGGGTAGGAGGATGGGCTTATAGATGCCATCTGGAAGTGTGACAGAACCTTGTCAGGAATGGGCTTAGATGCCATTTGGAACTATAATGGATAGTTGAATCTGAATAAGAAATAGAATAGCTTCCGTGTCTGGGGCATATCTAGTCTATATCTAATTGCTGACATCTGAACGAGTAGTAGAATGACCGCCGGGTCTGGGGTATATCCATACTGCATGAGTAATAGAATGTCATCCGAATCTGGATCGTATTTGGACTGAACAATAGAATAGCATCCGGGATGGAGCATCTCTAAGTTGTCTTTAGAAGTTTGAATCTGAATAAGCAATAGAATAGCGCCCGGATCTGGAGCATCTCTAAGCTATATCTCAAAGGAAATCTAGAATAAGTATCAGAACGTCGCCATGCCTGGGTCACATCTGAACTATCTTTAGAAAGAGTCTTGAATAAGCAAGAAAATAGCATCCATATCTGGAGCATGTCTAAGCTATCTCTGAAAGGAAATCTGGAATGAGTATCAGAACGTCGCCATGCCTGGGTCACATCTGAACCATATCTAGAAGGAGTCTTGAATAAGCAAAAGAACAACATCCATATCTGGAGCATTTCCAAGCTATCTCTGAAAGGAAATCTGGAATGAGTATCAGAACGTCGCCATGCCTGGGTCACATCTGAACCATATCTAGAAGGAGTCTTGAGTAAGCAAAAGAACAGCATCCATATCTGGAGCATTTCCAAGCTATCTCTGAAAGGAAATCTGGAATGAGTATCAGAACGTCGCCATGCATGGGTCACATCTGAACCATATCTAGAAGGAGTCTTGAATAAGCAAAAGAACAACATCCATATCTGGAGCATTTCCAAGCTATCTCTGAAAGGAAATCTGGAATGAGTATCAGAACGTCGCCATGCCTGGGTCACATCTGAACCATATCTAGAAGGAGATCTCTGAATAAACAATAGAACAGCCTCCGTGTCTGGAGCATCTCTAAGTTATATTTGAGAAGAAATCTGGAATAAGTATCAGAACGTCGCCATGCCTGGGTCACATCTGAACCATATCTAGGAAGGAATTTTGAATAAGCAAAAGAACATCATCCATATCTGGAGCATTTCCAAGCTATATCTGAAAGGAAATCTGGAATGAGTATCAGAACGTCGCCATGCCTGGGTCACATCTGAACCATATCTAGAAGGAGTCTTGAATAAGCAAAAGAACAACACCCATATCTGGAGCATTTCCAAGCTATCTCTGAAAGGAAATCTGGAATGAGTATCAGAACGTCGCCATGCCTGGGTCACATCTGAACCATATCTAGAAGGAGTCTTGAGTAAGCAAAAGAACAGCATCCATATCTGGAGCATTTCCAAGCTATCTCTGAAAGGAAATCTGGAATGAGTATCAGAACGCCGCCATGCCTGGGTCACATCTGAACCATATCTAGAAGGAGTCTTGAATAAGCAAAAGAACAGCATCCATATCTGGAGCATTTCCAAGCTATCTCTGAAAGGAAATCTGGAATGAGTATCAGAACGTCGCCATGCCTGGGTCACATCTGAACCATATCTAGAAGGAGATCTCTGAATAAACAATAGAACAGCCTCCGTGTCCGGAGCATCTCTAAGTTATATCTGAGAAGAAATCTGGAATAAGTATTAGAACGTCGCCATGCCTGGGTCACATCTGAACCATATCTAGGAAGGAATTTTGAATAAGCAAAAGAACAGCATCCATATCTGGAGCATTTCCAAGCTATCTCTGAAAGGAAATCTAGAATGAGTATCAGAACGTCGCCATGCCTGGGTCACATCTGAACCATATCTAGAAGGAGTCTTGAATAAGCAAAAGAACAACATCCATATCTGGAGCATTTCCAAGCTATCTCTGAAAGGAAATCTGGAATGAGTATCAGAACGTCGCCATGCCTGGGTCACATCTGAACCATATCTAGAAGGAGTCTTGAATAAGCAAAAGAACAGCATCCATATCTGGAGCATTTCCAAGCTATCTCTGAAAGGAAATCTGGAATGAGTATCAGAACGTCACCATGCCTGGGTCACATCTGAACCATATCTAGAAGGAGATCTCTGAATAAACAATAGAACAGCCTCCATGTCCGGAGCATCTCTAAGTTATATCTGAGAAGAAATCTGGAATAAGTATCAGAACGTCGCCATGCCTGGGTCACATCTGAACCATATCTAGAAAGGAATTTTGAATAAGCAAAAGAACAGCATCCATATCTGGGGCGTTTCCAAGCTATCTCTTTAATCTTTTTAACGTAGACATGCCTGACCGGATACAGGTATCGAATCCACAATCAATCGCTCACGGACATGCCCTGGCTAGATACAGGAATCGAATCTGGGATTGCGATAGTTGATAGTAATCATCTTTGTATTGACCTTTCCTGAGAAAAAGCAAAACATTAGTTATATGCAATGTCATGGTGCATGGAATGCGCGGTGTCATGACGTTTATAACCAATGAGATTGTAGAATGTGATGTTTATATCATGTATGAAAATGTGATGTTTGCGAATGTATTTTTTGTCTAGGAAAATAAATCCTTGACGAATGCCGGGAGCTAATCCTGGGCTGATGTTTGAAGAGTGGAGAATTCTTCGTTTACGCTGGGGAAAATGATTGCAAGGATAAACCGGTAGAAGGAGATGACCCCGTTGGGGAATAAGCTTGGAGAGATTACTCTGCGGGGAAAATTACTCTAGCGATCTTGCTGGGGAAAATACTCTGTGGGAAGAGAGGTACTTCGCTGAGATGTTGTATGAGAACTCCGCCGGGGATACCATTGTTGAGTTACGCTTTGGCGATTTGAGGAACTCCGCTGGGGATAGGAAGACTTCGCCGAGGACGACCTTTCTGTGGCAATTAGCTGAGGATAACCCAGTTATAAGCTCTAGTGAAGAATAACCTTCTGAATAAAGATGGGGAGAGATATGCTCTGCAAAGGATAAGCTTCCAGAATCTACTGGGGATAAGCTTCCTACTGGGGAGATTGATTCAACTCTCCTGGGGAGACTTTGGACTGTACTGGGGAGGGGCTCCGCTGGATGTCTAGATTCCGCCGGAGAACAATCTTAGATCAAGACTGTCGGGGATGCTTGTTGAGGATGTTTGTAGACTCCGCTGAGGAATGTTGAGATCTTCTGGGGGTAATCCAACTTCCTTAAGGCTGACGGAGTATAAATCTGCTCGGGGAGAGTATCGCTGACCTACTGGAGATATTGTGCCTTGTAGGGCTTATGGGAATCCAACTCTGCTTGGGGAGAATTGTTGAATCTTGGCTCGCTCTCTGGGGAATTAAGGCATCTTGGTTGTTCTTCAGCCGAACTTACCTTGGTACCTTGGTGGACAGAGCAATTAGATCGCTTAGACGACTCATTATTGCCCCAGTTTCAGTGGGAGAAGGCACCTGTGGGGGTAATTGACAAATCTTCTGGTAGACAGGTGACGAGATGCCAGGACATAGTTGTATGCTTTGATCCCTAATTTTTGCATGGACCTCCCTTTCGGGTTTTCAGTCCACCGGGATACCCATTTTTGCCCAAGCCGCCTTTTCAGGTTTTCGACTTGCCGGGTGTACAGTTTTTTTTTCATTTCATCCCTTATTTTTGCCCGAACCCTTTTGGTTCGTCGGGAAGCCCTTATTTTTGCCTAGGTATGTCAACCTAGCGGGTCTTTGATTATGCGCAGTATTTTTTCGACTATATCCATGCTCTCAGGATGTAGGGAGATGCCCCTGTTATTGATATTGCATTGCCGTACCACTAGAAGATGTCTGATCAGGCAAGATTCGTTGTCGGAATGCCCCAGGTGATCCAGATGGAGATTTGCCCCAAGCTGGTTGGCCTTTTGAGAGATTCTCCGAATCTTGATTTAACTGCCCCGAATGATGGACAATGATCATGCCTGCCCCTTGGTTGGGAGTGCTTTTGCCCATAAGATATTCTTCGTGCGAATTTCTTTGCTGTTCAAATAAATAGTTATATGTGCAAGCAATGTTATTTCAAAAATGCAAAGATTATGTCTGTCTTGAAGATTTTGAAAAATGCATTTTTTTCATAAAAAACAAGTGAATTTTGTAAATTGTGATGTCAACTCGTCATTTTACCGCAAGCCTTAAGGAGTCAGGATACCTTTCGTAACAGTATGCTTTCGAACTAACCCATGCTTCAGCTAGGACTTTTGAGGGTTATAACGTGGCCTGGTTCACGGTTTAAGAAACAAAGGATAAAGGCTCAAACTTATTTGTACCTACCTGTTCTTCGTGATGTTCTTCAAACCTAAACTCAACTGATCGTGCGTTAGACCTTGTTTGAATCTTCGCCTTGATATTCCGGTGATGGTTCGGATGTTGACAGTTTATTTTGAATAGGCAGTCATTTCCTTTTGTCGAGGGTTTGTAGGGCCTCTTTCTCTTCTTTTTTTTGATTTCGTTATCCCTGTTTTTTTTTTGCCTGAACTGTTTCTTTTGTGATTACAGTCAGCGGGATGCCCCAGTTTTGTAAGTCTCCTTCATAGGTTTTGACTTATTGGGTTTTTATTTTTGAGATATAATGACTGCCTATCCTTATGATTATTCGGAATCATCACTGTCTTCTTTTTTTTTTTGTAAGGACCTCTTTGGTGCCATTTGTTATGCACTTGGATCAACTGAGAGAACTACCCTGCCCCAGGTTATGATAAAGGGTTTTAATTTTCGAAAAGAAAAACTTCTACTTCTTTGGCTCAGAGGGGTTGACGAGGGATTATCTTCCTTATAACTCCAGTGTTTAGGGATTGAAGCAATGCCTGTACCTCATCAGCGGGGTCTTGTTCAAAAGTATACTGTAAGAATCGTGGTATCGTTTTCGTCATCCTCCCTCAAGAGGCTTAGAATTATTAACCGAGAATTGATCATCATAGAAAAATGAAAACAGTTTGCATATAGTGAATACGAAATAATTACTTCAAAACAGACATGTGTAATGCATTAATGAAATAACAATGTTTAACATGAATAAGTGTTTGAACAATCAAAAGAAAATTACAACTTGAAAATTCTAATAAACACAAGTCTTCTAGTCTCAGGGCTTGTTACTTCGACTGGTGCATCTTGTAGGGATGGCAGGAGCATTCAACCTGGCCTATCTGGGTGAAATCCACAGCTCTTTCATTGATCAGATCTTGAATCTTATTCTTCAGAGCCCAGCAGTCGTCGGTGTCATGTCCTGGACTGTCAGAGTGGTATGCACATCTTTCCTCAGGATTGTACTTTAGGGAGGTCGTGTTGAGATTTTTAGGAGGGTCCCTTAACGTCACCAGATTCAACCTCAACAATTGTTGTAAAGCTTGAGACGGTGACACGTTGAGCTTGGTGAACTGCCTTTTAGGCTTGTCTGGCTTGCTCTGATCAGCCTGTTGTTCTTGACGAGGTCGTTGTTGGACCTGTGAAGTGGTAACAGCTTGGAGAGGTCTATTCATTGGACCAGACCTTTGCCCTCTTGGAATCTGTTCAATGACCTGGTCCCTGACTTGGGCTGGTTGCTTCATGTCTTGATGAAGTTGACTGATCATGGCCCTCAGCTCTCCTTGCTCCCGAGCTAAACCTTGGATGAGAGCCCTTTGTCCCAGCATCTGGGTTTTCATCGTATCTACCTCAGCTTGTAGACGTTTCAGCTGCTCGTCCTTGTCATCTTCGGGACTTTGCTTGGCCAAATTCCCCATAAGGAGTGTCCTCAACTCTTCCTGCCCCCTGGATAGGCTTAAGAAGATTTCCCTGAACTGAGTCTCTCGAGCATGAGGACCCTGGTTATCTTGTTGGGAAGCCATTGCTGAAATAAACAGCAGAGATGGTAAGTGACCTGTCAAAAGGGTACCTGTTATGCAATGATATGTATGTATATATATGCAATGTTTTCAAGGATCTCGCGGGGTAAACAAGAAATTTGTTAGCATTTGAATCTTGTAGCTTGATTGAAGTAACTTCGTGTTGTAGAGAGTCCTTCTTCAAGGGTCAAAGGCTCACCATATCCAGTGGGTCATAGCCCCTGACAGCCTTGGCTAGGGGAACCTTCTTAAAGTGTCAAAGCTCACCATATCAAGTGAGTCATAGCCTCTGACAACCTTGGCTAGAGGAAAATAAATCCTCTTTGCCCCTTGCTAGATGTTTGATTCATCATGACCTGCATCACAAGCCCTTGAGATCCTTGAAATGGGTTAGTCCTTATGCAGGATGTATGCAATGGTATGATGTTATGTTATGCATAGGGTAATGTAGGTAAACCCTGTTATGAGTCCCAATTAAGGACATAAACAAAACCTGCAAGAAACTCAGTAAACCCTGTTATGAGTCCCAATTAAGGACTATAAACAAAACCTGTAAGAAACTTAAGTGTCATATAACAAGCATGCAAATGGTCAAGTTGGAAGGCACACAAGTCACACAAGAGAAGCCCTTAGAGTTTAGGCCAGCATGGGGTCTAGGTATTACCCTCTTTCAGTTTGTTGGTTAAGACCTGTCCTATCAGAAGTAATCGGGTTCTAGAGGATCCCAATATCACTGGATTGCTTTCATTGTTCATCGTTTCGATTTAGCCACTGAACTGGCGACCGAAATATTCCAGGAAAGCAACCCTCAATTGAGTGTAGTATCGAGTATCAACCAACCTCGGATTGCACCAAAGTCAATTATCTCACTACCCTAAAGAGGCCAAGATAGTTCAATTAAGGTTCCTAAGGTCAGTTGATGCTTCACGACACCACATGGAGGCCCCGTACTCTCCTTGACTGAACTCAAGGGTTACCGGTACACACCAAAGTGCCACATCAACGTAGCAGACTGTTTCAACCATGTCGGTATACCCCGCACAGTTCCCTCACAGTCTTGTTGCTACTTTCTAAGAAGGTATCCCCAGATCCGGGTTAGGATCTATAGAACTCCCAAGACAGTACCCACAATAATAAAGCAAACAATTCAGACAATTGAAAACACAAGTGATCTTAGTCCTAAGGTACACCTCACTTTATAAGTGTCCCCAGCAGAGTCGCCAGTTCTGTGATCGGTGGATCTGGAACTGACTGTTTAAAGCTGGTTTCGCGAAATGTCGCGGTAAGCAAGAGTCGCCACCGTCTTTTATTTTCTCCAACATGGAAAGGACAAAAGCATAGAAAAATTCCTTATTGAGATAGTTTCTCGGTTCGGGAGGTAGAGTTATAGAAAGGGAAGGTGTTAGCACCCTTTCTATCCATGGTTATCCATGGGCTCTTAGATACTTGCTCATTGTGTTTTCAAAATGTTTGTTTGATTTTCAAAGTGTGAGGGAGTTTGAAAAAGTTTTGTTTAAAGTTTCAGATCGACTCTTGTATCAGTCCTCAAGAGTGTTTGAAAAGTTGTTTTTTGAAAGCTTTTTGCAAAGTGTCGGTGTGAAAAGAAGTTTTTGATTTGTTTTGAATTAGAGCAAGTATCTACGAGTCATCTACCTACCCTAAGGAATTAGTCTGTGTAAATGTCCCTTAGGTAGTGCCATCCCACCATTGAGAGGTAGGTAGCACCACCGTTGGAGGTGTTCGGGTCAATTCGAGGGTTAGGGACAGTGTGGTTACCGGGCAATGGTAAGATACCTTAGAAGCTACCCTTATGCCATTGATCTTTTTATTCCGAGGCAACCATTTCGAGGCAACTGTTCCGAGGCAACTTGTTTCGAGGCAACCGTTTCGAGGCAACTAGATCAATGGAACATAAGGACTTACTAAGACGTCCTATACTCGACGACCACGTTTCAAGGGGCAAGGCAACAGTGTAATCACCAGAGCAACAGTAGGACACCTTAGAAGCTACCCTTATGCCATGTTCATGGACATAAGGACTTACTAAGACGTCCTGTACTCGACGACCACAATTCGAGCTTGTAGGGACAGTGTGGTCACCAGAGCAACAGTAGGACACCTTAGAAGCTACTCTTATGCCATGTTCATGGACATAAGGACTTACTAAAACGTCTTATACTCGACGACCACGTTTCGAGGGGCAAGGCAACAGTGAGGCGTACCCTAAGAGTGGTGTGTGAATTTGTGTATTGTTTTCAGTTATGTTTTATCTTGTCATGCATTATGGTGATCTACGCTTTGATTTTATTTGGGCCATTCATTCTTTCATGCAAAATTTAGCAATTAAGGGGTGCGGAAATTAAAGTACGGAAAACGTAAATCCTACGCTATTACAAGGCGCGGGTCTATACATCGTCAAATCTTTACAAAGACCCGTTTTAAGTAAATAAGTGCGGAAAATTAAAAAAAAAAACAGTAAAAAGGTCCTATTTACTATTACATATCCGGAGCAATTACATAATAATCGAACAAATTAAATACGCGTGAATAAAGAAAAGGGAATTAATTTTTTTGTCTTTTTTTTTGGTAATTAAATGAAATTGAAAACTAATTAATTATTTTAATTACAAGAAAATATTTTTTGACCTTTTTTATGTTTTTATGAAATAAAATAAAAAAAGAATTAAAAATGTCAAAAGAAAAAGCCTAAGTCTAAATTTGTTTTTATTTATTGTGAAAAAAGGTTAAAATTAACTAATTAAACTAATTAATTTGTTAGTATTTTATTTACAAAAATAATTACTAAAGTAAAATTAATAATAATAATAATAATAATTACATTTTTTTTTGTTTTTTTCTGAATTTATGAAAATAATTATTTGTGAACTAACTAAATAATAATAATAATTAATAAAAGGAAAGAAAATAAGAAAAGAAATGCTAAACCAAGGAGGTGAAGGCCGGATTTTGGAGGTTTTACTCAAAATCATCCTTAGGCATCAAAAATTCCATCTAAGCCCATGGTTGTGATCGTCCATGTCTCCTGATCACGTCTATGCTTATGGTTTGTCCTAATTTCACCTGTAGACAAAATACCTAAAAACAAAACCAACGAACCCTAGGCACGGGTATTGTTATACGAAGCCTAAAAATGAAATTGAATATAGCAGTTACATTGGAAATTAGGCATGGAGTATGAATATGCTATTATTTTCCAGAAAAAGTGCAAGAATGGAGAAACATGATTTCGTGTACAGGGGTAAGTTTGAGACAACTTACAGCGCTTGGTAGTGGACCTTAGGACGCGTTTGTGGTTGCTTTGGCTTCAGGGAGTGGCAAGGAAGAAAGCCACGTGCTTGCTTTGATCTGAAAATGTTTGCAACACCGCTTTAGATCTCTCACTTTTTGGACAAATTTTGAACTTTTCCTCTGGCCGTTTGTGCACACTCTCCTTTTTTTCTAGGTCCTGAATGAGGCTTTCAAGGCTTGTATATATAGGCTTGGATGAGAATCAG
Organism: Vicia faba; assembly: GCA_948472305.1. Classification (NCBI taxonomy): domain Eukaryota; kingdom Viridiplantae; phylum Streptophyta; class Magnoliopsida; order Fabales; family Fabaceae; genus Vicia; species Vicia faba. Next base: position 211,758 of record CATIWC010001133.1, read on the forward strand.
TCACATTAAGGAGCTTTTAAGCCTTGCAATGAAGTTTTGATTTTCTCCATAATCACCATTGAAATAACTTGCCATATTTGCTCCAAATTTGAATTTTTTTGCTTGAAATAGGTCTTGAACGAATTTGGTATATGTTTTATGGTGTATCAAAGCTATTCAAACCACAAAATATCCTCCCATTAATTTTCTTGATTTTTATTTGAATTTTAAAGATTTAAAATGAATTAAATCAAATAAAATTAAACAAAAATAGAAAAATTATTTTTTATTCTTGAAATAAAACATGGGACACGTGGGAGGTATGGCCAAGCTGAAACAAGTGGAAAAAGTGGGGCCCTTTTATCAAAAATGAAGTTTCAAGGATAATTGACTTTGGCCATTTCACAAACATTTCCCAACTTCTCCAATGCATATCTTGCTCAATTTTGAAGTTATGAACATGTTCTTAGACATTTTGGAAAGGTCTTGAAGTCCTCTAACCAATGTCTTTGGTCCCATGTCATTTTAATTTAGCAATCTCAAGTTATGGTCTTTGACTCAAAGTGCCTTTTTATTGACTTTTGAAAATGACCTATAATGTTGAAATTGATAACTTTTTGTGAGAGCATTTCTTGTATTTGGAATGTGAAGATGAGTTGTAGGAAATGTCCTCCCCTTCAAGATGAGCATTGGATGGGATTTTTCTGATGAACCATGAAAAAGTTATGCCTTGGTCAAGTTACAGTTGACTTTTCAACTGTCTAAAAATGGAAACTTTTGCATCTTGATGATTTTTGAGCCATTCTTGTGGAATCATGGTCAAGACTTGACCAAATGATGATTGTGGCTTCAAAATAAGATGTTGACCAAAAAATTTGACTTTTGACTGCCAAATGACCATTTTGCCCCTACAGTTGACTGTTGAGCAAATGGGACTTTTGATTGTGCAACTTGACCTTTGTGAGCCTTGAAACTTGACATGTAGGTGCTTGACAATGTTTATAGGCATGTGGGACTTGATTGGACCATTGAAAACCTCAACTTCCTTGAAGGAACCAAAACCTTAATTTTGACTGGCTTAGGAGGATGGTTGACTGTGCAATCCTTGGAGTAGCCTTGAACCATTTGAGGTGATGCTTGGCAAAACTTTTGAAGAATATGGGAGGGCAAATTTTGGGGTACAACAGTGGGGTTTTTATTGCCTAAGTCATTCTACGAAATCTGGAAAGTTAATGCTAGAAATTTAAACTGGAAAATATCAAAACAGAATAGAATAAAATAATGCTGAGCAGAAAAAGTGAGATTGAAAAAAATAAGACTGCGTAACAATTGTTCAAGGTATGAGAGAGAGACCCATTTTCTGTAACTGCTTTAATATATTTTTGGAAAATGCTATATATTTTCGTATTATCAAACTCCCCTAAGCTTGAACCTTTGCTTATCCTCAAGCAATAAAGTCGGTATAAAAACCTATAAGGAACAAGTTAAATGCAATTTTCATGATGCGATTTGAATCATAAGAGGCTGCCAATGTTTTGCGGAAATGTAAGCTTAACATAACACAAAAGATACGGTAATAACACTAAACATCCCCCATTGTGCAGACCAATTCCAATCATGCCATTATAGCTCGAACTAATTCTTTTTGCTGAATTTTACCCATTTTCATTCTAGCGCGATCACATTAAGCCCTTTATCTTCACACGCGCATAATAGAGTAGACGGTTAGTGACTATGATCCTTTTAAGCACGAGGTTCTAGAACATAAATGCGGTAACCTCCTTTAATTCACCCAATTACAAGTTGCGGGGGATCAGACCGTAGTCCGCCCTACCAAGTTCATTACCAGACACCTCTGAACCAACCGACAACAGTTTTTTTAATGCTATATTATGTAGGTACTACATCCGTTGGATTAAGAGACCGAGTGAGGGTCACCTAACTTAATTGAAGCATTCCCTATTTTCTTACAGCAAAGCATGTATCTTTCAAATATGCTGGATCATTCACTTATATTCATCGACTCCCTACATAGTTTGTGTTTAAGACGGTGTTGACTGCTAGATAAACTACTCGGGGCTACTTTAGATCTAAAGTTTAAGGTTTCGGTATAAAGGGTACTCAAATCGATCTAGCGTAATCTGGGGATTTAGAGTGTTACGACGGTATCCATCGTACTTCTGTTTCACTCAGAGTTTCTCATATATCTTTTAAAAAGTAAGCAACCTATATATTCTTCGAATGCGTTAGATTATGCAAGTAACGAATATTTTTTTGTTATGGCTCAAGAAAGTGGAAAATTAGATAACAATATAAAAATTGCATAAACAAACTCGAAAATACAACGATGTTTTTTATTACAAGAAATACAAATGGAAATGAAAGATCTACTTAGAAAGCAACAAAGAGTTTCTAAACTAACCAACTCCCCTAAGCTTGAAACAAGCAATGTCCCAATGCTTAAAAAAAAGGAAACGGGAAGAGAAGAAAAAATCAATCTATTCTTGTTCAGTATTGCGTCCCCTTCCTCGTCCTCGTGCTCGTCCACGTGTACCCGGAGGATGAGGCATAGCCACATGGTATATATAATCTTGAAACCCATCCATGCGTACAGTTAAGGCCTCCATTTCCTCGGTTAATATTGCAGCCAGACGCTCGTTTCTTTCGTCATATTCTTGCTGATGAGTTTGCATGGCCAGCATAAGTTGCATCATTGAATTTTGGTTATTCTGCATAGCGTGAATTTTCTCATCCTGTTCCATTATGGCAGCCATAATGTCATCATTCGAGGCCGATACTCTTTCTCGTCTTCTCCTATGCCTAATGGACGTACTTGTAACATTTTCAGGAGGAGCTTGTTGTTCAGTGTCTCCTTGTTCCATTTCTTGCTCCATTTCATCTGCTTGGACATTCCCCTGGTTGCTTTGCGCATTATCTCTAGTGCAGGAGCATCAAGGTCATAAAGCCACTTAGACAAGTCTGTAATGTTAGCAAGTGAAAATTTCGACAAAATGACACTAGGAACTACCTTGTTATGCACCATGAGGTTGTAGCTACCATCTCTCATGACCTTAATCAAGTGGCCAGCCCGACAGTTGTCGATGTCAATGAAAGTGGGCGATAGTGATGGAAAATTTGCAAGCTTGTCTTGAAGGCGAAGGCCAAGTGCTATAGAGGTGACTATCCCTCAAATGCAGAAAGGGGTAGATCCTCTAGCACACAAGGACTGGATATGCGACAGGAGGAAGGTGTTTGCATTGATCTTTTGGCCAGGGGTGAAGGTACAATGAAGGAGGAATAATTATTTAGAATTAACCTTGTTGTTATTAATCCTCCCAAAAATGGTGTTGGAGATAACACGGTGCAAATACCTTATTGCAGGATTATGAATGAATGAAGCATAAAGTCCTTCCCAACTGTTTAGTTCCTCATTGGTAAGAAATTTCTAAAGCGCGAAACCTGTAGACGCCCAATCTAGGTCTTCTTGAATACAATGGTGTACCACTCCCTCGCGAGTGAATTAGAAGAAAGCACTTAGAGTAGATTGACTTATAGAATATTATTTATTGAACATTTTAAAAGTAGCGGAGCCAGATAGGTGCTCGTTTTTGTCATACGGAAGGTTGTATGAGAACGAGCTTAGAAATTCCAAGGTCAGCGACTCGTATGTTGGGAGATTTTGTATGCAGATGAATGCTAAGTCAGAGTTATGGAGCAACCACTACACACTATCCAGCAATCCCAATTTTCACAGGAACGCAATATCAACATACAGTGTAGGTACTACAGAGCATTGATAAAATTTGAGATATTGATCCCTTTGGTGCTCTCCGACTTCTTCATTGCAGAATGTAATCCTGGAAAGATCTGGCTCTGTCTGTAATTTCTTCGTGCCATTCTTGAACCAAGGAAGGAATTGGGTAAAAGTTTGTGTGAGAGAAATTGGGGATTTTGAAATGGAAATGGGTTTAGGGATGGTTTATGTAGAGGAATATAATGGGGTGATAAATGGGGTTTAGTGGATTTTTATGAAAATGATTATGGAGGAAGTAAAATAGGCACATGTTCAATGTATTTAGGGAAGCGGTTTGAAGAAAATGGAAGGAAGAAGGATTCTGCGAGGGTTTCTGTCTGAATACAGAAATGCTTATGTTTCTTAGTGTGTGTCAAGCATCATGTTTATGTGCTGAACGGGACTGGATCGTGTGAAACGTGATGGGCGTCACGCTTGTGTGGCCGATAGCACGTGTCTAGAAACAAAATAAAATAAAATTGAATATCTTGCAGTTCCGTTATGAAGTAGCATTATACCTTTTTAATATTTGTACATAAATATATATGACTACAAAATATGGAAGTATTAAAGCATAACATATATATATATATATATATATATATATATATATATATATATATATATATATATATATATGTGTGTGTGTGTGTGTGTGTGTGTGTGTGTGTGTGTGTGTGTGTGCGTGTGTGTGTGTGCGTGTGTGTGTGTGTGTGTTTTTGTGTGTGTGTGTGTGTGTGTGTGTGTGTGTGTGTGTGTGTGTGTGTGTGTGTGTGTGATAATAATGCAGTAAATAAACGAAGTAAATAAAACTCATAAATAAAATTGAACTGAAAAATGAATAGAAATTGTACTGAAGAATAAAATTTCCAAAAATTGTAAGAATAAAGTGTCAAATAAATGAAAATCTAATCAAATAAGACTTATCTCCACACTTAAACAAAACATTGACCTTAATGTTTAAATGTGAAAAGGAAAAAATGCAGTACGTCTGGTAAATCAGCCATGTCAGTCAAGAGATGCAGAGAAAAGATGTTGATAAATATAGTCCAGATGTTCGACTACTGTATCCATAAAAGAATGGAATTCGATCCTCAATAACAAGCTCGTCCTTCAACAAATCAATCTCTGATTGGATGGCAGTCAAGACGGGAGATGGATGAAATATGGGAGGTGGAGAAACAACTGGAGTGTCGGGGAAGTTTGAGCCAATTTGTTCGAGATGGGAAGTCATGGTAAAAGGGATGGGTTCCAGGGTCAGTATCCTCATCGGACATGAAAGCATCGAGGTGGTCATAAATCATGGGTGTCTCAGGAGTGGGTGGTGGTGGCATGTGTGGTGCGTCGCAATCATATAACTAGTTATTTTTATCATGTATGCTAGTCCTAGGGTCAGGTAGGGTAAAAAGTGGCATTAACTGATTGTTAATGAGCAGTTCGAAGTTACCTAGGCCTAGGTTTCCAATGATTCCCCTATTGAATTGAAGTTTATATTCATAGGTTGAAATCTACCTTGAGGGACAAGGTTCAAAAGTTGTTGTCTTAACACGATAGCATTAGCTATCGTGGTCACTAAGCCACCTATGAGAATTGGTTCATATACAGCTCTCGCAAGATGATGAAAATTTGGTAGCATAAATGTAGCTTCATTTATGGGACGATTTTGCAAAGCGCAGAACATGATAAAAAGCTCAGCTCTAGAAACAATGGTAATGTTTTCTGCTTTACCAAAAAGGGTGTGGGCTAGGATTTTCTGGAAATATCTTAAAGTTGGGTTGTGGATGTTTTCCGAGTGCATGTCCTCAGGCTCAGGGTTACTTATGCCTATAATGTCCCCCCAGAAATAATCTAGTTCACCTACATTAAAAAGCTCTTCTTGGACTACGGTAAATGCATCTAGGCTATGTGAGAATCCTAGTAGCTCTGCCATCTCTCTATGGGTGAAGGTGTATTCTATACCAAATAGTCTAAATTTAATAAGTCCTCTATTGAATCCCAGACCGTGGTCAGGTTTATAGACAAGGGAGCTTAAAAAATCTAAGGTTAGTCTACGGTAAGAGCTAAACTTTCTTCTCAAAGCAGATGTATCCCAACCTATTTAGCTCAATAAAAACAAAACACTATCTCGGATCCCTAAGGCGATCATAGTTGGTCCATCGGGGTAGGTACTTAATCCTATCTCCCTATCAGATAGAGACTCAAACATCCTCCGCTGATTTCTTCCTCTAAACACAATGCCCATCGTATCAACTGGATTCATCGTGGTTAGTATAATTAGCTATTCGAAAGTTAGCCTAAAGTAGGTTGACAATTAGCATTAAGTTAGTAGCGGGCAATATAAAAGAAACAATACTACATAGTTTAATGTCAATAAACAATAAAAAAAGTAAGAAAAGAAAAGCGAAAATGAGCAAAGCAAAAAGAAAAGACTCAAAGTTGGGCTGTCTCCCAAGAAGCGCTTTGTTTAAAGTCGTAAGCTCGACATAACATGGTGATTAGTCTAACGAATGGGGTGGCAGCGCATATAGCCTAAAGCTTTTGTAATATTCTTTATTGTCGATGCTATGATAGTGTTTTAGACGATGTCCGTTTACGATGAAAGGTTCTCTGCTCATTCCTTTGATTTCTATCGCTCCATTTTGAAAGACCTTAGTGATTTCGAAGGGACCAAACCATCTTGAGCGAAGTTTTTGCAGAAATAGTTTAAGTCCATAATTAAATAGGAGAACTATATCACCTTCATTGAATTCTTTTCTAGATATTCGTTTATCGTGCCATTTCTTAGTTCTCTCTTTATATATCTGAGCATTTTCGTAAGCGTCTAATCTAAGTTCTTCTAGTTCATGGATATCCAAGATTCTTTTCTCACCCACAGTGGTGTAATTTAAATTAAGGGTCTTAATGGCTCAATAAGCTTTATGTTCTATTTCTACCGGCAGATGACATGATTTCCCATAAACTAGTTTAAATGGTGTGGTTCCAATAAGAGTTTTATATGTTGTCCTATATGCCCATAGAGCTTCATGTAACTTAGATGACCAGTCTCTCCTAGAGGTTGCTACAGTTTTTTCTAAGATTTTCTTTATTTCTGTATTGGATACCTCTACTTGCCCACTTGTTTATGGATGATAAGGTATTGCGACACGATGTCGGACTCCGTGCTTTGCTAATAATTTTTCTAGGATCTTGGAAATGAAATGGGAGCCACCATCACTGATGACGAGTCTCGGTACACCGAATATTGGAAAGGTTATGTTCTTGAAAATCCTTACTACTACTCGTGTGTCATTTGTTGGAGAGGCTACAACCTCGATCCATTTCAAAACATAGTCGACAACAACTAGTATGTAGTGATTTCCAAAGGAAGATGAGAAGGGTCCCATGAAATCAATTCCCCATACGTCAAATACTTTAACTTCTAGAATGCCCTTTTGAGGCATCTCATCGCGTCTAGATATGTTTCTAGTGCGTTGGCATTGGTTGCAATTTTTAACCGCGATATGGACGTCTTTCCAAATACTAGGCTAATATAGGCCAGCTTGTAATATCTTAGCGCATGTCTTTGATGTACTTGCATGTCCTCCATAGAGAGTTGCATGAAAGTGGAAAATTATGTTTCCAATTTCATTTTTGGGAACACATCAACGGAAAATACCATCGGCGCCTCTCTTGAAAAGCAAAGGCTCATCCCAATAATAATGTTTAAGGTCATGAAATAATTTCTTCTTTTGTTGATAAGACATATTGGATGGAAGCACTCTAGTAGCCAAGTAGTTGACTAAATCAGCGTACCATGGTAGTATGGTTGTGGTGCATATTGCTTCCACAATTTCGTTTATGTTCTTGTCTTCATAAGTCACAAGGTACTCATTTATAATACTGTCTAATTCTAATTGGGCTACAAGGCGTTCATAAGGAAAATCATCATTGATGGGAACATGATCTGGTTTGATTCCTTCTATTCCGGGTAGGTGGGAAGCTACTACATTCTTGGTGCCTCTCTTGTCTTTTATTTCTAAATCGAATTCTTGTAGAAGTAAGATCCACCTTAGTAATCTTGGTTTGGCGTCTTTCTTACTTAAGAGGTACCAGATTGCAGCGTGGTCAATATAGATAATTATCGGTGCTCCTACTAAGTAGAAGTAGAGTTTATCTAAAGCAAACACAACAACTAACAATTCTTTTTCAGTGGTGGTGTAATTTGTCTGTGCGGGATCTAGATTTCTACTTGCATAGTAGATTGCGTGAAGCTTTTTATCCTTTCTTTGTCCTAGGACTGCGCCTACAGCATAGTCACTGGCATCGCACATTATCTCGAATGGTTTGTTCCAATCAGGAGGTTGCATAATAGGTGCTGAGATTAATGCCTTTTTAAGAGTTGTAAATGCGTCCAAACATTTGTCGATGAAAATGAACTCAACATCCTTCATTAGGAGTTCGGTTAGAGGTTTGGTTATTTTATAGAAGTCTTTAATGAAACGTCGATAGAAACCAGCGTGTCCTAGAAAACTTCTTATTTCTCTAACAATTTTAGGTGGTTGAAGATTTTCTATAACTTCGATCTTTTCTTTATCTACTTTAATTCCCCTGTCAGATACTATGTGCCCTAAGACAATTCCTTGTCGGACCAAGAAGTGGCATTTTTTCCAGTTTAACACAAGATTGACACTTGCGCATCTTTCTAGTACCATTTCAAGGTTCGATATACATCCTTCAAAAATTTCTCCACATACTAAGAAGTCATCCATAAAAACTTCCATCACGCCATCTAGAAAATCAGAGAAGATAGACATCATACATCTCTGGAATATTGCAGGGGCATTGCATAATCCGAATGGCATTCGTCTATAGGCGAACGTACCATAAGGACAAGTGAAAGTCACCTTTTCTTGGTCGTCGGGATGGATAGGAATTTGGAAAAATCCGGAATAACCATCTAAGTAGCAGAAGTGAGAGTGTTTAGCTAGTCGTTCAAGCATTTGATCAATGAAAGGTAAAGGAAAGTGATCTTTACGAGTAGCTTTGTTTAACTTTCTATATTCGATGCACATTCTCCACCCGATGTGAGTTTGTTGTGCTACAGATTCTCCTCTAGTGTTGCTGACAACTGTAACACCACCTTTCTTAGGTACGACATGTACTGGGATAACCCATTTACTGTCGGATATTAAGTATATGATTCATGCTTCTATTAGCTTTTCTACTTCCTTTTTGACTATATCGCTCAGAACGGGATTTATTCTCCTTTGATGTTCCCTAGAGGTTTTATAGTCTTCCTCCAGCATAATACGCTGCATGCAGATATAAGGGCTTATTCCTTTTAGATCTGATATGTTATAACCCAAAGCGGTTGGGTATTTTCTTAGTACATGTAATAATTTTTCAGTTTCTATTTGTCCTAGGTCTGCATTGACTATAACTGGTCGTTCAAGTTGTGTCTAGAAATTCATATCTTAGGTCTTTTGGTAGCGTTTTGAGTTCTATGGAAGGTTTCTTTTGACAGGGTATAGGGTCAAGAGTTAGGGCTAGGCATTCACTCAGATTTTCATCTTGATATTCAGGGCACCAATTATCATCTTCGAGAATCGGGGGTATGGGAATCTTTAATACTTCCGAATAAGTGGCTTTTTGTTTCTCCAATTCTTTCACGCATTTATCGATTTCATCTAGGAAACAACATGAATCGTCGATGGCTGGTGCCATAAGGAATTTAGATAAGATGAATTCAACTTTTTCTTCTCCGTCTTTGAAAGTTAGTTTTCCATTTTTAACATCTATTATGGCTCCTGCAGTAGCTAAGAAAGGTTTACCTAATATAATAGGAATGTTGGAGTCTTCTTTAATGTCCACGATTATGAAATCAGTGGGGATATAAAATTGCCCAATACTTACAGGAACATTTTCTAACATACCTAAAGGAAATTTCACTGATAGATCTGCTAATTGTATGGACATTCTTGTTGGTCTTAGTTATCCCTTGTTGAGTTTCTTGCAAATTTATAAGGGCATTAGACTAATACTGGCTCCTAAATCGCATAGTGCTTTGTCTATGACAAACTTTCCGATTACGCAAGGTATGAAAAAACTACTTGGGTCTTTAAGTTTAGGAGGCATGTTATTTTGGATTATAGCACTACACTCAACAGTGAGCAATACAGTTTCGTTATCCTCAAGATTTTTCTTATTGGATAAGATTTCTTTAAGAAATTTAGCTTAGGAGGGCATTTGTGTGATAGCTTCTGTAAAAGGTATGGTAATGTTAGTTGTTTCAGAAGTTCAACGAATTTCTTGAATTGCCATACGTTTTTAGACTTAGCAAGTCTTTGAGGATATGGAATAGGTGGTTTATAGGATGGTGGAGGCATATACGATTCTTCTTTTTCTACGGCCTCTTCGTCACCTTCTTTTTCTACTTCCTTTAGTTCAGCTTCTTTCTCAATTCCTTTTCCACGTTTTTGGTACATGGCTGGGTTCTCAATTTTAGGTTCAGTTGGTTCGCCTAGTTCTGTCCAACTCCAAAGTGTTATGGAATTAGCGTGTCCCTTTGGATTTGGTTGGGGTTGTTCAGGAAAAGTTCCAGCTGGAGTAGTTGTAGCTGCTTGCTATTGAGCCAGTTGAGAAATTTGTGTTTCTAACATTTTGTTGTGTGTGGCAAGAGCATCAATCTTATTAGTCAATTGCTTAATGTATTCACTGGTGTGAATATTTTGATTCATAAAATCTTTTTTAGTTTGAGCTTGGTTGGCTACAAAGTTTTCTATCATGATTTTGATGTTGGACTTCCTAGGGATATTTGGAATATTTGGGACATTTTGGGTGGATTTCTGGAATCCTGGAGGTCTAGTAGGAGCTTGCCCTGGTGCGTACAAAGCGTTATTGCTTTTGTATCAAAAGTTTGGATGGTTCTTCCAAGCAGGGTTATAGTTATTACCATAGGGGTTTCCTTGAGCGTAGTTTACTTGATCAACTGGTACTCCTATTAAAGGTGGACATTCGAGTGCGTTATGCGCGTGAAGTCCACATAGATCACAGGTTGGAGTTACTGCAGGCGCAGTGGCTGCGGGAGTTATTGTCAAGCTTTCTATATTTTGGGTAAGGGCTTCTACCTTAGCATTAACTTGGTCTAAGCTACTAAATTCGTTCATACCTCCTTTCATTTGAGATTTCTCCATCATGGTTCTATCGCTTCCCCATTGATAATGATTTTGAGCCATACTTTTGATATGTTGATAGGAATTATGGTACAGTTTATCCATCAGTGCACAACCAGCAACTGTGTCAATTGTTATTCTTGTGTTGTACAAGAGACCATTGTAAAAGGTGTGGATGATCATCCATTCCTCTAGATTGTGATGCGGGCAGAGTCTCAACATGTCTTTGTATCTTTCCCATGCTTCGAAAAGAGATTCGCTTCCCTTTTGTTTAAAACCATTAATATTGGCTCTTAGCATAACCGTTTTACTCGGTGGAAAATATCGTGCTAGGAAAACTTTCTTCAACTCGTTCCATGTGGTTACGGAGTTGGATGGTAGAGACTGGAGCCATGCTCTAGCTCTATCTCTTAATGAGAAAGGAAAAAGACAAAGTCTTATTGCTTCAGGGCTGACACCATTTGCTTTCACTATGTCTGCGTACTGCACAAACACGAATAGATGAAGATTTTGATAGTCCATAGGACATCCTGAAAATTGGTTTTGTTGCACAGCTTGCAAAAGCGAAGGCTTTAACTCGAAATCATTATGTGCGATAGCGGGAGCGGCAATACTATTGTGGGGTTCCTCTTGCGATGGGGCAGAATAATCCTTTAGAGGACGATTTTGGGGTTCTTCAGCCATTTTTGGGCCAGGAAGAGAAAAGTTAGGAAGATTGGTTTTGGGAAGATTGTACTTGGCTTGGTAATCTCTAATTCAGTGTCTTATACTAACAAAACGCTCGACTTCGTCGATTGGTTGCTCTAATTCCTCGTCTTTAGAGCGAGTGCTTGGCATACAATCGACGGTTAAAATAAAATTGGTTGCCTTAGTCTATACTACGTAACAAGGGATTTACAGTATTTAACTAATTCAGTCCCCGACAATGGCGCCAAAAACTTGATCGCGACTTTGTAGGTCTATCGGGTGTAGTGACTGCAAGTGCACAGTCTATCGCGTAGTTTTAAAAGATATCAAACCCACATGGACTGATGGTCAAAACTACTATTATCTAAGGGTTACTATGTAAAGTTAAGGCTAATTATAAAATCGGGGTGTTTGGGTTTAATTGGGAATTAACTAAAATCTAATAATTAATAACGGGACACCGGTATGTATTTCGTCAACTTAAGGGATTCAGTAAGTTATTGGCATTTGTTTTAAAAACCCTCATCTCAAACTTCCGTTCTATTGAATCAGATCATATCAGTTAAGCTCGAAATAAGCGCTTCCGCTGTTTCATTTAAAACTCAAAAGTATTTTTTGAAAACAAATAAGGTCCAATTAACTTTAAAGTGCTTCCGCGGTTTTTAAAATTAATGTTTTAATAACCATTATCTGGTTAAAACCTCAAACTTCCGCTCTGTTGATTTTAACCTTAGACTATCTCTTACTTCTGTACAAAAACAATTAAAAATTCAATTGGAAATTAAAACCAGAAAAGTGTTTCTGTGAAATATTAATGCCAATTAATTACCGAATCCTTTCGGTTAAGTTTTACATACCGGTATCAGGGAATCTAGCCAGACATAATTTTATCGCAGAGTAACATAAAATTAAAATTAAAATTCAACAAAGCATGCATGTTAAGGAATAAATAAATTATGCTTATTAGAATAGGAACCTGAAAATGAATAATAAAACAATTAATTCCGAGTAATGTGTATCCTCCACAAGCCGGCAGGATTGACTTGTAGAAAAAATGTCTCGAATTAAATTAAAGTAATCCTAAGAAAATTCTGGAAGTCTGGAAACAAACTAGTGTTGCAGTATTTCTCTGATGTGGAAAAATACTGTTTTGTTAGTCAGGTTTTTATTGCCTAAGTTGTTCTACGAAATCTGGAAAATTAATGCTAGAAATCTAAACTGGAAAATATCAAAACAGAATATAATAAAATAATGCTGAGCAGAAAAAGTGAGAATGAAAAAAATAAGACTGCGTAACAATTGTTCAAGGTGCGAGCGAGAGACCCATTTTTGGTAACTGCTTCAATATATATAGGGTCCATTAGTTAAGGAAAAATAGGAATTCAAAATGGAGAAGAATCCATGAACATGCACGCTAAGTCTGTCAAATGGAGAGAAAATCGTAACTGCTATATGGATTATGGCGAGCGTGATATGTGGTGTGACGTGGGGCACATGATTCTTATCTTTCCCGGTTGTAACATGAGACGTGCTGAGGGGCACAAAACTCAACTTGTCCCGGTCGTAACACCTTTGTGGCGGGTGGCACGCCCTCTGGTGCAGGAAGTGCTGAAATGCTTCAAAAAGGCCATTTGAACTTCATTTTTCCATTGTTTTTCTTCCTTTTCTCAATTATGCCTTGTAAAAGCTGAGTACCTGAAATATGTTGCAAATACTACAAAAAGAGATAAAATGTGATATAATAAACGAGGAATTGGAAATTTAATCTATGTAAATCGAACGGAAAATTCTATATCTTTTCGTGTTATCATCTATTGAAAAGTCAAACTTTTCAATACTTAGAATTTTTCTAAGTGTTTTAAACCTTGATAATTTCATAACTTCATGACATTTTTTCACTAAGATGCAAGATGATTCAAAGAAAATTTTCAACATGAAAGTTGTAGATCTTGATGATATCTACAACTTTGATTTAGTGATCAAGTCCTATAAGTGCTTGGATTTTGAGTAATAAATTCATGAAGTCATGCATTTTTTCTAAAACTCTTCGTGAAAATTTAACCTAGTTTAGGCAGCTTTTTGGCCTAACTTCTTGGCCAATTTTCACCATGCTCCAAGATGATTTTGTCAAAATGGTCAACGTGAAGGTTGTAGAGGATGTTTCAAGCTTTCCATAATATCTAAGAACTTGAAGAGATCATGCTTGAGCTAAATTTTTTGAAGAGATGAAGATGGCCTCATAAACTTGAATTATAGGTCATTTTCTTGATGAACACATGAGCAAATCTAAAACCATGCTGCACAAATATTGCTTTGTAGGTTTCAAACTTGCTAATCATTCAATAATTAAATGTTTACACAACTGTTGGAGCCATTATCCAAGTGTTTGAAGCTTTGTTCAAGTTGATTTTCCATTTTTGGCACAAAGTCACCACTTCTATTTTGGAAAAGTAACTTTAATCACAATGTCAACTCTTCTTGAGCCTATACATTGTTGCTTCTGACTTCAAAACATTTCAAAGCAAGAAGCAAAATATCTACAACCTGTTAACCACCCTACAAGCTCTTGTACTTCACATTGAAACCATGGATTTCAACGTTGCTTCAAAAATAAGTTTCAATACCATAACATGTGGTTTCTTATTTCTGATTGTTTCAAATCCTTAAACCTTTCCTCTATAAATAGAGAGGTCACTTACAGCCTAAGACACGAAATTATAAGCCCTGAAACTCCCTCAAACCAGAATTGCATTCAAACATCCATAACTTGTCATTTCTTCCCAAAAACTTCCATCTCATAATCCACTCGTGCGTTTCTTCTCTAAATCAATCCTAAAACTTTCTTACATCAAATATAACCCATCCCTGTCCCTATTTTGGAACTGTAACACCTCCATCATTATCCTCCATAACCAAAAACAGAGTGCTGCACATTGACTTCTCCAGCAGGATTCAACCATCCTCAATCCAAACTAATCATTGCATTAGCTTCCTGGAGGTTCACTGAAGCGATTTTGATCATCACAACACCTTGAATGGTGCTCTAAATCAAAACACGAATTTTAGTTTCAAGGTAATTTTTCTTGACTTTGAACTCTTCATACAAGCATCATTAGTGGTTCATTTGTGAAGATAAAACATAGATATCATTGCCCTGGAGCTAACCATATGCTTACTTTTCATTTTTATTGACCATGTGTTGAGAATTTTAGAACTGAAAATCCAAAAAAGTTAGGTTTTATTTTGGGGCCAAACAAAATTCTCACTCATCTTTGATTTATAATTTATTAAATTTATATGGTTGGAATCGTGGTAAAAAATGGAGCAAGTTTCATTTTTGTACTTTTGTAAATGGTTGAGAGATGAAGAAGTTACAAATTCAAAATGCTTGTCAAAGGAAGCTGGCGCAAGGAAGAAGATGACACATTCAGGATTGAGTTTGTAATATAATATGTTGGTTTTGTATAAATGAACGGATGTATTTCCACCCTAGTGGTAGAGAGCGTGCACGTAAGACATTATCCTATAAGGTCCTGAGTTCGAACCCCAGGGACCTTTTGTTTTGTTTTCTAACATTTTCTTTGCTTCTTTTTTTGACCATCAGCGCTTTGGCCTCCCTCCATTGGGCCATTTGCTATTTTACTTAGCAACACCCCTGCCTTGTTACAACCACGCAGCCCAACATACTCTCTTTTTATTATTTTTTCTAGTTTCTGATAACAAAAAAAGGGCCTTGGGACTAACCTTTCAAAAAAATTTACTTTATGACCTCTCTTTTACTTTCTGACCCCGTGACTTTTATATTTTATTTTATTTTATATTTTATTTTATTTTCTTTATTCTATTTTTAAAAAAAAATATATAAAAAAAATATTTTATTAAATACTTAGACATATAAATTATTATTTTTCTCTTTTACTTTATTTTATAGCAAAAACCCTAAAAATATATTTTTATTAAATAAATTTAAAATAATTTTAGACTTAGCTTTTATCCTAATATTTTCTTTTTATTTAAATTAACTTAGAATCTAGAAATTTAATTAACTATTTTCTTTCTTTTTTTTACTAGTTTAATTAGAACATTTTTCATGCAAAAAACCACGAAAAATAATTTTCTTTTCTTGTACATTATCTTTATATTCTTGTACATTTTATTTATTCATTTTTCAATATGATTGTAATAGTAATTAGGTTTTAATTACTTTCATCCCCATTTGTAATTTGTATCCCCATCCCCTAAAGTATTGTAATAGCGTAGGACTTTAAATTCCGTAATTTATCACTTTCAATATTATTGCTAGTAACTATGGTTTGTATGGAAAGATATAAAATCAAATAATAGACAACCTTAATTAAATACAAATCACATGAAAATAATACACTTCGCACACTTGCACCTCTAGGGTTAACCCACACTTGTTGCCTTAGAATAAAAATAGTCTTGTCCCTCAAACGTGGGATACTTTAGCAAAGACCCTCGATTGTAAGATTGTTGTCCCTTGATGACCCTTCGATGTTTCCTTCGGTAAATGATCTTAGACCCTTATGACAAATTGCTAAGGTATCCTACAATGTTTCCTTCTATGACTGTACGATGACGCACGTCTGTTCCTTCACATCCAATGATATGGCTTCTTACCAAACAAATGTAGACAAGCACTAACTAAAGGAGGAGGAAAAGAAGAAAGACTTTTTGAGTAGGTAAGGTCTGAGCTTCTGATTTTACAGTTTGAGAGACCTGCAATTCACGTTGGCTGGAGGTTGAAGATGACCAACGTGTCATCTTCCAACCAATGAAGGCGCGCCATCTGTTTTTTGAAAATCTGATTTAATTAATGATTCTATGCTTTATTCATTAATGACCATGATATGCACACCGCACCAGATCCCTTGGATTTGATTACTAATGCGTTTTGACTCTTATCCAATGGTCCACATATTTTTTACTTTATTTTTCTTTTCTGATTTTTATATTTAATTGTTTTAAATTTCAAAAAAATCATAGAAAATTCATTTTTAGTCCTAAAACTCTAAAAAAATTATGAAAAATATTTTTGATTTTTCTCTTTCTGATTTTTATTTTTTTCACAATTTTATTTTATGTTTTGATTTTTTTTATAAATTTTCACTTTATTTGATTTGTTTTAAATGTTTAAAAATATTTTTATGCATTTTTAAATTCTGAAAAAATTATGGAATGATCCAATGACATTGTGACAAATATTGGTGACCTCATTTATTTTATATTTCTGACTTTGTTATTTTTTATTATTTTTGGTTTATTTTACTCATTTCTTTTAATTTTAAAAATAGTTTCTGACTTTAAAAAATTACCAAAAATTTTATAAAATCATTTTAGTTCATTTCTGATTTTTCTATGGTCTTACTTTTTATTTCTTGATTAATTTGAATATAGTTGATATTTTTCTCTATTATTTCTATTTTAAAACATTTTAAAAACCTCTTTTTAATATATATATTAAATGCAATATTATGTTGTGATTATTTGCTAGCTGATCTTGAATTAAATTTTTTATCATGAACTTTATTAATATCATTAGATCCATGGTTTTGAGTCTAACTCAACAAAAATGGATGAATGATTTTAATAATAGTTTGATTAAATTTTAATTCAAATGTGGTTTATATTCTTTCCCACCCCTCTTCATCTTATCCCTTTCTTATTGCACTAAGTGTTATTGGAGCATGATCTCTATATCATGTCTCAAAATAAATGGTGCATAGATTACTATTGACCAGCCTCAAAATAGGTGTGACTTCTATATAAGTCCACTTATGATTGCTTAACATAGCGCTAAATTTTGTCCCGATTCAAATAAATGATCATTCGTGGCCCAAACCTATGTTTGCAAGCCCATGCTTGTTAATTTGATCTCTTTGATCCAATAACCTTGAGGTTCATTGTGTGGAGGCTTTAGTTCTACCAATCCTCTAATGGATCTATAACACTTTTGGTCAACGCGGATCACTTAAACATCGTTGATCATTAAATGGTACTTTTGAGGATTCCAAATGGATGATATACTTGATAAAAAGCAAATGCAACTTATTGTGTGGAGGCTTTGGTTCTATCAATCCTCTAATGAGTTCCAAATGCAAGTTTCAAGATGGTCATCCAACTAATCACTAATTAATAATTTGTTTTTACTTTATGACTTTTATTTTTTATGCTTTATGTACCATTTGCTTTAAGCATTACATTTCATGTCATTTTTATTTTGCTCACTTAAGCCTTTTCTTTTCTCTTCTAAGACACTTAATAATCAACATAAACCCTAAAAAACTTTAATGATACTTGGACTATTTGGTTACTATCCTTGGCATCATGGAGCATTGGACTTCTTTGACTTAGGATTAGAAACCTTGGCCTATGTTGGAGACCTTGTGACCTTAATTGATATTTTGTCTGGAGTTCTTGAGGTTTACCTTAAGACATTGGGTTGTTTGTTTGTTTTGTGTGCATGTTATTGTGATTACATTCTTTGTTTGTAATATGGAATTCACTCGTATACATCCGTTACTCTACCCAATTTTTGTGAAGACTTAATACACTTGAAGTTTAGTTCTCTCAAGAGGTCTAGTATCTTTGCTTGCTTGGTTTCAATCCAAAGAATGGGAATTCTATCTTGACTCATAATGTCAAATATTGACTTCTTGTTGGTTAGATGGTTCTTATCTTTAACTTTTACCTTATGCTTTAGGATAGTCTCTTCTTCTCCTCCCACTTTCTTTAATTTCAAAAATCTTCTCTCTCCTTTTGAAAACTCTTCTTGTTTTTCTTTTTAAACTTGAACCACTTTCATAATAAACTTGGACTTATGTCCATGCATTTTCAAAACATTTTTCATAAAAAAATTTCAATCAACTTAATAATGCCTTGACATTTTTTTGTGAGAAGACTAAAAGTCAATCAATCTCATTTCAAACCATTTTGCCACTTTGACTTTTACTTTAAACTTTTCTCAAAATATTAGACTCTTGTCAATCCTTGTAGTGATGCAAACAACTATACTTCTATAATATATAGTGGAGATAGATATTTTCCACTTGAGTGTTGAGTGAGGCATTGTTGATTTTAAAATCCAAGCCATATCCTCCACTTTGAGATGATGAAAATTCTCCTTTCTCATGATTGTGGGTAGTAAGCATATTTTCCCACACGGACAATGACGATGATGTCTTATCTCATAAAATTAACCAACACACTTGTGTTTTAAATTTTTTATAAGAGGAACTACGTGTACCCTGATCCTCTATTGCACGAAAGGTGGTACGTAGGCACTAAAGGTTCGCAACTGCGGCGGGTGCAAAAATCATAAAAAATATATTTCTTTTCTCACCTCCACCATCTATTTTTATACAATATTTTTATAGCCAAAATATACAATTTTACAAAGAGGTTCATGAGGAGTACCGTAGATGTTTAGGATGTTAATACCTTCCCTTTGCATAACCAACCCCCTTACCTTGAATCTTTCCCCCTCTTTTTGGGTCATTCGCTCTTTTCTCATTCTTTTGTAAACAATAAAGCGCGGTGGCAATTTTTATTTTGATTTGTACAAGTCTAGTCAATCCAATGGCTTAGTCTTAAACATTTCTACCGCTACACTTAGGTTTTATTTTCTTCTTAATTTCAATTAACTTAGATTTTTTTTTAAAATACTTAATTAATTTCTCTTGCAATTAAAATTAATTCGTTTGATTAGGTTAAAACTTTTTACATCAAAAAAACCAAAAACAATTTCTTCTCTCTTTTCTACACTTTACATTTCTGTGTGCATTTTACTATTTTGCATTATAATTTATGTAACTATCAAAGCTTTGTAATAGTAATTAGGATTTACTTTAATTGTCATCCCCATTTGTAAATTTGTACCCCTTATTCCCAAAGTGTTGTAATAGCGTAGGACATTTAAATTCCGCAATTTATCGCTTTCCTTATTATTGCTAGTAATTAGGGTTTGTATGGCAAGATTTTAAAATCAACATTAGAAAACTCTAATTCAAGACAAAATACTTGAAAATAACACACTTTGCACACATGCACCTCAATGTGTGGTGGCCGGAGACAACTAGGGTTCGCGTGGCATCTTGCCAGTGGACCATTCAAAATACAGGGGTCCATCTCAGGCGCCCGTGTTGAGTTGTTTGACTTTTGGGATTTGTTTTATATTATATATTAATTATTTCAGTTAGGTTAATGGATGTATGGCCCCCCCAGTGTTAGCGCGCTTGCCTCTAAGTCATTATTATGCCCATACGTGGGTTCGATCCTGGCACGGAACAATTTTTTTTTATGTTTTCTTATGTTTACATATCATATGTATAGCGGTAGAAATGTTGAGACTAAGTCATTGGATTGACTTGACTCGCACAGATCAAAATAAAAATCACCACCGCGCTTTATTGTTTCCAAAGGAATGGGAAAAGAGCGAATAACTCAAAAGAGGGGGGAAAGATTCTAGGTAAGGGGGTTGGTTATGAAAAGGGAAGATATTAGCACCCTAAACATCTACGGTACTCTACAGGAACCTCTTTGTAAATTTGTATATTTTGACTATAAAATGTTGCATAGAAATAGATTGTGGTGATGAGAAAAGAAGTATTTTTTATGATTTTTGCATCCGCCGCGGTTGCGAACCTTTAGTGCCTACATACCACCTACCGTGCAATAAGGAATCAGGGTACACGCAGTTCACCTTTGAAAATTTTAAAACACAAGTTTGTTGATTAATTTTAAGAGATAAGACATCATCGTCATTGTCCGTGTGGAAAACATACTTACTACCCACAATTATGAGAAAGGAAAATTTGTGTCATCTTAAAGTGGAGGATATGACTTGGATTTTAAAATCAAAAATACCTCACTCAACACCCAAGTGGAAAATATCTCACTTCACTACATATTGTAGAAGTATAGTTGTTTGCATCACTACAAGGATTGACAACAGTATAATCTTTTAAGAAAAAGTTTTAAAGATAAAAAGCCAAAATGGAAAAATAGTTTGAATGAGATTGATTAACTTTTAGTCTTCTCACAAAAAATATCAAGGTATTGTTAAGTTGATTGAAATTTGATTAAAGAGATAATTTTTGAAAATACATGGACATAAGCCCAAGTTTATTATGAAAGTTGTTCAAGTTTTAAAACAAGAAGATTTTTCAAAAGGAGGGAGAAGGTTTTTTGTAATTAAAGAAAATGGGAGCAGATGAAGAGACTATCCTAAAGCATAAGATAAAAGCTAAGGAGAAGAACCATCTAACCAAACAAGAATCCAACACTTGACATAATGAGTCGATGTAGAATTCCATCCTTTGGATTTGAAACCAAACAAACAGATATAATAAACCTCTTAAGAATACCAAGCTTTAATTGCATTAAGTCTTCACAAAAATTGGACAGAGTAACAGCTGTATACAGATGAATTCCATATTACAAGCAAAGTGTGTAATCACAATAACCTGCACACAAAGCAAACAAACAACCCAATGTCTTGGGGTAAACCTCAAGAACTCCATACAAAATAACAATCAAGGTCACAAGGTCTCCATCATAGGTCAAGGTTTCTACTCCTAAGTCCAAGAAGTCCATAACTCCAAAATGCCAAGGATAGTAACCAATAGTCCAAGTAACATTAAAGTTTATTAGGGTTCAAGTTGATTATTAGGTATCTTCAAAAAGAAAATGAAAAAACTCAAGTGAGCAAAATAAAAATGACATGAATATAAAGGCTCAAGTGAGCAAAGATGAAAATAGCATGAAATGTAAATGCTAAAGTAAATGGTGCATAAAATAAAAGCATAAAATAAAGCCAATTGTTAGGAATTAATAGTTAGTTGGATGACCATCTTGAAACTTGCATTTGGAACTCATTAGAAGATTGGTAGAATCAAATCCTATCAACAACAAGTTGCATTTGCTTTTTGTTAAGTATATCATCCATTTAAGAATTCTCAAGATAACACTTAATGATCAATGATGTTTAAGTGATCCATTTTGACCAAAATTGATGAAGTTCCATTAGAGGATTGGTATAACCAAAGCCTCTTAATAATGGATCTCAAGGTTATTAGATCAAAGGGTTCAAATTAACATACTTGAGCTTGCAAACATAGGTTTGGTCCACGAATGATCATTTTCTCAAATCGGGACAAAATTTAGTGCTATGTTAAGCAATCGTAAGTGGACTTATATAGAAGTCACACCTATTTTGAGACCGGTCAATAGCAATCTATGCACCTCATGTTTTGAGACATGATATGTAAATCATGCTCCAATAACATTTAGTACAATAAGAATAGGATAAGATGAAGAGGGAAAGAGGAAATGAATAAACCACATTTGAACCAAAAATTTAATCAAACTATTATTAAAATCATTCATCCATTTTTATGGAGTTAGACTCAACACCATGGATCTAATGATGTTAACAAAGTTCATGATCAAAATTTTAATCCAAGATCAGCCAGAATATATAAATAAAATAAAATTGTATTTAAAATAAAAGAATTTTTTTTTAAATGATTATAAAATGGAAATAAGAGAGAAAATAGCAACTATATTCAAATTAATCAAGAAATATTAAGTAAAACCATAGAAAAATCAGAAATGAATTCAAATATTTATATAAAATTTTTGGTAATTTTTTAAAGTCAGAAACTATTTTTAAAGTTAAAAGAAATAGGTAAAATAAACCAAAAATAATTAAAAAAAATAGTAAAGTCAGAAATAAAAATAAATAAGGTCACCAATATTTATCAAAATGTCATTGGATCCTTTCTTATTTTTTTCAGAATTTAAAAATGAATAAAAGTATTTTTAAACATTTAAAATAGTTTAAATAAAGTGAAAAATCATAAAAAAAATATCAAAACACAAAATAAAATTGTGATAAAATAAAAATCAGAAAGAGAAATATCAAAAGTATTTTCCATAATTTTTTCAGATATTTTGGAGTTAAAATGAATTTTCTATAAATTTTTGAAATTTAAAACAAACCGTCACTAGAAGAGGTCACTCTAACTTAGTTCATCATATATGCATGCATTCTAAGAAAAAATAGAGTTGAAACTAGCTTAAAATAGGAAGAAGTGAAAAACTTACGTGGTAGAAGAAACTAAAACAATAATCAGACAGTTTTATTACGACGGTGGACGGTGACGAAAACAAGCACATGCGTAATTTTTTAAAAGATGATTAAACAAGTTGCATTTACTTTTTTTTGTTATATTATAGGTAATGTTTATTCAATCCTTTAAACATTGTTAAAAATATGAAAACATGGGAATTCATAAGAGAAAATATTATAATATAGTTAAAAATAAATATGCAAACATTCTTCCTATCAATTTCATTGTTGCTATATATCCTTGCAACAAATACGACCTATTTTTTGGATTGTTTGAACTCGTTTTTTTTTGGAGCTAGACATCCATTTCAAAAAAATAAAATATAGAACAACACACTATCTATACATACAGAAGCTAACATGAAAGAAGAAAAAAAAGTAATATAAAGAATGAAATAGGCTTGACTGCCTAACTTGATTTGTTTTATTTGAGCGATTCTTTCTTTAATTATATGGCTTGCTCCTTTTTGTGTTGATAGATTTTTATCAAGTTAAACCACGATAGAAGGCAAAGGAACTCGTCTACGATACTCGGCTAGAGCCCACAGTGGATAAATATCTCTATACATTGGATAATGCAACATGCAATTTTTCATGAATACTCCTGTGATTTCCTACAATAAGACGAAAAGCAATTAATTGTTGCATAAGATAAAATATAATAAAAAGATCCAGAGTTGTGTTTGATAATGTTTTTATTGGTTATGGAGTATATAATATGAGAGGAGTGAGGCGTATCTTTGGAGGGAGTATATAATATGAGAGGAGTGAGGCGAACCTGCTGGGGCCAATCGCCTTGTTCTAATTGGGAATTAATGAGTAATTTTGCTGCACGATGAAGAGGAGTGGGATCTCTCTCTGACTGTATATAAGAATTACAAAGAAAAGAAAAACATGTAGTTTAAAATTCATTCAAAATTATGAATTTAAGCTAGTAAATAAATATTTCAACTTCTAATTTGTTATGAAGTAGACGTAGAAATGTTAAAATGGAACCTGTCCAGTATGAATTAAAGCCATAAGAGCCCACGCAGTATGTACGACATTTGACCGATTTCCTTCAAGCGGTACATATATCTGCAGCATTATTATTTAGTAAGATGTTAGGATTATTGCTGATTGATGTTAAAGTAAGAAGTGATTGGTAACTTATTCAACTATGAACCTTTTTTGGGCTTGAAAGATAGCTCTCCCCCCACCCGCCGTCCTCTCTCTGTGTTGTGAGAAGAAATTTAACACCTTTGCGAATAGCAGCACAATTGGTATAAGTCTTTCCAGCAGCTGCTAAACCACCAAGAGCGAACCAAGACCCATAAGTAAAGCAAACTCCCCAGTTTCCATACCATGAACCATCATCTGTTTGCGTATCTTCAAGGAACCCAACTGCATTCAAAATGAAATTTTCTATCTCTTTCTTCCTATGACCCGGATATAACTTCTTAAACAAAACTAAAGCTTGAATTGCTGATCCTGTGCACTCAACATATTCATGTTCAACTACAATGTCCGCAAAAAATTCTGTAGGATTGAGTAGCTACAAATAAATAACAAAGCTAATTAGTTTATTAACTAATAAATAAGTTTCATTAATGAATTATTACATATTAATGAAATACTTACTTCTAACCATTCTTGAGCGCCTGCCGGCTCCCATGCTGCCAAACCTCCTTTTTTACTCTACACCCAAACATTGATGATCAAATTCATTTCCACAATCATATGATAATAAGTTTAACATTACTTACCTGAAGTGACAATAGGAGATTGACTGAATCAAATAACCTTTCAGGTTCCATCTTTTCCCCCACAATTTCTGGAGGCAACAATGATAAAAGTAGACAACACTGGAACACCACATAATATTACCTTTATCAACACATACATTTAAACCATATAGGTACCTTTAAACAAATTAACTTGTTCATAGTCTATATTTCTAGGTACCTTTAAACCTTCTGCGGTGCAATCGGAAACTTGCCATCCATGATCTTGATCAGAGAAGGTCCATGAGCCTTTAGAAATATGACGATGCATACTCTTAAAATCTCCAGAAGGGTTCTCTGTAACCTGTGAGATAAGACTATAAGTTTTTATGTAAAATAAAGATTTTGATTTTGATCACTATCTAAGTAATCAAAATCAAAATTAAGCATACCTGAGACTTTTTGATGAAATCATGTCCTTTTGCAAGTGTAGGTTTGATTTCCTCAACTAGGTTAGTGGCCAGCAAAGCTTGAACGGCAAAACCTGCGTCCCATTCTTGGCTACCAAAACTCTACATTGAATTAACAAACATTTATTCTATGAATATATCTTATTAGCTAAAATACTAATAATAGGATAATAATTAGTTTGTAAACCTGCATGGTCATTCCATCTTCTGAAATCCATAAGTAATCTGGGACCCTTGCTAAATGCTTCTTGAAAGCATTTCCATTTGGATCTTCCACCCAACAAGCAAGCATACATAAAACCTGATAAATATATACATGTTAATAGCGTATTTTTGGAATGAAACCTAAGAAGTAGTTTACTTCAATTGATGCATATAGCTAAGAAATCAATACCCTTAAATTTGTATGCTACTTACCTTTTCCACGCACCCAATAGTAAGGTATCGGCTATTTTCATCCTCGTAGTGGATATGCTTCATTGTTACTTCGAGGGCTCTTTTCCTGACCAATTTGTTGAAAGGCCAACGAGTCAAAAGTGGCTCGGTGAAAATATACAAGCTATCCCATAACAGATCTTGTATCAAAGGATGAGGATAGTAAATATCTTCCTGTGAGACATAAATTGGATCATAATCCCTCCAACCAGGAAATTTAAATTCACACATAAATTGGATCATAATCCCTCCAACCAGGAAATTTAAATTCACACATTGTCATTAATTAAAGAAAATGGTTCACACCTTTGCACATAGATGACGTGCTTTCGTCCAATTAATTTTTTCATAAGGTTGAATATGGAGTTCTTCTCGGAGCTGTAAGATGAGTGGTGTGATTGGACCCACAAATCTTTTTCCATATAAATAAGACATAGGCATGTATACCAATCGACAATAACACCACATTTTAGCTACAATTAAATTAAGGAGAAAATGAGATATAATAAACTCACAATTGAATAATTAAACATTTTGTATATATATACATATACAAAATAATAATAGTACAACAAGATCAATAAATTAAACCTGGATGCATAGGAAGAAATGAAGGAAGGATCCAAAATTCAGGAGGCATTGGATTACTTCCCAACCAATCAAATACACCAAGTATCTATAAGTAAAAGATATATATATTTTTATCAATAACATACAAATTCATATGTTAGTTCCAAGTTTTTATATTGCATAGAAAAAAATGATACCGAAAGCCAAGTTTTTCCCCATGAAGGTATATGTGTGACACCACCGTGTTCACGAATCCAATTTCTTGCTCTAACACAAGCATTGTCTTGACCACCATTAGGCCCTTCTCCAAGAATTCGCATGCATATATAGTTGAGTGCAGTACAAAACATAGTACTGTGACCCTCAATGTGAAGCCCCCACCCTCCATCTTCATTCTTCAAATAAAACCACAACAAGGTCAGTTCATAATGAACCCTCATATTCTATGGTTTATAAAATTGAATGATTAAGTGTACCTGATGACAATATATATAGCGAAGAATCTCTCTGCGGTGTTCTTGTGGGAATACCGAATCAAGATGTCCAGTAATGTAGACACAGAAAACCTTCAAGTAAAAAGTTAATTAATATTATTTAACTACTATTTCATTCAACTAATTAAATTAATATTAGTATTGAGTAAGTACTCACCAAGGGAGGCATGAAAAATAGAGGACCTGCAATTTGAGCTGGCCAATGACCATCACTAGTTTGCAATGCTGCTAAGTGATGTGCGCCTCTTCTCAATGTTGTTGTAGCTTTTTCATATGTGATTTCTTCTCCATCTTCTATCTTTACGCCATCTATTCTTTGCTTGAACTTGTTTTCTCTCACAACCTACCATGTCAACCAGTAAAAATGAAAAATACTTATTACTTCCTCTAATTTAAAATTATTGTTTTCTTTTCATTTTTAACGTCAAATTAGAATCAATCCAACTTAAAAGCAAATGAAATCATGAAAATCAATTTTATATTTTTAAAAATTATTTTGACTCCTTAAAAAATGAAACCAAAAATACACTTCATCTTGTTATAAATCCAATTAATTAATGACTCTCACCAAAAACAAGTCTAAACATGATCATGAAAACAATATTAAAAGAAAAAAAGTGTTGGTTGTTTCTATTAAAAAAAACTTCATAGTTGCAGTTCTGATTTCAGATGAGTGGGGGATAAAGTAATGACACAAGTAATTCATAAAATTCATCATTTCTACAAAACACTATTGTTAGTTTTATATAAAAGTTTGTCAAAATGACATACTTAAGATTAAAAAAAACTTGTACAAAAAATTAACCCATATGATTTTTCAATATAATATTATTTATTTCCCATCATATAATTTAATTAATATTGTTTGTATTACTCACAATTTAACATTTTTTATTTATAATAAAAGTAAATATATACATATGATAAGGCCATTTTAATAAAAATACTAATGTCGTTATCATTTACTATACAATTTTTTAATAGGAAGAAAAAGTCACTCATTTTAAGATAGAGAGAATAATTAACTTAAATTTATGAAAAATTATTTAATTTCAAAATTTAATGAAAACTTGTGATTTGAAAATTTATTAGAGCAGTGTCATAAACAAAGATCCATAACACTTTCTTTTTAGTAAATTTGGAAATCCGTTCTCTCCTTGTCATATAATCATGTGAGATTTGTAAAAATAAATCATTCTAAGGAATTTTGAGTTTTACTTTTAATATAACTTTAAATTTTAATTGTATAGTTTAATTAAATTTATATGCATCACTATTTTAAATTTTGTATTCGTAATAATAAAAAATATATGAATAATTAATATGGACAATTTACTGAAATCATCATTCTATTTTTCTTAAAATTTATATAAAATAATTAAACATGATAAATATTATGAGACTTTTTTATCCACCTGTCTCATATTTAAAAAATCAATTTCTAATATACCTGACTTTCAAAGAAAAATTGAAAAAATTTCGTTTTATGAAAGACTTGGTCCATCCATTAGCCGAGGGTATGTACATGAGAATCTTTAAAGAGCATTCTCGAGTATTCATTGGCCTAAGGTCTTTTATTTTATTCTTATTTTTGTTTTTGTGTATTGCTAAATGAAAGACTTTGGACTAAGCATTTTCATAAAAGGGACGGTTTGAGAAGACTTTATTTTTTTTAAAATGGGACATATTGAGAATTGTTTTAAATATGGGACATGTGGATCGAAAAATAAATATTTGGCGGAGACGTATTTGTATTGATGTTATCGCATATTCTATTTCCGCAAACTTGAAAGATACGTAATTACTAGATTAAGGCAAGTTTATCGAAAAAATGAAGTAAGACGGTTATGAATGAAAAAGATAGAATAATAATGTGTTACCTGAAAACGCCATAGAAGATCACCACATGGCTTCACCTGGAAGCGATTGTTGTAGAAATTGCGACGAGCTTCTTCAACTTCTGCTCTCTCTTCTTCAGTACCAGCTTCAGGATCATACTCCCATGTCTGTCTTCCAACAAAGTTGTTTGTGCTGAACAAATACGGATCGTTAGCACCTTCTGCTATTTTCAGCTTCCACATCTTTTTACTACACAGAGAGATGAACTCGATGTTTGTGAGGGAATTGTGATGTCTATTGCCGCTACTTATAGCATTATTCTTTCCTTGAAATCTTTTTTTATTAGTTAAGGGACCACAATTTTTTATTAGTCCACAACTATTTTTATAATCAACTTTTTCTTACGTTTTGGACTAGTCTTTTTATTTCTTTATCATCTTTTCTTTTTTTATTTATATTTTCCCTAGGATGCCACTCCTTCCAACATGTTTTTTGTTTTTTCCAAGTTATTTTTTTAACTATACATTGATTCAGTGTTTATCGCCTCTCCACATTTCCTTTGTATTTATGTATTTATTTTTTAAATTATCATCAAGTATTTATTTTTTTTTCTTTTTAATTATTATTATTTCCTTTTTTAAATGATGATTGATAAATATCAATATCTTACTTATATTAATACTTAAATATATAAAAAATATTTTTGTTTGAGATTGAACTCTAAATCAACCGGCAACACTAATTTAACTTAACTATCATCATCAATGTGGTAATTGGAACGAACTCTAGTGTCGATGGGGATAATGTCGACAGTGATAGTTTTTGGTCCGACATGAATTAAACACGAGGTCGAAACTTGTTCACGTATTGCTGTCGAAATAGTGTGTGCTGTAGTCAAAGTTGTTCCAACATGTATTAGTCGATATTTGCTAGGTTTGTTAGCATGTCGAATTGAGTCTATTTGTTATATCCAATTATTTAAATTAGTTTGTTCCCTAAGTTAGCTTGTAATGAGTATGTGTATAAAACCCCGTTAATTTAGTGTGTTAGTTTTTTATAAATAGCATACTAGTCTCTCATCATTGCATAATATAAATTCTAATTACGGTGAGAAAGGTTATTTGTTATCATGTAACACTTGTAATCTTGTTTCAAAGAGTACGTAAAGAATAACAATTTATAACCAATTCCTTGTGTTCTCTTTGCTTCCCTCTTTTCTTACCCTTGTGGGTTTCTTGCCAATCAAGAAACCTAGTATACTCTGTTCTTAGTATCAACTTTCACAACAAATTGGTGTGGTGAGCATGAAGAAGATGTCGTCAACAAAGTATGAGACTGAAAAGTTCACTGGAGTGAACGATTTCGGTTTGTGGTGCTTGAAGATGAAAGCCCTACTGATTTAACAGAGTTGTTTAGAAGTGTTGAAGGGAGCCGCAATCATGGATGTTGCGTTAAAGGATAAAGAAAAATGGCCATGGTAGAGAAAGCCCGCATAACCATCTTATTGAGCCTTGGTGATAAGTTTCTTCAACATGTTTCGAAGGAGACGACGACATCGGGTCTATGTGAGCAGTTGGATACGTTTAACAAGATGATTCTTGATCTTGAAAATATTGATTTCAAAATCGAGGAAGAAGATCAAGCGTTGTTATTGTTGTGTGCTTTGCCCTCACCTCAAAGAAACTCTCTTGTATGGAAGAGAGTCGCTGACCTTTGAAGAAGTTCAATCAACCTTGTACTATAAGAATTTGAATAAACGAAAGGAGCACAAGTCATCTTTGGCTGGTGAAGGTTTATCGATTAAAGTGAAATTCACAAAGAAAGATGTCAAGTTCAACAAGAAGAAGGATAAAAATCAACAAAAGTCTTATAGTGGTGATGCATCTGGTACTCGATGTTATCACTGAAAGAAGGAGGTTCATACAAAAAACATGTTCCCTGAACACATGAAAGATCATGGAGGTAATGATAATGGCAACACAACCATTGTCCAAGATAATTTCGACTCATTTAATGGTCTTTTGGTTTCAAGCGGTGACTCAAGCAAAAAGTGGATTATGGATTCAGGTTGCATTTGACACATGACTCCAAACAAAGACTTGTTTGAGGAATTATGTGATAAAGATGATGGATTTGTATTGCTGGGAAACAACAAAACTTGCAATATTGCAGGTGTTGGATCTGAGAAATTCAAGCTCTATGATGAGTCAATAAGGTTGTTGACTAAAGTCAGGTATGTACGTGATTTAAAGAGAAATTTGATTTCTCTTGGTGAATTTGACGAGAAATGATATATTTTCCAAGGAGATAAAAGTATCCTAAGCGCCATGAAGGGGTCAAAGGAAGTCTTGAGAGGCGTGAACAAACAAGGCTTATATACCCTTGAGGTTGAAGTTGTAAGAGGTTCTTCAAATGTTGCACCCACGAAACCTTTCTCGGAGACAAAAATTTGGCACATAAGATTGAGCCATGTCAGTGAAAAGGGTTTGGTCGAATTGGAGAAACAAAATATGTTTGGTGGAGATAAAGTAGAAAAGTTGAAGTTTTGTGAACCCTTTGTACTTGGAAAATCTTGCAGAGTGAAGTTCAATAAAGATAAACAAAGAACACATAGATTCCTTGATTACATTCATGCTGATCTTTGGGGGCCTTCAAGGTGTCCATCACATTCAGGAGCAAGGTATTTTCTATCCTTAGTTGATGATTATTCTAGAAAGTTATGGGTATTCATCCAAAAGACTAAGAATGAAACTTTTGAGAATTTCAAAAGTTTGAAGACTCTGGTCGAAAATCAGACTGGAAAAAAGGTCAAGAGGATTAGAACCGACAATGGACTTGAATTTTGTAATGAGGTGTTCGATAGTTTTTGTGCAGCCTCTGGTATAGCAAGGCACATAAGTACTACAGGTACTCCCTAACAAAATGGTCTGTCTGAGAGGTTTAATCGAACCATTTTGAAAAAAGTTAGATGCATGTTAACTAGTGTTGGATTAAAGAAGGTGTTTTATGTAGAGGTTGTTTCGACCACAACATATATGATAAATATATGTCTTTAGACTTCATTAGATATGAAGACACTTGAAGAAGTTTGATCGGGACATCCACCAGATCTCGACAAACTTAAATTATTTTGTTGTGTAGCCTATGCTCACATTAGGCAAGATAAGGTCGAACATAGAGCTCTGAGATGCACGTTCATGGGATATCCTGAAGGAGTCAAAGCTTACAGGATATGGTGCCTAAAGCCAGGTCACATGAGGTGTATCACTAGTCAAGATGTAGTTTTTAATGAAGCTGAGATGGATTTCAAGAAAATCGATGACGTTGGTCGAAGTGCAGAGATATCTCAAGAAGAGTTGTATCAGGAAGAGATTCCTGCTGAGGTGGAGCATGTCAATGTTAAATTGCGTATCCCAGATCAAGTCGAAGAAGAAACACAAGATGCTGAAGATACTGAGGAAGTTGAGGAAATTGTTAATGATTACCTATTGGCAATAGATAGGCCAAGAAGAGTCATAAATCCACCTCAAAGACTTGGGTATGCAGATCTCATAGCTTATGCCTTAATCTCTGCAAGTGAGGTTCTATATGAAGAACCTAGATACTATACGAAAGTTATGAAGAGTCAAAATAAGACTGAATGGTTGAAAGCCATAGATGATGAGATGAAATCTCTTTATGATAATCACACTTGGTAACTGATCAAGAAACCTACTGGAGCCAGGTTAGTCAGTTGTAAGTAGATTTTCAAAAGTTAAGGAAGGAATCGAATGAGTGATGTCGAAAATATTCAAGGCAATATTGGTCGCAAGGGGTTTCACTAAAAAAGAAGGTGCCAACTTCAACGATGTGTTTTCTCCTGTTTTGAAGCACAAGCTCATTCGAATGTTACTTGCTATATAGTTTGACCTAGAACTGGAAAATATGGATATGAAGACTGCTTTCCCGTATGGAGATCTAGATGAAATAATTATGATAAAGCAACCCGAAGGGTATGTAGAAAGAGGAAATGAGGATTATATGTGCAAGCTGAAAAGGTAATTATATGGCCTAAAATAATCTCCTCGACAGTGGAATAGGATATTTGAAAAGTTCATAGCCCACATAGGTTTCATTAGAGGTCAGTTCGAACACTTTGTTTACTTAAGATTTTGACCTAGAAATTCATTTGTTATTTTGTTGTTTTATGTTGATGGTATTCTCACTACAAGAAACAATGTTAAGGATGTAATAAAGGTGAATGATGAACTCAATAAGGAGTTCGACATGAAAGATCTGGGAGCTGCATCTCGGATTCTTGGGATTGATATCCAAAGAGATATAAAGCATTTGGAATTATGCTTATCTCAAGAGGCATATCTACAAGATTCTCAAAAGGTTTGATATGACGAATTCAAAGCCTGTTATGACTCCGACAAATCCTCAATTTAAGTTGAGTATAGATCAGTTTCCCAGTACAGAGGTCAAAAAAGCTTATATCAATAACATCCCATATGCTAACATGATAGGTTCTTTGACGTATGATATGATTTGTACTAGACCCGACATAACATATGCAAGAAGTCTTGTAAGCAGGTACATGGTGAATCTTGAAAAGGATCACTGGAAAGCATTGAAGTGGATTATAAGGTAAATAAATGGGTCTCTGAATAGATTCCTAATTTATAGTGGAACATGTGGTGAAGATAGTAAAGTCGTAATCGAATAGTATATTGACTCTCATTATGCAGGTTTTATGGATTCTAGAAAGTCAATTTCTTGATATATTTTCACTATGTTTGTAACATCAATCAGTTGAAAAGCAACAGTTTAGAAGGTTGTCGCCTTATCAATCATTGAAGTATAATATATTACCCTCACTGAAGTTGTGAAAGAAGTATTGTGTCTTGAAGGTTTTGTTAAGGAGTTGAAACTTCAAGGTCGAGTTATCACTGTTAAATATGATAGTCAAAGTGCAATACACCTGTCGAAGAATTCAGTCTATCATGAGAAAACCAAGCACATCGATGTGAGGCTTCATTTCATCAGAGGGGTAATCGAGCATTGATAAGTCCAAGTGCTGAAGATTTCGAAAGATCATAATGTTCCTGATATGATCACCTAGACTTTGCCAAGTTGTAAGTTTTTTCACTGTATGCATTTGATAAAGTTGCATGAAAAAGCTAGTTTATTTCCATGATGTAATAGAGTTTGTTCCATGGTAGAGATTTATGGTAATTGGATCGAACTCTAGTTCCGATAAGGATAGTGTCGACAGTGATAGCTTTTGGTCCGACAAGAATTAAGCATGAGGCCGAAGCTTGTTTGCATGCTGTTGTCGAAATAGTGCATATTATAGTCGAGGTTGTTCTAACATGCATTATTTGATATTTGTTAGGTTTGTTAGCATGTCGAATTGGACATGTTTGTTATGGTCAATTATTTAAGTTAGCTTGTTCCCTAAGTTGACTTGTAATGGGTCTGTGTGTAAAAATCCATCAGTTTAGTGTGTTAGTTTTCTTATAAACAACATGCTAATCTCTCATCATTGCACAATGTAAATCCTAATTACGGTGAGAGAGCTTATTTGTTATTTTGTAACACTTGTAATCTTTTTTCAAAAAGAAAGTACAGAATGACAGTTTATAATCAATTCCTTGTATTCTCCTAGCTTTCCTCTGTTCTTATCCTTGTGAGTTTCTTGTCAATCAAGAAACTTGTTATACTCTATTCTTGGTATCGTTTCTCACAATAAGCAACAACAACAACAAACAAACAAACAAACAATAACAAAATAAAATCGTTAAACATTAAATCTCAACAACAACAATAACAAAATCGACAGAAATTTTAAACATTAAATCTAAAATAACATCAACAGCAAAATCAATAGAATCTTTAAATATTAAATCTAAAACAACAACAACAATAACAAGAACAAAAAATAAACAAAATCAATATAATCGTTAAAAAATAAATCTTAACAACAACAACAATATTAAACATTTTACTTGACACAACAACAACAACTAACTTGTTAAGTTACATCTATGTTTTCTGTTAGTTCTCTTGTTTTAGGATTGGCTTAATTTTTGCAAAACAAATAATAGCAGCAATAATGTAATATAGAATATAATTTATACTTTCTAAGAAGAACATGTACAACAAGAAGTCCTATTACAATGTTAGAACATGTTGTGTTGAACTTTTTCAACAACTGGAACAACATGTCGAAGAAGATGTCTTGATATCGTGTCTGCTGAGCTGGATTAATGAGATTCAGTTTGTTCTTAACATAACCAGAATATTCAGGAGAATATTATGCATCCTATGTGACGCATATTTAAAGGTCCAGAAAATTCAATCAGAAATCAAGGAGAATGAAGACTTTCTAAATAAGGAGATTATTTAGGAAAGTAAAGATTGAAGACCTTTCTTGGGGCAGAAGTTTTTGCAGTTTGTTACAGCTGGTTTGCTGTGATTGAAGGCCCAAAACCATTTGGATAACAGGTTATAAATAGAAGGGTTTGTAACTTAGAAAAGACACGTCTCAAGATGTAGAAGTCTAGGGTTTGTCAAGGTAAACCTCTCGGGTTGTGGAAATGTTACCAAGTTCATCTCAAATCCTGTAGGTAAGAGGTGTATTATTCTTGGAGGAAGCATTGAAGCAACTCCAGGATGTGTTCTTAGTTAGGAGCAGAGCTAACAAACAGTGGAGTTTGGCTTGGAGACTTAGCTAAGTTGTCATGGAAGTGTGTCTTCCAAACTGTCCATCTGTGTGATCAGAATTTTGGTGAATGAGTGTTGATGCAGTGACTGAGGTGTTGACTGCTAGACATCATTGCGATGATTGGAAGTGGAATGAGGATATTCTATATTTAGGGAGGACCTAGATAGAAGGGTCATTGGGTAGTGATTAAGTGCGTAGATCATTAACGGGAGTGTTGGCTGTAGGGTCTGCAAATCGATACTGCTGATAGTGGACTTCATTCCTGGCTTGGTAGCCCTCAAAGTAGGTGTTGTTGTACACTGAACTGGGTAAACAATTATGGTGTGTTCTTTATTTTTTTTGTACTGTTTTATCCTGCCCGTGTGTTATGTCAGATCAAATGTCTCGATATTCTTGTAGGACATCTGAGTTTGTTGTGCCATAATTTTATTTTCCTAATTAAAATTAAATATTTTTAACGATCAATTATAAGAGAAAAGATTACATTAGTGAGCATATCTTGAAAAAAGTTACCTACTATTGCAATCCATCATAAAGAATGGTGATGTATTCCATCCAATCGCTTTCATTATCATTATTTTCATTACGTTAAGTTTGCATTTAAACAATATGCATCCAAAATAGATTGTTGCGGCATTCATGTTCTAATTGCTTTGTGAGAGTTTCATGTGGATCATTGATGTTTCATGTGGATTAATGAGTTGACAATATCTTGATCATTATTACTTTATAAATGAATGACAAAGATTCTTTATTTAATTTTTCCGTCAAATTAAAAGAAAAAATTTCTCATCGATTGTTAGCTCAACCGATGTGATGTCATAAATAAAAAATAAAAATAAATAAAAAATATTAAAATATAGTTGTTAAAATTCAAAAGGAATTGATAAATACTTCTCCTCTCTGTTAACAACTCAAAAAGGTCATTAAAAATTTTTATAAAAGAAAAGTTAAAATAGAGTTTCTGAAATTGGAAGACGAGTTCATTGATTATTTTTCTCTTCAATTATTAGTTCAATTGAGTCAATAAATCATAAACAAAAATAAAAATAAATAAAATATACTAAAACATAATTTTTAAGATTCAAACACATGTTTCTTAAATAATTTTCTTCCTCAATCGAGATAATAGCTCGTCAATAAAAATATATAAGTAAATTTAAAATATAATTATTAAGATTTAAAGATATATTCTATAAATATTTTCCCTCTCGATTACCAACTCAATTGAGAAAATAAATAGCATTGCTTAAAATAAAATAAAATAGCATTGCTTAAAATAAAATAAAATATTTACACTTCAATTGTTTTTGACTGAGATAAAATAATTATTATAAATTATTTTGTTTATAATAGAGATTCATATGCCTGAGACACAAATATTGTGAGAGGACAAAATATTATTATTTTTGTTTAACTTAAAATAAAATATTTTTGAAATGGTTTTATAAATAATAAATGATATGCTATTTATAACTAATTTTTCCAAATACAACTAATTATTAAATTGATTATGCTAA
Source organism: Vicia faba (assembly GCA_948472305.1). Lineage (NCBI taxonomy): Eukaryota > Viridiplantae > Streptophyta > Magnoliopsida > Fabales > Fabaceae > Vicia > Vicia faba. The sequence continues at coordinate 248,260 of CATIWC010001133.1, forward strand.
CTACTACCAAATAATTACAAATTAGACTCCAACAACATATTAAACAATTACCACATCTTCATTATACAAACTAAAAAACGTATATTCAGTTTTATGTTTTCATTATATTTTTTTAACAACATTATTATCATTGTTATAAATAAATGGTATAAATTGATGCTTTTCAGCTTTGAAAATAACAAAGATTGAAATATACCGCTTCATTGTCTTTTTTATACAAACAGGTCATATCAGATTAGATCGAATGTTAAGTTAATTAGATTATTTAATTTAAATATTATAGAATTGTTTCCGTCGAATTCACATCATTATTTTAAACTGGTAAGAAACATTATGATTAAAGACAATTAATATTTATTTTATTTATTTTTATCATTATAAAACTGACTTATTATAAAAATGAAATTCATAAATTTTGTTAAATTATTATCATTTTTACAATGATATTGTCTACACACATAAAAAAATATTTAATATAAAATTTTGAGTTATATTTAATTTATGATTTAAAATATGATATTGAAAATATTATCACGTAATAATAATAAAAAATAATAATTTTTCTTTAAGTTATTTTAAAATTTTGATAGTCTTTTTCTTAAATTAAAAATAAAAATTTATGAATTTTAAAAATATTAAATCGGTCAAATCTGTCCGACTTATCCGCTAAACTGATTTAATCGAAAACAAAAATTTTATCAGTTAAAATTAATTCTTTAGAATGAAACTTCTATTTACATTAAATTTAAATTTTAAATTCGATATAGACTCAAACCAACCGATTTGAAAATATACGTGACTTCATGATCACTTTAATTTTGCTTAAAATTTCTGAGTCGGAGTTTCATTAGTATATTAATTTATGAAAACATATGTTTAAGTTTTGGGCGTTTTGAAATGCAAATAACAATATGTACTAGTTACAGAAGAGTTTCAATAATAAGATTCATGATACAAGAGTTTAGTATTCTGTAATAATTTTTGAAAAGTTTATAATGAATAAGGCAACTTGGTGGAGTAGTTTGTAATGATGATACAAGGGTTTACTATTCTGTAATCATTTAGGAATAGGGAAAATAAATAGAAGTAGTTGCAATATTTAGTTAGATTGATTATTATATTTGCAGCGAGTATAGCGTGGAGAGCAGAATAGAATTCATTTTTGAAACACGAGGGAAGCGTGGTGAGCAAACGAGGAGGATTATAAATTAATTAATTAGTACATCAAGGAACCACGATCTCAGCATTATATTTATTTGTTACTAACGGATCAACCAATTCCCACCATTTGATCAATACAAAGGGACACTTCACCTTAAAACACTAGATCATCATATGACAACATATAAATTCATCACATGTGCATTATGTCAAGTTGCCTTATTATATCTTTATCAATTATTTCCAGCAAATAAGACTAACTTGTTACACAAGACTTTCATATACCTAACTCGTTGCTCAATAACAGCCCACTTCTTACTAACTCTCACTATGACATTCAACTGTTCTCCTCACCAACTCTAACTCGTGGCCGACCTCAATCAACTTCAAACCATGTTTCTTAGTTTCACATGCTTTTTGCTCAACCTCCCCAAGGAGGCGCGTAACGCTGCTAGTAATTCACCACAATCGTTGTAACTTTGTTACTAGCTCGCCATGGTTGCCGAAATGCATCCAGCGCTCGCCGTAATGCTGCTGATAACTCATCGCGGTCGCCTTGGGCACCCGTTCACTAACGTCTGAGTTTAAGATTCTTATGCTATACGGCGCCCGTTCACTAATGTCTGAGTTTAAGATTCTTATGCTATACGTATTTCATGCTTACAATGTTGGGGAACGAAATCTATTTACGTTGTAGTCAACAAACTTAACAAACAAAGGTCTGGCCTAGCTACCCTACTCTTATATAACCTCAAATCCAATGGTTTACTCCCTCAATATAGATATGATGATACGTAGAAAGTTAGTAGAAAGTTAGGGCCATTAGAGAAAGAAAATGATCAGTCTTTTTAAAATATTTCATTTAAATTACTAGGTGCAAGTAGTAATACATTAATTGTTATTTTGGATTTTATATTTGGTTAGCTGGCCCATTACCCATTAGGTTTATAAACCTATCTATATAAGTGTATGTTGACTATTGCTTTGAGAAGAAGAGAAATTGTTTTATTTTATTGTCTCCTTATGCAATTCTATATCTTAGGTTAAACTAGCATAGCCTATCATTGATGCTTTCATTCCTTGCACTCATGGCTCCCCCAAAACCTATAAATCCTTCTTCCGAAGACATAGTGGAAGAGGCTGTTCAGATTTCCCAACTCAATTTGAGCAATGTGATGCAGGAACAACAATAACAATTGGATGAAAGATTCAACTTGGCTGCTCCGGATCTCACACATCAAGTTGGAGAAATTTATGCGCGTTTTGACAAGGAGAAGCTGATTGCATATTCTCGTCATGAATTAGTCATGACGATTCTACACCAGCTCGCGCGCGAACCTTAGTAAGCAGCTTCAAGCATGATCGCGGAACACTCTTCGGGTATCACTCACACACTCTCATCTTCTCCTTGGGTTAATCCACCAATCACTTTCGTCACAACACCTATTAATACTCCTATACGTCACACCACTGTTACCAACCCTCCACTTATCACAGATGTCCCTCCACCACCACCTTTTCCACCTTATATGAACAACCAGAATAATCCTCTGTTCCTGCACCAGCAGATGCCATACCAAAACCTCAACCATATACTCCCATTACCACCCTTTCGGACCCCAAAGTTGGAAGTGGCACTTTTTGATGGTACAAATCCCTTAGAATGACCTTTTCAGGCTGAACAGTTTTTTGGTTTTTACAACTTGCCACCAGAAAACCGCCTTTCGCTGATTTCCTTTTATATGAAGGGGGACGCGTTATGCTGGTTCAAATGGATGTCACAAAACCAGTTTTTGACAGATTGGTTTTCGTTCACAAAGGCCCTAGAACTACATTTTGGACCCTCTACTTTTGAAAACCACCAAGCTGAACTTTTTAAGCTGAAACAAACTGGATCCGTGGTAGAGTATCAAACTAGATTTAAACAGTTAGGAAACATGGTTATTGGGCTACCTCAAGAAGCAATTTTAAACTGTTTTATTTCTGACCTCCAATCCGAAATTCAAAATGAAATTTCTATCCACCGTCCCTCCTCTATTTCCCAGGCTATAGATCTTGCCAAATTGATCGAGTCCAAAATTAAGGACTCAAAGTCCAAATCGGTCAAGAGTTTTCCCTCACTTTACCACAAGCCCCCTAACTCACTCCCCCTTTCCAATGTATCCAAAATCAACCCTCCATTTTCCCAACCATCAACCCCACATAATACATCTCTTACGACCTCTAAATTCCCCATTCGCCGTCTCATACAATCACAATTGCAAGAAAGAAGATCTCAAGGGTTATGTTTTAATTGTGACGAGAAGTTCGTCATTGGTCACAAATGCACTTCTAGTAGGTTTCTTATTTTATTGGCAGATGATAATTTCGTAGAAGATCCGCTCGATAATCATAGTGTTATTAATCCTCCTAGTGATTCAGCCATTGCTGATACATATTTTCAACTCTCCCCTCAAGCCTTAACAGATTAATTTTCACCTCAAACCCTAAAACTTAAAGGGTCCATTGGGGGTCTCACTGTTTCGGTTCTAGTAGACACGGGCAACACTCACAATATCATGCAGTCGTGAATTGCTCAACATCTACACCTTACAACTACCCCAATCAGTTAATTCTCCGTAATGGTTGGAAATGGGTCTCACTTACATTGCGAAAGAGTTTGTAATAATTTTCAAATACTACTGCAAAATAGGCCTTTTACCCTACAGTTCTACTTACTCCCAATTGAAGACACAGACATTGTTCTAGGTATGGCTTGGTTAAGAACTTTGGGCCTCATTCAAGTTGATTTCTCCATTCCTTCCCTTACTTTCCAACACCAAAACACACCAATAACCTTGAAAGGTGACCCTAAATCGCAGCCTGTTCACTCTACTTTTCATCAAGTGCGACACCTTATTCATACGAACGTTGTAGCTTCTTTCCATCTTCTAATCATGGAACCTTTACATGTGTCTACCATGACTCCTAACTTACCAATAACCCCCACAGAAACCCCTCTTCCACCCCAAATTTCTCATCTATTAACACAATACCAATCCATATTTCAAACTCCCCATGGCCTTCCCCCCCTAGAATTCATGATCACCATATTCCACTTTTACCTAACACACCACCCATCAATGTCAAACCCTACAGATATCCCCATTCAAAAAAAGAAGTGATGACAGCACTAATCCAAGAGATGCTTAAGTAAGGCACTATTACCCCCAGTCATAGCCCATTTTCTTCTCATGTGTTACTTGTAAAAAAAAGGATGGAACATGGTGATTTTGCGTGGATTACAAGGTGCTTAATGCAGTCACTATTAAAGACAGGTTCCCTATTCCAACTATCGATGAGTTACTAGAAGAATTGGGTTTAACCACTATTTTTACCAAGTTAGACTTATGCTCTGAATACCATCAGATTAGGGTTGCATCGGAGGACACATATAAAACAGTTTTTCAAACTTTTGACGGACACTAAGAATTCCTAGTTATGCCTTTTGGGTTAACAAATGGACCATCCACTTTTCAGTCTGCGATGAATGACTTGTTAAGGCCTTACTTAAGAAGTTTTGTGTTGGTCTTTTTTGACGACATTTTAATTTATAGTTCTTCTTTTAGCGATCATCTAACCCATTTATAGGTTGTTTTTTATTTATTAAAGACTCGTAATTTATTCGTGAAGTTGTCCAAGTGTGTTTTGGCAGCATCTCAAATTGATTATTTGGGGCATGTTATCTCAGCGGAGGGGGTTGCCCCAGATTCAGAGAAAATTAAAGACATTGTGGTCCCCCCCCCCCACAGATCTCTCACGATACTCAGTGGATTCTTAGGCCTCACCGAATTTTACCATCGTTTTGTTAAAGACTACGCCACTCTCGCTGCTCCCCTCACAGATTTATCACGTTCTACTAGTTTTACATGGAATAGACAGGCTGCTACAACCTTTACAGAACTGAAACACAAAATGACCAGTGTACCGGTCCTAACCCTCCCTAAGTTTACAAAACCCTTCATTATCGAAACATATGCGTCTAACATTGCCATAGGTGTTGTTCTGTCACAGGAAGGTCGTCTTATTGCCTTCTTCAGCAAGAAGATGTGCCCCAGAATGCAGGTGTCATCCGTATATGTCCGTGAAATTTTTGCCATCATCGAGTCTGTAAAAAAATGGCGTCAGTACCTCATTGGTCAAAAGTTCTTCATTTACACAGATCAGAAAAGCTTAAGAAACTTGATGTTGCAAAGAATTCAAACTCCATAACAACAAAGACGGACAACTAAACTACAAGGGTTCGATTTTGAAATATTTTACAAACTTGGAAAATCCAACCGTGTAGCTGATGCTTTGAGCCGTAAATTCACCACTGAGTCTTACTTATTGTTGTCATTATCCTCCCCCAACCCACACCTCTTCAGCACTCTGTGCGCATTTTATCTCACAGACATTACCGGACAAAATTTGGTCAAGTTAGTAACAGAGTCCACCACCAACAGAGATTACAGATTTACAAATGGTATCTTGTATTACAAAGACAGGACTTTCTTACCAGACATCCAAAACTTGCGCCAAACTATTATTCACGAGCATCATCACACATTAACTGATGGGCATTCAGGGGTCCAAGCTACCCTTGCACGACTGAGAGCGTCTTTTTGTTGGCCTGGAATTTACCTAGAGGTTAAATAGATGATTAGAAATTGCATAACTTGTCAACACTACAAATATGACACACAGAAAAAGAAAGGCTTGTTACAACATTTACTTGTTCCAAACAGAGTTTGCGAAGACATTACTATGGACTTTGTTACACATTTGCCAAATTCATTTGGCCACACTGTCATATGGGTACCGTGTGATTGGCTAACCAAATTTGTTCATTTCATTACCTTACCAACAACATTTATTGCGAAAGATCTAGCTGCTCGCTTCACGTTGGAGATTTTTCGTCTCTATGGCACTCCAAAATCAATTGTCTCGGACCGGGACCCTTTATACCTTAGCAACTATTGGAAATAGTTCTTCAAGCTCCATGACACGAAACTTAAGTACAGTACTTCCTACCACCCGGAGACAGGCGGCCAAACTGAGGTCATAAATCGTTCATTGGAAATATACCTCCGTTGTTTTGTGGGTGACCATCCTCGGAAATGGCACAAGTTTATGCATCTAGCAGAGTATTGGTACAATACGTCTTTCCACTCCGCCATCCAAATGACTCCTTTTAGAGCACTTTATGGACGTGACCCACCAGCGTTACACCAATACTTGGAAGGCACCGCTACAGATCAATCTTTGGACCTGACTCTGTCAACTCAAAAACAAATAATCATGGAGTTAAAAGCAAATCTCAGGAAAAGTAGGGTAACAATGGAAAAGCAAGCAAATACAAAAGAAGAACTTACAATTTTCAAGCTGATGATTTTGTTTTGTTGAAACTGTAACCCTATCGCCAGTCCACTGTCTCTCGCAGAATTTCGCACAAACTGTCCAAACGCTTCTATGGTCCCTTTCACATCATTCATCGTGTTGGCACCGTCACCTATCTTCTTCTTCTCGGATTCACCCTATTGTCCATGTTTCTCTCCTCAAACCCTACTATGGTGACCACCCGGATATAGATCTTAAACCACTTTCATCCTCAAATGTCATTGAATTCTCTGCAACAACTGAATCCCTTCAAGAAAATCAATAAAGAACAAATCAATTACCAGATCTTACAATATCGCATGCAACCAAAGAACAAGAAGATAGTGTTGCCAAGAGTATTTCATATTCAGAAGCTTTCGCATCTCGTAAGCCACTGGTCGCCATCAGCAAGCCATCGTCTCCACGCATCACTATGGTTTATTCTTCACTAGACAATGCTCAAGTATTTCCCAACATAACAAGTACTTCCCCTCAAGTGTTGTCCTCTCCCCCCACTTCTCAGACTCTTCATAACCCTAAACCCACATGTGCTCCGTATCACCGTCCAAATTTCCCACTAAATTCACCTCTTCAACACGTGGCTCACATGCATCACACCACTTATCCCACTTTACCCAATGATTCTTATAAGGAGGGCCTACAAGTGCAGCGACCCATTCAGTCCTTGAACCTTGAGGAAAAGGTTCTTTATGGGCCTCAGAGTAATGGTATAAATAACGTTAGGCCCATTAGAGAAAGAAAAAGATCATTCCTTTTAAAAGATTTCATCTAAATTACTAGGTGCAAGTAGTAATACATTAATTGTTATCTTAGACTTTATATTTGGTTAGCTGACCCATTACCCATTAGGTTTATAAACCTATCTATATAAGTGTATGCTGGCTATTGTTTTGAGAAGAAGAGAAGTTGTTTTATTTTATTGCCCCCTTATGAAATTCTATATCTTGGGTTAAATTAGCATAGTCCATCATATGCGCACTAGTATATTGCTGAAAAGTATCAAGAGTCTTTGGACTTGTGAAATATTATTGGCTGAGATTTTCATAAAGAAAGAAATTCAAACCAAAAGTCAAAAGGCTCTTTTAAGAGAATTAAAGAACATTAAATTATGAGGAGTCGACTACATAAGCATGTCGACCATGGTTGATTTTACAGGCAGGCGACCAAGGTTTCATAAGCGCAGTCGACCAGAGAAAAGTTCATGGTGAATGGATTAGGCCCAGGGAAGTGAGAAGCCCAAAAGAGTTAAAAGGCCCATAAGCGCCTAAAATTGTAAAGGCAAAACATTATGGTGGGATAACGTGGGATCAACCATAATGAAGAACGTGGGTTCATAAAGAGAAGTTACAATAAAGAACGTGGGTTCGTAAGGGGAAGCTGCGAAGAACACGTGGCATGCAAGGAAATAAAGCCCACTAGGAAAGTAGTTATTTATGTGTATTATAAATGAAGTACTCAGTGCACTCTTGTAAGGGGTCAAAATTTTCACATTCATGCACGCTAGTCACTCAAAGTAACCAAGAGAATAAGTGAAATGAGTCAAGCAAAGACAATGTATGTTTGAACCAACCTATTTTACAACTTTCTTTAATGTTATGTCATTATCTTTTATAACTTAAAGCGCTTTTCATTTCCTTTACTTTGTCTTTTTGTCTTTATCTTTTGTAATTTAAATATGTTTGGCACTCAGTCGAATGCATCATTTTTAAAAACACTTCGACTACGCACGCGAACTGAAGCACGACTCTGAGATTCCCTGGTCGATCTCGCACTTAAACTTGTTTTCAAGAGACCAGTGTTGTTTACCAAATCCACGGGAAAACAAATTGGCACGCCCAGTGGAATCGTGTTAATATTTTTGCGTGTAGTTTCACAAAGTTCTTATAGTTAGTGTGTGTATGAATTTAAGAAGTGGTAAACTTTTATCTAAGTCTAGAATGCCACGCCCTGACACAAACACATCACACACGCATATTTCTAATCAAAATGTGGATGTTATACCAGTGAGTACCACAACTCAAAGCGCGACAGTTTTATCTCCCATAGGATCGACCGTAATTTATGGTTCAGTGATGACAGTCACAACGATAGAACCTAGGCATATGGTATAATCATTTACCAAAATCGACCACTCTTTCCAGGGGGTCCAGGGTCATCATTTGTCTCTCACCAATACGGTATGTCTTATTCCATGATGGTTGGGCTACAGTCGAATCCTTCCACATATACAGAAAATGCAGTTGCCACTGGAAACCAAGGCAGATATGCCCCAAATGGTCAACTAGGTGGTGTTAGTTATCCGCAGTCGACACCATCTTTGAATACTACATTCGTTATGGCTTTAAGGTAACAGATGGATAAAAGTAATTTTGAGTTAGTAAACATCTTAACCCAACAAATGGGGGATTTGTTTTACCCCAAATTTTGCCCCTAAGATCCCTTCATCATACCATATTGATTCAATCACAACAAGATCACATTAGGGTTATTGGCTCTCCTCCCTACCTTTAGCTTTGCTCTTTGAGGAATCACCAAGCACCTTGACTTGTTTTCTTTTGTGATCATGAATATTTTGTGTTGATTTTCCCTTTTAATTAATAAAATGCAATGTTGGTTTGTCTTGCTTGTTACTAATGTAAGTAAAGGCAATGAGATTTAGCAAGTTGCTTCATGGGTTCATGAGTTTATTTCCATGTCCTAGGAAATAAAGCTTGAGAAGCCCAAATCTCACCATTGAAGTTGTTTTGGAATGTATGGCATGGCAAGGTTTATTTTGGTTCACCATATTTCAAAGTTATTAAGATTGATTCAAAAGTGCAAGGGATTGATTGAAGAAGTTGTCATGGTTGGACAAGGTCTTGTTCCCAATGATCACAAGTGAATATTTCTCTCAATTATCAAGAATATGGAAGTGGTTTTGGTGGCTATGAGTTCTCATTTTCATCCTCAACAACTTCTATTTACAAAGCAATTGTGTTGGTACAAGAAGTTTGTTCAAAATTGTCAAAGTTCCTCAAAGCATTTTCTTGATCTAGGAGCTAGGGTTGTGAACTTTAAAGAAGCATATCTTGCTCATCTTTTGGTATTTTGAGTGATTCCAAATACATTCTTATCTTCAAAGGGATATCGTAAATCAATTCAAAAGTTTCTGGCCGGCAGGGCGATTTTCGATCGCCTAGAGAGAAGCATGAGCTTCTCTCTCTAAAAAACAACAACAATTTTGTTTTTTTAGCATGGAAAGAGAAACAAAAGAAGAAAATGGGCCTTAAGCCCTGATATCTGCTTTATAAACTCCCTCATAATTTCGTGCTTGCACTACCATACACCCTTACCATGTATCTTCAGTTACGACCTTCTGATCTTGATCAAACGTCCTAAAAACCGCACACCCACCGTTACCCCTAACACACACCCACACACGGTACAAACGGACCTCCCAGTATTCAACATTGGGCCAAGACCAATTCTTATTCGCACCTCCCTGTTTTTTATTTTTGCTTCTACGCTAAAACATACACCCCTCCTGTGCTATTGGGCCAAGTCCAGCATCTGGACTTGAGCCCCTTGCTCCTTATACCCCTAGTTTTGCTACCTAGATCAAACCAACACCCCCATGCCAGTGGGTCTAAATCCAATATCTGGATTTAGGGGTCCTGTTATTTGCACCCCCATCCTTTTACTAACAAACTGATTTTGCACCCCCTGCGTTTCTAATTAAATTAATTTATTTTTATAATTCTATTTATTTATTCATTTGTTTATTTATTTATTACATTTATTTGCATATTAATAATTATGGGACATATTTAAATATTTAATATATTTATTTTAATAAATTCTAAAATTGTTTATTTTTTAAATCCAAATTCTTTTTAAATACCAACTCCTTTTAAATACTTTAATTGCATTAAATTCTTTTTTTCTCATGCATTAAAAATATATTTTCTCGTATTACATAATATATTCGAAATCATCTAACCAATCAATGACTAACCCGTTTTTACTAACCTAATTTCAAACTTATATATATTTTCAAAAAGGACCATGGAGATATTTCTTATTAACTACGAACTTCGTCTAACAACTCCACAATTTACAAACCCAAACTTGGTTCAAGGAGAATTCAACATATTTCCCTAATCCATAAAAAATAATAATCAAACAACTACGAACTACAAATTGGGACTCTGATTCCTCATAAGAGGATACATAGGCATACAACTTAAAATCGTGGTGAGTTACCCTGATTAAAATTAAAACCCTATTCGTAAACTGTAAACCTAAACCCTAGTATCCTTGTGAACAAGGTAGATGAGGGGTGCCTAACACCTTCCCTTTGTCTAAAACGGGTCAACAACTTAGAATCTTTGATCAAATTAGGGTTATATGTTATATTCACTTCCCTAGGATAAAAATTAATGGTGGAGACTCTATATTTTAAATCTATTATTACAATGTGCAATTTCAACAATTATATGCAATTAAGACCTTCTCTCAATCTTAATTATATAAGCATATCTCATAATTCATCTCATTTTGAATTATCTCGTCATTGCACAAACATACATATTTCATGTCATCATTCACATATGAATCATTTTCATAGCATTCATAAATTCAACATATCACAATAACACATAGCAAACAATGCCAAACAATGTTATTCCCATCCAACATCAATTCCCAACATACATATACACACATACATGTCATTTTACACAACCATGCAATAATTAAATCACCTACTGCTAACAAGACTATTTTTTATTGAAAAGAATGTCACACTAGCTTTCTAACACTTCAAATGGGGACTCAAATGGAGTTACAGTTTAAAATTTATGAATTTTTGAATTTTAAAAAATTCTGCTCCCATGCTACTTCGCTAAGCGAGCTTATTTCGCTAAACAAACTCTGCAATCTGCAGAAAATTTTGCATGGACAAAATGATTCCCAGTGCAATTTCTTAACTCAAAATACATTTTAATATCAAATTTACTTCGATTTAAGGCATTATAACCTATATCTAACATGTAGACTCAACTACAAACATCAAAACATGATTCAAACATCACTTTCATGATTTCTCATTTAAGACCTAAGCATATCAAAAACCTAGAGATTGAAATATAACTTCCTAATCATGTTTGCTACTCATTACATACATCACATACTCCTATATCAAATGAAACTCACCCTTACCTTGGATGTAGATCATTTTCTAAAGTTCTCTCTTCTTCTCTTCTCTTCTCTCCTCTTTTCCTCTTTCTTCTCTTCTCTTTTTTGACAACTTATCTCTTTAGATCTATTATCTCTTTGTTTTACAAAACACATACTAACTATTGTTTTACTATAATGAGCTTATCTCACACACTGGCACTAATGTGACACATAAGGCCCAATTGTTCATTTGTTATTCTCACACCCAATGGCCCAATACACATATAACATATATTCACAAAATCATACAATTAATTAATTACTATATTATATAATAATTAATAAAATAAATAACTAATAAATAAAAAGATCAGGGTGTTACAATAGGCAATTGAATAAGGTAACTATATTGAATAAGTATCCACTTCCGAGGATTGATAATCTGATGGATCAATTAGTAGGTGCTTGTGTGTTTAGCAAGATTGACTTGAGGTCTGATTACCAACAAATTTGTGTTAAACCAGATGATATTCCAAAGACGAAATTCAGGATGAGATATGGTCACTACGAATACATTGTGATTCTGTTTGTCGTATCTAATGCGCCAGGAATGCTCATGGAATATATGAACCGGATTTTCTATGCACATCTGGATAAGTTTGCAGTGGTCTTTATCGATGATATTTTGATATATTCAAAGACTAACAAAGAGCATGCACAACATCTCCAAATTATCTTATAGGTGTTGAGGGAGAAGAAACATTATGCCAAGTTGTTGAAATGTGAATTCTGGTTAAAGGAAATGAGTTTACTTGGCCATATGATTTTAAGTGGTGGAATTTATGTAGATCCTTCCAAGATTGATATTATGTTGCAATGGGAGACTCTGAACTCTAAGACTGAGATACAAAGTTTTCTTGGTTTAGCAGGTTATTATCGCAGGTTTATCGAAGGCGTATCTAAGTTGGCATTACCTTTGACTCTGTTGAATCGAAAGGGATATGCTTATGTGTGGGATTTTGCATCTGAAGAAAGTTTCAGTGAACTCAAGAAGAAATTGACGAGTGCTCCGATATTGATTTTACATAATCCGTGTGAGTCTTATGTAGTATATTATGATGCGTCGAAGATGGGTGTTAGTAGTTTACTGATGCAGAACGGTCAGGTTGTTATTTATGCTTCTAGATAACTGAAAGTCCATGAAAGGAATTATCCTACACATGACTTAGCGTTGGCGGTTGTGGTATTTGTTTTGAAATTTTTGAGGCATTATATTTTTGGCTCCAAGTTTAAAGTGTACAATTATCACAAGAGTTTAAAGTATTTGTTCGACCAGAATAAGTTGAACATAAGGTAGAGGAGATGGTTTGAGCTTCTGAAAGATTATGATTTTGATTTGAGTTACCATCCAGGAAAAGCTAATGTTGTAGTTGATGCATTGAGTATGAAGCCCTTACACATGTCAATTCTTATGGTTTGAGAGTTGGACTTAATTGAACAATTCAGAGATATGAGTTTAATATGTGAAGTGGCTCCTAACAGTGTGATGTTGGGTTTGCTAAAGCTGACCAGCGGTATTTTTAAAGAGATCAGAGAAGGTCAGAAATATGATTTAGGTTTAGTTGACTGGTTGGTGCTAGTTAATCAAGGTAATGTGGGTGATTCCAAGTTAATGAGAATGGTGTGATCATGTTCATAAATAGAGTGTGTGTTCCAGATGTGCCAGAACTTAAGAATAGTATTCTTGAGGAAGGACATCTAAGTGGTCTAAGTATGCATCTCGGTGCAACGAAAATGTATCAGGATTTGAAGAAATTGTTTTGGTGGTCCAATATGAAGAATAAAATTGTTGAGTTTGCTTATGCTTGTTTGACTTGTCATAAGTCAAAGATTGAACACCATAAGCCTTTGGCTCTAATACAACCATTGAATATCCTGGAGTGGAAATGGGACAACATTTCCATGGATTTTACGCCAGGTTTACCGAAGACTACTAAGGGCAATGATTTGATTTTGGTGATAGTGGATAGATTGACTAAATCAGATAATTTATTATCGATAAGGATCAATCATTCCAAGTAGAGGTTAGCTGAGATGTAAATCGAAGAGATTATGAGACTACATGGAATACCATAGAGTATTGTGTCAGATAGAGATATGAGGTTTACGTCAAGGTTCTGGGAAAGTTTGCAGAAGGCTTTCGATATTAAGTTAAGGTTGAGTTCTACTTATCATCTGCAGATGGATGGTCAGACAGAGAGGACTATCCGGTCTTTAGAAGATTTGTTGAGGGCTTATGTGTTAGAACAAGGAGGTGATGGGGCAACCACTTGACATTTATTGAGTTTATTTACAATAACAGTTTCCATGCTAGTATTGGAATGGCAACGTATGATGCATTATATGGTATGAGGTGTAGGATTCCGTTATGATATGCTCGAACCTGAGATTGTTCAGGAGATGACTAGAAGGATCAAGATGATTCAAGAGAAGATGAAAGTTTCATAGAGTCTTCAGAAAAGCTATCATGATAAGAGCGGAAAATTACTTTAGTTCCAAAAGGGATATCATGTGTTTTTTAGAGTTACTTAGATAACTGGTGTTAGTAGAGATGTGAGGTTGTGTAAGCTCACACCATGTTTTGTTGGTCCCTACTAGATTATGCAAAGGGTAGTCAAGGGGGCTATCAGATTATTTTACCACTGTCGCTTTCTAATCTTCATGATGTGTTTCATGTGTCTCACTTGGGGAGATACATTATGGATCCTTCTCATGTGATCTAAGTGGATGATGTATAGATGAGAGATAATCAGACATTTGAAGTATCACCCATGCAGATAGAGGATTCGGAGGTGAAGCAGTTGTATGGTAAAGAGATTGCTTTGGTGAAGGTAGTGTGGGGAGGACCAGATGGTGGGAGTATGAGTTAGGAGCGTGGGGATCAAATGAGAGAGTTGTACCTGACTTTGTTTTCCTCGGGTAATTTTTGGGGACAAAAATTCTCTAAGTGGAGGAGAATTGTAACACCCCAAATTTAGAATTATGATGCTTATGTGTTTATTAATGAACATTAGTGATTTATTATGTTTATTCATGAAATATGGTGGGAATATGAGTCCTTAAGTTAGAATTATTTAGAACAATTAAATAATAGTTTTATGTTGTTAATAATTAAAATAATAAGGAAAATAAAATAATTAGAAGTGTGGAGATTTAAGGGGAAATGAGGTAATTAGGGGAGAATAAGTGAGGGCATCTAAGGGAAAGCATAGAAAGGGTCTAACGTTACTATATAAAAAGGGAAAATAGAGAAAAGTGAGATCATTATGTTGTTACGTGAAATTTGGAAGAAAAGAGGCTAGGGCACGGAGAAGGCAAGAGAACATCCACCCATAGAGTGTGAGAAGATAATCCTAAAGCAATTCTAACATAAGAGTGGGTAATGGTTGTCAATTACGAATGATATGAGGGAAAGATAGATGTAGGAATTTGATTCTTGTTTATTATTGTTGATTATAATGATTATTGATGCAATTGATGAAAATCATCAATCTTGATGAGTTGTATACATATGTTGTGTTGTGAAAACCTTGACGATGTTCTTGTTGTTGTGAGTAGAATGATAGATTGATTATAACTACCATGCTATTATTGATTGATGTTTGAGGGTTGTGACCTTAAGTGTGTTAATGATGATTTAGAGATGATGAATTGATGTTGTGATGTGTTTATTTCCCTTTATTCCTGTACCATACGATATGATATGTTTTGGGTTTGTTGGAGATTAAAACTTGGGTTGTGGGTGTGTTGCAAGGCAGAAAATAAGAGAGATCACACAAAACCGTGTAGAAAATTTATTTTCTATACTCTATTACGGCCCATAAAAGCCATTATGGGTGGTTGTAACAGCCCTCTGGATTTTGGTACCAGAGGCGTGCGAAAAAAATGAAATTCTAGACTGGGAACATTACGGGTCATAGCAACTATTACGGGTGGCTGTAACAACTCTCGGGATTTTGTACTGCGAAATCATTTTCGCCATAACTTTGGATCTATAAGTCCAAATCTAGCATCGTTTAAAGCATTAGGAAGCTAAAACACATAACTATAACATGATAGATATGGATGAATTGTTTGAGTATTATTAATATGTCTTCTATGTTTGTGAAATTGATTGTTTATATGTCCTGCTAATGAATTATTGTATCGTTGTGATAATGTTATGTTATTATGCCTTGTTATGATGATGAACTTTAATGTTTTTGTGATGGTGCTGATGTAATGATGTTGTTTCTTCATGTTATAAACTATGCATCCCTGTTGTCGGAACTTCATTTTTGTTTATGATGTGGCCTCGTTTGATATGGTGATGGTTCGAGTGTGATTGTTTATGTTGAGATGCTTATGTTAATGATGTTGTTGTTACATGATTGAGAGTCCATGCATCCATGTTATTGGAACTTAGGTTCTATTTATGATGTGACCTTGTTTCCTATGGTGATTATTCAAGTGTGAGTACCTAATTCCTTTGTCTAGGGAATTAGTGAAGTGTTACCTATGGTGATGGTAGCGATTTGTTATGCTTCAATTCAAGAGGAACCAAGATCATATGATGGGGATCCTCAATCTATGGTAGGGGTTCAGGGAGACAAATGAACTTGTGTATTCATAATTTGTACCATATGCATTGAGTCAATGATGTTGCATTAGCATTCTATGTGACATTGCATAAATCTGTTGGTTCTATGTAATATTGTGATATGTGTGAGTGCTCATGTGCATATGTGTGAATCTTGCGATAATATGTTGTATAGGAATTGTTTATGATGTTGGGGTGTGAGTTAAGAATTGTTGAAGTTGTGTATTGATTTGTAAATAATTGATGCAATCTATCTTTTCTTATATTATTTATAATTGATTATGATTACTCATCCCTTTTGCTTGAATGTTGTCTCTACATGGGTAGCGTGAAAATACTCAAGAGTAGATTTCGCGAAAGTAAATGGAAGCTAGCTATTGGAGACTCTTTTTAGTTTAGAGTTGTATGTAGTATATTTCTGTTGTGATTCATGTAACAACGAGTCGAGGTTGACGTTCGATTTTTGGTCTACGATGTTGTTTATGATGTCGTTTATTCCAATTATGTTGTTGAGATGTTTATGTGATGTTTTGAGTTGAGTATCGATAATATTTTTTATTATTATTATTATTATTGTTATTATTATTATTATTATTATTATTATTATTATTATTATTATTATTATTATTATTATTATTAAAGTTAGAGTTTAAGACAAACCACTAATTATTATATTACCTACTATTATTACTTGATGATGATTCCGCTGCAAATGTTTTCAGATGAGTTTTGATGTCGTGTAAACATCATAAATGTGCCTGTGTGAAAAGTTAAATACTTTGTTATAACCCGTGTTACAAAGCATGATATGTGTGTTTTTTAAAGTGTGACGCCCTCGGGTTGTTATTTTAATTAATTTATTCATAAATTATACGTGAGGTTTAAAAGGGTGTTACAGACACGACCCAACTGTGTTATCCTTGAGTTTTTAGCACCGATAAACTTCCTTTTGGCATGATTTTTGAACTTTTCCATACTAGTTTGGTCTAAAAGATTCTTATTACCTGGAAATAATGAAAAAACACACCAAAGAATATAAAACGGAAACAGAATAAAGAAATCATCATGGAAAACAGAAATAAAAATCATGCAATAAGTGGTATAAATACCACTTATCAAACTCCCTCAAACTAGAATCGTTGCTAGTCCTCAAGCAACTCAACACACAAACAGAAAAAGAAAGGACAAGGTAATGAAACATTCAAAGTTTATGAAATAGAAATGAAAAATAATCATATGTGAAATTAGTTCTGATTGACTTTCGATCAATTCCTTTGTACTAGACCCACACTATAGGCATTGTAAGGACACGGACCATGTAAACACGGACCAAAACTTTCTCTCGTTAGATACCCTTTCGAATATAGTTTTATTCATAAGTCTCATTTATTGATTTTATTCTCCTTTTTTTCTTTTAACAATCAAATTAAGGCAATGAAATATGGATAATCATCACAAACCATACAAAGCTAATTGAGGATTTATTTGTTATTTACAACACATAAGTAAACTAGTTGCTTTATTTGGAAATGATTTTAAACATAAATGTGTTTTTAATTATTATTGCCCTTTTTGGGTTCGACGTTATGGTTCAACCATCGTTGGGTCGAGTAACTAGGTGAGGGTTACCCAACTTAATATATGCAGTTGTCTTTTACCACAATTTTTCCTCAAATAACTAAGTATAGCTTGTGAATCTATAGTATGCATGACTTTTTTATAGAACTAATCAGAAAATACTTCTCAGAAATCAGAGACTATGGAACGATTGGTTGTTTATTCCGATTCCGATTTTTCCGATTGCAAATTGGATAGGAAAAGTACTAGTGGAACTTGTCACATGTGTTCAAAGTACTTAGTAAGTTGGCATAGTAAAAAGTAAGTTTTCATCGCTTTGTCAACCGCCGAGGTGTAATAGGTGGTAGTCGGTAGTTGTTGTGCATAAATTTTGTGGCTAAAACAACAACTATTTGATTTTGATAGTAAACTTTCGCATATTCCTATTGTTGTACCCCAAAAGTTTCCCTCTCATTTATCAAGATTTTTCTCACAAGACTTCTTGGACTCAAGACAGGATTAGGGTTTGCTCAGCTCAGGACATCTCATCTTGCACTGATACCCCAAAATTAGGGTTTGAGTTTGCACAAGGATTTTTGGACCACCAATGCTTCATGTGACTTTCATACATCATGTTAGACCCCTAAGATTGCTCATGATTAAGTTTTAAGCCTTGAACCACATTTTGGACCAGTCAATTGGACAATTGACCTAAAAATCAGCTGTATTGGGGAAAAAGTCAACCATGGCCAATTTACAGTCAAACTTCATAATTTTTGATCCACATCAACATTTTAGACTCATATGTACCATTTGATCAAGTTTGGATCACAACTCCTCAAGAAATTTGATCAAATCATCAAAAGGGCAAAATGGTCAAAATTAGGGTTTTGACTGAGAAAGGGCAATTTCTGATTTTTAATCTAGCCAATGACCAATTGAGTTCAAACATGATTTCAAGGGTTCAATGGCATTATATTGACCTAATTACATGGTTCAAAAGATCTCAAAGTTCATTGGATTGACAGATGAATTTTGCAGTCAACTGATCAAAAGTCAACTGTATACTGAAAAGTCAAACTTTAACTTTTTGGTCAAAATCAAGTGCCAAGGGTCATAATTCATCAAGATATGTCAAAATATGAAACTTTTTGACCAAGAAAACCAATTTTGAAAATTAGGGTTTTGAATTTGAAAAATTTCATAACTTAGAATTTTTCTAAGTATGGAAATTTTCTTATTTTTTCCCAATGTTCCACCACTTTTTCACTATGATGCAATTTGATTCAAAGAAAACTTCCAACATGAAAGTTGTATTCCTCCATGAAATATACAACTTTTCTTCACAAACTTTTCCCAAAAGATGCTTGGATATGAAGTTATGAATTTGTGAACATAGGTCCATGAACTAAATAACTTAGTGAAAATTTGCCCTAATTTAGGCAGGTTTTAGACCCAACTTCATGGACATTTTTCACCTAGTTCCAAGAGGTATCTCAAAATGCATTTCAAAGATGGATTATAAAGCACATGACAAGCTTTCCAAAATGTCCAATAACTCTCCAAGATCATTTTTGTTTATGGAGAATCGAAGAAGGGAAGTTGGCATTTTATCACTTTTGTTCATGCCATTTTCACAAAGTATCAAGTGGCAAATCAGATCCATGATGGTTGTATCTTGCTTTGCAGGTCCTAAACTCATTCTACACTCCATAATTAAATGCAAACTCAGAAGTTAAAGGCTTTATCTTTTCTTTTGGAACTTTACACAAGTTGTAATTCCATTTTAGGCATAAAGCTCACATTGCCATTTTCATAAAGGTGAGCTTTTGCAATTTTATCAACCTTGAGCCTTGGACCTATCCCTTTGATGCAAACAATTTCCACAGGTCTCAAGCAATGTATAACAACTCTTAT
Organism: Vicia faba; assembly: GCA_948472305.1. Taxonomy (NCBI): domain Eukaryota; kingdom Viridiplantae; phylum Streptophyta; class Magnoliopsida; order Fabales; family Fabaceae; genus Vicia; species Vicia faba. Next base: position 268,109 of record CATIWC010001133.1, read on the forward strand.
CATCCCTTGAGGTAGCCAGTACAAGCATGTTGCATTTGTCATTTCACTTTACTTAAAATACAAGAAAAGTTGCAAAAGGTGCTAGAACTTGTACAGCTAGTAAGGATTGACCTTTGTGTCATTTCTATACAAATATACCAAGTCATTACAATGCTGAACATGAAGGCTTGACATCTGAAACTCTCAAAAACACAAAAACTCCATTTTTCTGTCAAAACATAGCAGTTCTGCAAAATCATAGCCATTTCATTTTTGGCTCGTGCGTCTTGCATTTTAACATTTGAAACACTTCATACACATCATACCAAAGCAGTCCAAGCATTCATCCTGCTTCTGTAAGCCTTGTTTCAGCCATTGCCATTTTCAAACTTGGAGCTTGCAGCTTGACTTGTGCAGAGACTTCTGGCCATCCACAAAGCAAACTAGGCATTGGAATAGCTTTAAGTAAGTTCAAGGAAGCTCACACGATCCTCAGGCCTCCATCAAAGTCCCTGCATTGCTCTATCCAAATCCAACTGAAGGAGGTATTTTTCAAAACTCTATCTCTCTGAATAGGCATCCTCAAGCCACGATTTGTGAAGAAAAAATGTAGTCCTTAACATGGTGAAGATGTACATATGCATACTTGTCATTTATATTAACTGTGCTATGAGAATTTGAAGCTTGAAGTTGCTGAAATTTTTAGGTCACGATTTAGGGCTGACAAAATTCTCTCTGGTCTTTGAGAGTTAAATTACAAATTTTATATGGTTGGAATCGTGAGATTAAATGCCACAAGTTTCATGTTATAAGTTTTTGTTTTTGTGCAAGCATTTGAGAGTTACAGGTTGAACGAAAACGTGCGCGCAGAAGAGAAGTTGGAGGACAGAGATGATGGTTCTGGGCCTTTGGCGCCTTGGGCCTGTTGTTTTTGATTTTCACACCCCCTAGATTACTTTTGCACCCCCTGACTATTTTCTTATTATATTTTTGCATTTTCTTGCATATTTTTATATTTATTACTTGCATTTATTTTTTCTAATGATAAAAAATACCCAAAAATAATTTATTTATTTCAACACTTTTATTTTATTTTTTTATTTATTTTCTCACATAAAAGTAGATTATTTTGACAAATAGTTTTTATTTTCTTAAATAACTTGTAAATATATTTAAAAATACTTAATATTTTTATTATATTATTTATACTCATAAAACACTTATTTTCTATACATATTTAATTTTAAATATTTGCACATAATATTATTTATTATTTTCTTGTACAAAAATGGACAAAATATTAATATAGAACATATATTTTCTTTAATAAAAAAATTAGGGTTTCCCCCTTTCAAAAATAATAATATTATTTTTCCTTATTTTCTAGGGTTAGTTAATTTATTTTCTCATACAAAACATTTTACATAAATACATTTGCATTGCATTTTAATATTTGTATATTTATTTAATACGCATAATATTCGATTGGGTTGTAATAGTATTTTTAGGTTTATATTTGTGCAATATCCCCATTCAAAAACTTGTATCTCCCCTCCCATAATAATTATTGTAATAGCTTAGTTTATTTTACGCAATTTATTGCTTTCATATACCATGTTTAGTAAAACTAGGGTTTGCATGACAAGAACAAAAACAAAATAAATAGACAAAACCTAATGCAAGACAAAAGCATGAAAAATGACACACTTTGCACACAAGAACCCTTACGGTTTCTCCCACTTGGTTGCCTAAATAAAAATGGCCATGTTACGCACGCGAAGTATCTTGGCAAAACAAAATAAACATAAGATCATAGTCCCTCGATGACGCTATCAAAAGGTTGCCTAAACAAAATGATCTTGGTCCCTCAAAAATGCTAAGATACTTGACAACATTGCTATCATGGTCATACGATGACCCACGCCCGTCCCGTTTACATCCAAAGATAGGGTTGTTTACCAAATCAATGGTAAATCAACAATGTCAAAGGAATAAAAATGCACAAGAAAGACATTTGAGTAGGTAGATAGCTTCTAGTTACTTGTCCCATTTCAAAACAATCCTTGCTATTTTCAAAAGAAAACACACACATTTCAAAACATTTTACAAAACATTGAAACATTTTTCAAAAGACAAACATCTTTGTATACATTCTTATGAACGGGAATCATTACAAAGATTGCCTAAACAAGTGGCCTCTTTTCAAAATACTTTCAAAACCACAGCAAGCACCATTTAAAACAAAACAAAGCAAAGCAAGTGATCTAAACAAGTAACTAAGAGACCATGGAAAACCATGGATTAAAAGGGTGCTAGCACCTTCCCTTTTCATAATCTACCCCCCGAACTCAAGAAAACATCTCAAAGGTCTTTCCTGTGCTTTTTTACCTTTCCTTTTGGATAAAAGAAAAGTCGGTGGCGACTCTTGCTAACCGCAACATTTGCAAACACAAACGCAAAACCTCAATTCAGTTCTCCCACCGCATCACAGAACTGGCGACTCTGTTGGGGAAAATTCTAAAAGTGGGGTTACCTTAGGGTTTAGATCACCTTTATTTGCTTACAATTGTTTGACTTGTTTGCTTTACATCTTGGTCCTATTGTTTGGGTTTGAATCCTCCACCCGGATTTGGGAAACATTATAGGCAAATAACAATACATTGTGGAAACTGTGCGGGGTATACCAACATGGTCTAAGCAATAGTTATGTTAGTGTGACATATTTGTGGGTACCGGTAGCCTTTGAGTCAATCAAAGAGAATACGGGGCCGCTGAGTGATGTCATGAAGCACTAATGAACTTCTAGAACCTTTACTTGACCAACTTGGCCTTTTAGGATGTAGTGAGATGACCGGCTTTGGTGCAGTTCGAAGTTGGTAGATACTCGATACTACACTCATTGAGCGTTGGTTTCTTGGAATATTTCGGTCGCCAATAAAGAGGCTTAAACTGGAACAATGAACAAGGAAACAATCCAGTGATATTGAGCTCCTTAGAACCCGATTACTATTTCTAGGACAGGTTGAGCCAACTAAACTTCAAGAGGGTACTTACCTATGAAACCCCATGCAAGCCTGAACTAGGAACTTGTGTGATTTGCTTGTACATATATACTTGTGCATAACATCATGGACATCATGAACATCATATGCATTCACTAACCATTTCAAGGATTTTTGGAGATTCGTCTTTGTTCTTGTTTTGTAGGTTATGGATTCACTTCACAGGAAAACTATCCAAATGAACCTTGTAAGAATTCCTCCACAACTCAAGGAGCTAGCTTCAAGGATTCCTGAGAATTCTCCATTCACCGAGAGACATGGTCGTCTACTCAACTTGGTCACTTCCAACACATAGGAGGATATGATGAAGGTTCTCTTCCAGTTCTTTGACCCTTTACATCATTGCTTCACATTTACTGACTATCAACTTATGCCTACTTTGGAAGAATTCTCTCAACTTTTAAGGATTCCTATTCCCAATCAACTACCTTTCAACGGTACGGAAAGAGATCCAAATCCAGAAGAGATTGCTCAAGCCCTGCACTTGCACTCATCTGATGTCACAACTCATTGGGAAACTAGAAGTGGTGTCAAAGGCTTCTTGTCAAAGTTTCTGTTTGAGAAGGCCCAAAGCTGTTGGAATTCCCTAGACTTGCAAGCTTTTGAGGAGATTATAGCTCTTCTCATCTATGGGATGGTCTTGTTCCCTAATCCTGACCAACTCATATATGTGAGCGATGTCAAAATCTTCATGTCTCGCAACCCGGTGCCTACATTGCTTGGGGATATCCTCCACTCTTTTCACACTCGTACAATGAGGAAAAGAGGTGTTCTCATGTGTTGCACTCCTCTCCTGGCAAGATGGTTTATTTATCATCTTCCCCAATCAGTCTTTAAGAATGAGCAAGGTTTGAGGTGGTCACAAAGGTTAATGGTACTTAACCATTCAGATATTCATTGGTGTTCTCGATCCAAAGAGAATGTTATTATTGTTAACCGTTATGGGGAATTCCCTAATGTCCCTCTACTTGGAATTAGGGGAGGCATCACCTACAACCCTTGCTTATCTCTAAGACAGTTTGGTTATGTCCGAAGGGATGGCCCATATGATATGCTGATTCAAGGCTTGGTTTTCAACTTCGACAATGACAATCAAGGTCTTCGCCAAAGGTTCATCCGAGCTTAGAGGATGCCAAACAAGGTAGATAGTAAGACCTTGGGACACAAGAATTCCATCCCTCTTGAGCCTTACCTCAAGTGGGTACGAACCCGCGCCCAAAGTCTTATGATGCCTTACCCCTCCATTCTCCCATTGATTATAGAGCCTGTTAAGGAAGGAGAAGTTCCATACACTATCCTGCATCCTGACATGCCAACATCACTCGAAGATCTACAAAGGAGTTGGATACAGCTCAAGGGAGAGCGTGATACTTTCGAAGCCCAATTCTACGCAAGTGAGAAGAAGGTTTTGGAACTCACTCGGCTACTTCATGAAGAGCAGACTCTCAACACCTACATTTCACCAAAGAGGATGTGCAACGTCTTTTTACCTTAGAGTTTTGTATTATTTTGCCCAAGGGGCATTGATGTACTAACAATTCTATCTTATTAATATGACGTGTGTTTATTTTTTGTTTAAAACAAATTTGAATTTCTGAATCCTTGAAAGCATTGCATGAATACATATCATTCATCATAAGCATAAACAGATCTTTGCAACAAGTTTCCTCATCTCTCTACTGTTTATTTCAGTATGATGGATCTAGAACAAACGGTCAAAGATCTACAAGCTCAGAATTCACAATTTCAACAGTTGCTCATGACCTTAGCCAAGGGGCAGGAGGAGCTGAAGACTTTGCTAGAAAAAGAAAAAGAGAAAAAGAGGAAGAAGCCAAATGGTGTGGTTATCATGGGTAGAAGATTTCAGGGACAAGCCAGATGGACCTTAGAATTTCCAACAACATCTGAAGAAGGAAAAGGAACGGAAGTACCATCAGATTCTGAAGAAGAAGAAGAAGAGGAAGAAGAGGACTACTCTGAACAACAATACCCTCCGGCCGATGACAAATACAAACACCTTGAAGAGCGACTAAGCGCTATGGAAATCCAGAGAGTACCGGGGCTAGATTTTGAGGAGTTAGGGCTGGTGTCAAGAATTGTAATCCCTCCAAAGTTTAAAGTACCACTGTTTGCCAAGTATGATGGGGTGTCTTGCCCTAAAATGCACCTCAGATCCTATGTCAGGAAGATGCAACCATATTCTGCCGAAAAAGACTTGTGGGTCCACTTTTTCCAAGACAGTTTATCAGGAACACAACTTGATTGGTTCTACCAGTTGGAGAGGGCTGAAGTCCACAATTGGGAAGACCTAGTCGCCGCTTTCTATAGACAGTATCAATATAACGCTGACTTGGCGCCAACCCATACTCAGCTACAGAGTATGGTTATGGTTTCCAATGAGGGCTTTAAAGATTACGCGCAAAAGTGGAGAGACCTAGCCGGAAGGGTGCAACCCCCTCTATCTGAGAGGGAGTTAGTGGACATGTTCTTGGGAACTCTTTCAGGCCCTTTATTCAATCATCTGATTGGGATTTATTCTGCAGGGTTTACTGAATTGATCTTAACCGGCGAAAGAGTGGAGGCTAGTATAAGAAGTGGGAAATTCAAAAGGATGCGTCTGCCTCCACAGCTGTAAAAAAGCCCTTCACTAGAAGGAAGGAAGTATCTGCTGTCTATTCACATAGGAATCAGGGAAGAACCGAGCGCCGACCAACGGTGGGGGCCATTATGATTCCAAAGCCTACATCAGACCAGCCAAGAAATAACCAGCAAAAGGTAGAAAGGCCAGTTCGGCAATTTACCAAGATTAACATGACTCCAGCCCAAGTTCTACCACATCTCTTGAAGTTGAATCTGGCCACTTTGAAAGAGGCCCCAAAAAATCCTAATACTACTTCTCCATACTACCATCCCAACGCCAGATGCGCGTTGTTGTACCCCAAAATTTGCCCTCTCATTTCATCAGTATTTTCTCACCACAAGACCCTTGGAGCTCAAGATCAAGTTAGGGTTTGCTCTGCTCAAGACTCCTCCTTGCACTGTTGACCCAAATTAGGGTTTGTGTTTGCACAAGGATGTTTTGACCTAAAGTGCCCAAAATGACTTTCATACCTCATATTGGACTCTCAAGTTTACCCATACCAAATTTCAAGTATTGATTCCAAACTTTGCCCAGTCAATTGGACAGTTGACCTAAAAATCAGCTGTATTGGGGAAAAAGTCAACTGTGGTCAATTGACAGTCAAACCTCATGAAATTTGACCCACATCAACATATTGAACTCATACAAATCATTTGGTCAAGTTTGGATCACAATTCCACAAGAAATTTGATCAGATCACCAAAAGGGCAAAATGGTCATTTTTAGGGTTTTGACTGCACAAAGGCAATTTTTGACTGTTTGACCTAGCCCATGGCAAACCAAGCTCATATATGGACTCAAGGATCCAATGTATTTGTCTTGACATGTTCAACAAGTTCAAAAGATCCCAAATGCACAAGATTGACAGATGAATTTTCCAATCAATTGATCAATTTTTGACTGTATACTGAAAAGTCAAACTTTGACTTTTTGGTCAAAATCAAGTGTCAAGATTCATTTTTCATTAAAACATGCCAAATTATGAAACTTGTTCATCAAGAAATCAAAAATTGCAAATTAGGGTTTGAAATGAAGAATTTTCATAACTTAGAAATTTTCTGTTATGAAAATCCCTAATTTTTTCCTAACTTTGTCCCACTTTTTCATCAAGATGCATTTGGATTCAAACAAAAGTCAAAACATGAAAGTTGTAGTCCATTGCAAAATCTACAACTTTGATTCACAAAGTTTCCTCAAAAGAAGCTTGTAGCTCAAGTTATGATTTTTGGAACAAGGGTGCAAAACATTCTTAACTTAGAGAAATTTTGACCTATTTTAGGCAGGATTTTTGCCTAACTTCATGGCCACTTTTCACATGCTTCCACTTGGAATTTCAATTTTCATTACAAATATGGATTGTAGCACACATTCCAAGCTTTCCAAAATGTCCAAGAACTCATCAAACAACCTTATGGTTAGGGAGAATCGAATTTGGCAATATGGGCAAAACTCACTTTGTTCATGGCCAATTTACATGTCCATAACCTTGCTTTTTTGAACTCAGCATGTTCTAAGATGAATTACAGGTCCTTTATCTCATTCACACTCATAAATTTAATGCAAACCCCTTGTGTTCAAGCCTTACATTATGTGTTTAAGCATTACATATAAGATTAAACTATAATTAGAAAAAGCAATATATCCATTTTTAAAAAGTGGAACTTTATGTCAAGTTTGAAAATCAAGAAGTACAAGGCCATATCTTTGGGCACAAGTTCAGAAGCATATCACACTGATCAAGGGGGATGTTTGCAGCACATTAGAGGGGCCTGTACAAGTCTAGAGAACCAAGTTGATTTTTCTTGCTTAAGTGTGAAGTAACTTGGCATAACAAACACCAACTCTCATTTCAGCAGGCACAAGCTTAAGCAAAGTTGTTGTACACCTTCCAAACATCAAACCTAAGCTAGAGCACGAGCCAAATACCTTCCAAACATCATCAAACCTCAAAACACCCTCCCACTGCAGAAAACAGAGTAACCTCTACAGTTGGACTTCCATAAGCCAATCCATTCGTGCATTCTTGCTAAATCCAGTTCATACACATTCCATACCATATATGCAAGCTATCCCAGGCATTGGACACGACCTGTAACACCTCTAACCAACATCACCATTTTCATTTTTTCTGTTTTGCAGGTTGATTTCCATAGCTTGATCTAGTTGTTTTCAAAGCAAGTTAAAGGTTGGAATAGCATCCCTGAACTTCAAGCAAGCTATACCAATCCTCACTTGGCCTTGAAAGTTCCTCCATTGTCAGACACGATCCAAGCTGAACAGGTAAGTTCATGGACTTCTATCTCTCAATATAGGAAAAGTTAGCTCTAAGTTTGTGAATGAAAAATGTTCTACTCATGCCCCTGAAGCTATACATATCTTTACTTTCCATTTATGTTGCATGTGCTGAGAGAATTTGAGACCTGAACATTGACAAAAACTTAGGTTAAGATTTAGGAATGGAGAAATTCTCTCTCATTTCTGAGAGTTAGGTTGAGTTTTTTATATGTCTGGAATCGTGGCTTGATGCTTAACATTTTTCATGTTGTGAGTTTGTGCTAAAAGTCCAAGAATCTTGAGATAGCAGAGGCACGCGTTTTGTTCAAAGAAGCTGGAGGTTGAAGAAGACAGAGTCTTGGGCTGGGCCTGAGATTTGTTCTTTCTTTTCACACCACTATTTCACATTTGCACCTCCTTGGCCCATTGCATTTTATTTTCATTATTTTTGACTTTTGATTTTTGTTTCTGACTTATTTATTTTTGACAAAGCATAAAAAATATTAAAAATTATTTTTCCCATATTTTTTGCATTTATTTTGATATTTATTTGGCTTTAGTTAGTTTTGTAAATAAATAAATAAGTACACTTTTATTTAAAAATACAAAAAAAAAATATGAACATATTTTATTTCTGATTTTTATTTTATATTAGCTCTTGAAAACATTTTATAAAAAAAATATACTTTTTTTAAATATTAAATATTTTATTTTTTGTACATATAATATATATTTAATAAATAATGTAAATACTTATATATTTATTAGTATATTTAGAATAAAAATACAAAAAATAATACATTTTATTTTTATTAATATTCAACTTAAAAAATCAATTTTTAACAATATACTTCCTTTTTATTTATTTTTTGTACATAATTAATAAATATTGCATATATCATATAATAAATACCTTTTATTTATAAAATTAGGGTTTTACCCTAAATACATAAAAATACCAAAAGTTAATTAATTTTATTTTTGTTTATTTGACACATAAAAAAAATACTTTTTTCACATACATATGAAAACCATTTTTTGCATTTTTGCATATTTATTCTTATTTTATTTAATACTTGTGCAATTAAATAATTTGTATAATTCAATTTGGATGTAATAGTTTAGGTTTAATTTCTTGCTAAAATATCCCCATTTGAACATTTGTACCCCCCATCCCATATATTGTGTTGTAATAACTTAGGACCTTTTATTTTTCGCATTTAAAAGTTTTCTAATTATGCCATGTTAGAATTAGGGTTTTGTATGCAAAATTAACCAATAATAGTTTGACCTAATTTCAAGATAAACAAGCATGAAAATGGACAACACTAATCACACTTGCATCCTTAGGGTTACTCCACTTGTTGCCTTCAAAAATGGGCCATATTGCATGTTAGGTATCTTTGGCAAAAACAAAATAATCAAATGATCATAGTCCCTCGATGACGCTTTCGAAAGTTGCCTAAAAAATGATCAAGTCCCTTAAAGGAAAAATTGCCCAAAGATACTTGGCACCATTGCAATCATGGTCTAAACGATTACCCGCGTCCGTCCCGTTAACATCCTAACACAAGATTGTCCACCAAATACAATGGTGGAACAAAATTGTTAAAAGGGTTAAAACATAGCAAAGATCTTTGAGAAATTTAGGGTAGATAGCTCTTGGTTACTTGCCCACTTGCAAAAAAAAAACCCTTGCCTATTTTTCAAAACACACATCACAACACATTTTCAAAATAACTTTCAAAAAAACTATGAAAACTTTTCAAAAAGACATACACCTTTGTATACATTCAATCATGGATCATTACAAAGGTTGCCACCATATTGGCCTCTTTTTAAGACATTTTCAAAACCCACACACAAAGCACCATTTCAAACAATTGAAAATCAAGGCAAGTTGATCTAAGCAAGTAACTAAGAGCCCATGGATAACCATGGATAGAAAGGGTGCTAATACCTTCCCTTTCTATAATCTACTCCCCGAACCCAAGAAAACATCTCAAAGGTTTTTGCTGTGCTTTTTTAACCTTTCCTTAGGATAAAATAAAAAGTCGGTGGCGACTCTTGCTCAACCGAAACATTTGCGAAAACAAACGCAAAACCCAAGTCAGTTCTCCCACCGTATCACAGAACTGGCGACTCTGCTGGGGACATTTTTAAAGTGGAGTAACCTTAGGGCTTAGATCACCCTCTTGCATGCCTAATTGTTTGCTTTGATTGCTTTACATCTTGGCTCTCTTGTTTGGGTTTACAATCCTACACCCGGATTTGGGGAAACATTCATAGATAGCAATACGTTGTGGAAACTGTGCGGGGTATACCGACACGGTTGAAGCAATAGCTATATTAGTGCGACATATTTGTGAGTACCGGTAACCCTTGAGTTCAATCAAGGAGAGTACGGGGCCACTGAGTGATGTCACTAAGCACTAATGACCTAGAACCTTACTTGACCATCTTGGCCTTTCATTAGGGGTAGTGAGAAGACCGGCTTTGGTGCAGTCCGAAGTTGGTAGATACTCGATACTACACTCATTGAGGGTTGTTTTCTTGGAATATTTTGGTCGCTAGTTAAGTGGCTAAACCAAAACAATGAACAATGAAAACAATCCCGTGATATTGAGCTCCTTAGAACCCGGTTACTATTTATAGGGCAGGTTTTTAAGCCAACTACACTCAAGAGGGTACTTACCTATGAAACCTCATGCAAGCCTGAAACTAGGGTTTTGTGTGTACATATGTTTGTGCATACATCATGAACATCATGAAGCATCATATGCATACACTAACCATTTCAAGGGTTTAGATCTTCATCTTTGTTCTTGTTTTGTAGGTCATGGAAATTCCCCGCAGGAAGACCATCCAAGTCAACCTTGTGAGAATCCCTCCTCAACTCAAGGAGCTCACATCAAGAATTCTGGAAAGCTCTCCCTTCAGTGATAGACATGGTAGACTGCTCAGCCTAGTCAGCACCAACATTGAAGAGGACATGGTAAAGGTGTTGTTTCAGTTCTTTGATCCCCTTCACCACTGTTTCACTTTCCCCGACTATCAATTGGTGCCCACTTTGGAGGAATTTTCTCAACTCCTGAGAATTCCTATCCTTAATCAACTACCTTTCAACGGTACGGAAAAGGAACCAAAGCCTGAAGATGTTGCTCAAGCTCTACACTTGCAACCATCTAACATCAAGGGGCATTGGGAAACTAGAAGCGGTGTCAAGGGCTTCTTAGCAAAATTCTTGTTTGAGAAGGCACAAGAATGTTGGAATTCATTGGATCTACAAGCCTTTGAAGTAATTGTGGCCCTCCTTATCTATGGGTTGGTCTTGTTCCTAAATCCTGACCAGCTTGTAGATGTCAACACCGTCAAAATCTTCTTATCCAGAAATCCAGTACCAACATTGCTTGGGGACATTCTTCACTCATTTTACACACGAACAATGAGAAAGAGGGGTGTTCTCATGTGCTGTACTCCTCTCCTTGCAAGGTGGTTTATTTCGCACCTTCCACAATCTGTCTTGAAAAATGACCAAGGTTTAAGGTGGTCACAACGGTTGATGACCCTTACTCACTATGATGTACATTGGTGTTCTCGGTCCAGAGAAAATGTCATCATCGTCGATCATTGTGGAGAATTCCCTAATGTTCCATTACTTGGCATTAGAGGAGGCATTACCTACAACCCTTGTCTAGCTTTGAGACAATTTGGATATGCACGGAGGGATGGCCCTCATGACATGTTGATTCCTGACCTAGTTTTTGACTTCGACAACGATGCTCAAGGACTTCGCCAAAGATTCATCAGAGCTTGGAGGATGCCTAACAAGGTTGACAGCAAGACACTGGGGCACAAGAACTCCATCCCTCTTGAGCCTTATCTCAAGTGGGTACGAACCCGAGCCCAGAGTCTAATAATGCCTTATCCTCATGTTCTCCCTGTGATTAAAGAGCCCGTTACAGAAGGAGAGGTTCCCTACACCATCCTATATCCTGACATGCCTACATCGTGGGAGGAGATGCAGAAGAGTTGGATCCAACTCAAGGAGGAACGAAACACTTTTGAAGCCAGCTTCTACGCCAGTGAGAAGAAGGTTTTGGAGCTTACCCGCCGACTCCATGAGGAAGAGACCCTCAACACCTACATCGCACCAAAGAGGATGCGCAACGTCTTTTTACCTTGAGAAGTTTTTGTAATATTTGGCCCATGGGGAATTTATGTACTAACAAATTTCTTCTTATTAATATGACGTGCGTTCTTTTTGTTTGCAACAATTTTGAACTTTCTAAATCCTTGAATGCATTGCATATATAAGCATACCATTCATCATGTGTATAAGTAGGTCTCCACACCAGGTTTCCTTATCTTTCTGCTATTTATTTCAGTAAGATGGATCTCGAGCAGACGGTCAAGGACTTGCAGTCTCAGAACGCACAGTTTCAACAACTCCTGATGACCTTGGCTAAGGGTCAGGAGGATCTGAAGACCCTGCTTGGGAACAAAGAGCAAGTGAAAAAGAAGAAGAAGAGAGTCGGGGTGGCTACCTTGGGGAGAAGGTTTGAGGGTGAAGCCAGAAGGGTTCTTGAATTTCCTTCCGCATCCGAAGAAGAAAACAGTAAAGGAAAAGGGGTTGCGGTACCTTCCGAATCCGAAGCTGAAGAAGAAGAGGCTGAAGAAGACGAAGACTACTTAGAACAACAATACCCGCCGGCTGATGACAAGTACAAAAATTTGGAAGACAGGTTAGCAGCTATGGAGCAGCAGAGAGTTCCAGGCTTAGATTTCGAAGATTTGGGATTAATTGCTGGAGTTGTGATCCCCCCGAAGTTCAAAGTGCCTATTTTTGCAAGGTATGATGGGATGTCCTGCCCAAAAATGCACCTAAGGTCATATGTCCGAAGAATCCAACCTCACACATCTGACAGAAACCTTTGGGTACATTTCTTTCAAGATAGCCTGTCTGGTACTCAGCTAGACTGGTTTTACAAGCTGGAAAGGTCGGAGATACGTAGTTGGGAGGATCTGGCAGCTGCTTTTTATCGCCAATATCAGTATAACTCTGACCTGGCACCAACCCGCACTCAGCTGCAGAGTATGGGAATGGCCTCAGGTGAGGGATTTAAGGAATACGCCCAGAAGTGGCGCGATCTGGCTGGAAGAGTGCAGCCACCTCTTTCTGATAGAGAACTTGTTGATATGTTCCTAGGGACCCTGTCTGGTCCATTCTTTAATCATTTGATCGGTAGCTCTTCCTCGGGGTTTACTGAATTAATTCTGACTGGCGAGCGGGTAGAAGCCGGTATCAAGAATGGGAAGATTCAGAAGGATGCCTCTGCATCTACAATTGCTAAGAAGTCATTTCCAGCGAAGAAGGAAACAACTGTTGTGTATTCTCAAAGGGGAGCAGGAAGAAGTGAGCGCAGGCCGACTGTGGGGCCGTAATGATCCAAAATCCACCAAATGATCAGCCTCGCAATAACCCGTCCAGACCTAAACAGCAATGGGGAGAACGGCCACCACGGCAGTTCACCCGCATTAATATGACGCCCGCGCAAGTTCTTCCACACTTGTTAAAGCTGAATCTCATAAATATCAAAGAAGCGCCGAAGAATGTGAATACGACCTCACCAGCTTACAATGCCAATGCCAAATGCGCCTACCATTCTGATAGCGTCGAACATGACACAAATAATTGTTGGGCGCTGAAAAATAAAATTCAAGACTTGATAGATGCAAAGGAGGTTGAGTTCGATGCTCCAGAGAAACCAAACGTGATATCTACTCCGATGCCGAAGCACGGTCAAAATGTCCATGCTATTGAGGAAGATTTGTATGTTTCTGATGTCAATGACCTGATAACTCCGCTGTTAACCATCAAGTTAAATTTGTTAAAGGTTGGGATTTTCCCGGGATGCAAAGAAGATTGTTACTGTTGTTACTCTCTGCCAATTGACTTCCCGTTACTGAAGAAAGGCATCCAAGGTCTGATGGACAGTCAACAAATTCTGTTTGAAAAAGTTTCTGCTATTCCGACCCCTACTGAAGATGTTTCAATTATCACCATTCACGCCAATCTTTCCAAGGCCGTCAGAAAGCCTGTTAAGATTACATCTGCTACAAAATCTGTTCCTCTGAAGATAACTATGCCAGGGCCTGTCCCCTACAGTTCTGAAAAGTCGATACCATGGAATTACGGTGGAGAAATCTACTACCATGGTATTAAACAAGTTGAAATAACCGAAGGGAGCTCTGATGAAGAGGATGCCAACATTGGAAACATTGCCGGCACAAGCAAGATCACCCGAAGTGGGAGAATATTTTCTCCAGAGATTGCCCCCCCAAAGGCAATCTTTGGACCCTCATATGCTGCCGAAGTTATTCCTGCACCAATAAAACTTTCCGCTAGAGCTCCATTGATTGAAGATGCTGCTGTTCCTGTTGTTGTCCCTCCAACTTCTGCTGATAAGGGTAAAGGGATCCAAGATGACCTCGTCAGGACGAGGGCTCAACCTTTGGTCATCCCGGAAACCTCTAAGAAAGAGATGGAGGAGATCTTGAAGATAATTAAAAAGAGTGATTATGACGTGGTAGAGCAGCTGGGGCAAACCCCCTCAAAAATCTCCATGTTAGCATTTCTACTTTGTTCAGAGGCGCACGCCAAAGCATTGATAAAGTTCCTGAAGACAACCCATGTACCCCAGGAAACCTCTGCCGACCAATTCCAAAACTGTGTAGCCAGTCTTACAACAGACAACAGTTTAGGTTTCTCTGATGCTGACCTAACCTCAAAAGGAAGAAAACACAATGACGCGTTACATGTGTCAGTAGAATGCCAAGGGACTACTCTGGCCCATGTTCTAGTCGACACTGGTTCTTCTCTGAACGTGCTGCCTAAGAAGGCCCTCGATCGTTTAGACTATGAAGGCTTGGAGTTAAGGCCAAGTAATATCATTGTAAGAGCATTTGACGGGTCAAAGAGAATGGTACATGGGGAGGTGGACATTCCCATTAAGGTTGGCACAGAGGTTTTCCCCTCAACTTTCTATGTGATGGACATCCGTCCGTCATACTCTTGCTTATTGGGGAGACCATGGATACACAATGCTGGAGCAGTCACCTCCTCCCTACATCAAATGCTGAAGTACCCTATCAAGGGAAAGATCGTAACCGTCCACGGTGAAGAAGAGTATATGATCATCCACCTGAACACTTTCCGATATGTAGAGGTAGAAGGTGAATTCATTGAGACGCCATTCCAGCACTTCGAGGAAGTCTCTCCTGAGGTGGAAGTAGGAAAAGTGGTAGCTGAGGTACCAAAGCAGATGGCCAGGATGGCATCTCTAAAAGACGCGAAGGCCGCAGTGAAGGAAGGGAAGAGCTCAACATGGGGGCAGTTGCCGGACATTCCTCACAAAACAGACAAGTTTGGTTTAGGATTCACTGCTGCGGGGCAGAAAGCTATGCGCCGTTCAAAGGTTGAAAGAGCACCCATCAAGATCTCTCCTTATGGGATCAATGCTTTGGAAGGTGAAGACGAAGATGCCAACATTGAAGATTGGATCTACCCAACCATCGAAGGGGGACTACGCAACTGGGAGGCAAAGGACTTTGTCCCCATTACTTTTATTAATCAGTAATTATCTGTCAAACATTTCCTTTGGTCTGTAACAATTACTTTTGAACAATCCGTGCACTACTTTTTCACCTCATGCCTTGCCCGGGGCATGTAGGTCTATTTGTAAGGGTTTTGATTATCTTCATATCCATATGCCATGTTTAATGATTCATTGGACGTTTTTCATCGATAAACTGTTGTGTTCATTTTCCTTCCTTTTTGCATTTTTTGTTTAAAGATGGCTATCCCTTACACACACCCACGTTCACAAATGCAGGTACCCATCCACTCTGGATTCTACGGGTGACTATTCTTCTATGTCCTTCAATAACTCTGAAGATCTGGTGAATCAGGCTGAGTATGAAGATGACGAAGGTTGTGAAGTACCAGGGGAATTAGCCAGACTTCTACAACTAGAGGAAAGGGCCATCTTGCCTCACGAAGAGTTGTTGGAAACTGTCAATTTAGGAACAGAGGAAGACCGGAAGGAAGTGCAAGTGGGTGCCAATCTGGAACCAAGTGTCAAGGAGCGCCTGATACAGCTGTTAAATGAGTACGTTGAAATCTTCGCCTGGTCTTACAAAGACATGTCGGGTTTAGACACAGACATCGTGGTTCACCGTCTCCCTACAAGAGAGGATTGTCCACCGATCAAGCAAAAGGTCCGCCGAATGAGGCCCGACATGTCTGAGAGGATTAAAGTAGAAGTGATGAAACAATTCAACACTGGCTTTCTGGCTGTTACATCCTATCCACAATGGGTTGCTAACATCGTGCCAGTTCCTAAAAAAGATGGCAAAGTCAGGATGTGTGTAGACTATCGGGATTTGAATAGGGCCAGCCCCAAATATGATTTTCCGCTACCGCGCATTGACATTCTGATTGACAACACAGCTCAGCACAAAGTGTTTTCCTTCATGGATAGATTCTCGGGCTACAATCAAATTAAAATGGCCCCCGAGGACATGGAGAAAACAACCTTTGTTACACAATGGGGTACTTTCTGTTACAAGGTGATGTCGTTCGGACTGAAGAACGCAGGGGCAACTTATTAACGCGCCATGGTAGCTTTATTTCATGATATGATACATCATGAGATCGAAGTTTACGTAGACGATATGATAGCTCGGTCACAAACAGAGGAGGAACACCTTGAACATCTAGAAAAGCTGTTTGCCCGGTTGAAAGAGTACAAACTCAGGCTGAATCCAAGTAAGTGTACTTTTGGAGTTAGGTCTGGTAAACTTCTAGGGTTTATTGTCAGCAACAAAGACATTGAGGTCGATCCAGCAAAAGTGAAAGCAATACAAGAGATGCCTGCTCCTCGTACTGAAAAGGAGGTTAGAGGGTTCTTGGGGCGCTTGAACTATATTGCCAGATTCATCTCTCATCTGACTTATACCTGTGAGCCAATTTTCAAATTATTAAAGAAAGATCAGGTAGTCGAATGGAACGACGATTGCCAAGCTGCTTTTGATAAGATCAAGGAGTATTTGCTAGAACCTCCTATTCTGATGCCTCCCGTCGAAGGAAGACCATTGATCATGTATCTAACCGTCTTGGATAACTCAATGGGGTGTGTTTTGGGCCAGCATGACGAGTCTGGTCGAAAAGAGCATGCTATTTATTACCTTAGCAAAAAGTTTACCGACTGTGAGACTCGCTACTCACTGCTCGAGAAAACTTGCTGCGCTTTGGTATGGGCTGCTCGCCGACTAAGACAGTATATGCTGACTCATACCACCTTGCTGATTTCCAAAATGGATCCTATCAAGTATATCTTCGAGAAGCCTGCTTTATCTGGAAGAATAGCTAGATGGCAAATGATCCTAACAGAGTATGACATCCAGTACACCACTCAAAAATCTATAAAAGGGAGTGTACTAGCTGATCATCTAGCTCATCAAGCTATCGAAGATTATCAAACCATGAGATTTGACTTCCCAGACGAGGACATCATGAATTTGGACAACATCGAAGGTAACAGATCGTATGACGGACCCGAAAAGGGATCCCGGTGGACCCTGTACTTTGATGGTGCTTCAAATGCACTTGGAAACGGTATCGGTGCGGTAATCATTTCCCCGGAAGGTTGTCACACTCCTTTCACGGCTCGACTCTGCTTCAGCTGCACAAACAACATGGCAGCATATGAAGCTTGCATCTTTGGTCTCAAGGCTGCTATAGACTTGGGGATCAAATCTTTGATCGTATTTGGGGACTCGGCTTTGGTAATCAGTCAAATCAAAGGAGAGTGGGATACCAAACATCCTAATCTTATCCCATACAGAGAACATGTCCTGACATTGTTGCCTCATTTCGAGCAAATTACCTTCGAGCATTTCCCGCGAGAAGAGAATCAGCTAGCGGATGCTCTGGCTACAATGTCTTCTATGTTTAAACTCAACTGGGATAACGAGGCTCCCCAAATCACCATCGAGCAAATGGATGAACCTGCACATTGTCATGAGATTAATACCGAAGAAGTAGTGGAACAACCCTGGTTTCACGAAATCAAAAGGTATCTCCAGACTAAAGAATATCCCGAAGGAGCTTCCGTAAATGACAAGAAGTTCCTAAGGAAATTTGCTGCCAAGTTCTTCCTGAGCAATGGCATCCTCTATAAGCGCAACCATGATTATGTTTTACTCCGATGTATAGACAAAGCTGAAGCAAAATTGATCATGACTGAGATACACAGTGGCACATTTGGCACCCACTTGAGCGGAAATACGACGGCTAAGAAGATTCTAAGGGCAGGCTATTACTGGTCTACCATGGAAGCTGATTGCCATCAACATTCCCGTACTTGCCACAAGTGTCAAGTCTACGCTGACAAGATTCATATTCCTCCGTTTCCTCTCAACATGCTGACAGCTCCTTGGCCATTCGCAATGTGGGGCATTGACATGATTGGAGAGATCAAGCCCACGGCTTCCAACGGACATTGCTTCATCCTGGTTGCCATTGACTACTTCACCAAATGGGTCGAGGCAGCTTCTTTCGCCTCTGTTACTAAAAATGTGGTTGCTCGCTTCATCAAGCAAAACCTCATATGCCAGTATGGTGTTCCAGACAGGATCATCACAGACAACGGTAGAAATCTGAATAATAATATGATCACCGCATTATGCGAACAGTTCAAGATTTATCATCACAATTCATCTCCCTATCGGCCGAAGATGAACGGTGTTGTTGAAGCTGCAAACAAAAACATTAAGAAGATCATTCAGAAGATGACAGTCACTTACAAGGACTGGCATGAGATGTTACCGTTTGCTCTGCATGGATACCATACGACGACACGTACTTCAACCGGGGCAACCCCATTTTATTTGGTATATGGCATGGAAGCTGTCTTGCCCATGGAAGTTCAGATTCCTTCTTTAAGGATCATGAAGGACTCTGGTTTGAGTGAAGATGATTGGATTCAGACCCGACTTGATCAACTCAATTTGATCGACGAGAAGCGACTCGCTACTGTCTGCCATGGTCAAACGTTTCAAAAGCGGATGATCAAGGCTTTCAACAAGAAAGTCAGACGTCAAGTATATCAAGTCGGAGATCTCGTAATCAAGCGGATTATCCTGCCGCAAAGTGATCCCAGGGGCAAGTGGACCCCTACATACGAAGGACCATTTGTGATCAAGAGCATATTTTATGGTGGTGCAATGATTCTGACCACCATGGACGGCGACGATTTGTCGCACCCTGCGAACACAGACATAGTCAAAAGATACTACGCATAAAATAACCCGACAAGTCGAAAACCCGAAAGGGCGGCTTGGGCAAAAATGGGCATCCCGGTGGATCGAAAACCCGAAAGGGCGGTTCAGGCAAAAATTAGGGATAAAACAAAAAAAAATCTATACACCCGGCAAGTTGAAAACCCGAAAGGGCGGCTTGGGCAAAAAGGGGTTTCCCGGTGGATCGAAAACCCGAAAGGGCGATTCAGGCAAAAGTTAGGGAGTTAAAGCGTATGACTATGTCTCGTCGGATCACTTTAAGGACAATCTCTTCATCAACCAGCTCCAAGCTTCTAATCAATCCAGTCATCGGTAGATGAAGCATTGAATGGACAGATATTCAGAGTTGTGGAGGCTATAGCAGAATGGAATCCCATGGAATTGTTTCACATAGCCATCTTTCTTTTGTATAAATTTTTCAAATTTTTACGACGGCATCCTCTTACTAGGATGATTGTCTCCTTTGTACAAATATATACATAGAAAGTTAATACAAATACTTTTCCAAATACAGAAATTTG
Organism: Vicia faba; assembly: GCA_948472305.1. NCBI lineage: Eukaryota > Viridiplantae > Streptophyta > Magnoliopsida > Fabales > Fabaceae > Vicia > Vicia faba. The sequence goes on from CATIWC010001133.1 coordinate 287,950, forward strand.
CGTTGTCCTCCTTTTTTTTTCTTTTCTTTTGCACTTATGTTTTATTTGAGAAACGTCCAATGTTTTGTTAAATAGGCATATGCATTTGAACATAATCATTTACTTATGAATCAAGAAAGATGATTACTGATAGGTTAAAAGTACGGATAAATGTCTTGATGCCCTTTCAGAAGGAATTCTCAGTAGAGTTATACTCCAAATTCCCCAGCCAGAGGGCCTTCCAGAACTCGATTCCCCTCAGAATTAAGTTTCAGAATCCCCAGTGGAGCCTTAAAAATCTGAAAATCCAATCCCCAACGGAGCTAAGATTCTCTGCCATCAATCCCCAGCTGAACCAGGCTAGTGAAACTTCCCCCCACAGAGATACCTGCCACCAAACTGAAAATTCTCAGTCATACCTCTCCAACATGAGTCTATCAGATTCTGAACTTCCCCCAGTAGAGATCTTCAGGAGTTCTCATTCCCTGTAAGTCACCAAGGAATTCCAATTCCCCGCAGTAGTCCTAAGATCCCTCAACAATTGAAGATTTTGCATCTCCCTAAGCAGAATGAAGACTCTCATTCTCAGTGCCTCACAGGATGATCAGATGTTTCTCCGATGAAGATCTCCTCAAGACAAGAATCTCCAGAAGATTGGTATACAACCCAAGCTCCTTTTTCTCCAGCAGTAGTCAACAAGGATGTCTCATCCTCAGCAATTAAAATTCTTGTCTTCCCCTGCAACAGTCAAAGATTCACTTTCCTGGCGGCAGTCAAGATTCTTTGTTTCCAGGATTCATCTATCCTCAGCAAAGATAACTCTTCAGTTTACATATGCATTCATTTACATTCATATCATAAACATTGACATAACATATTTTGCATCATACATATCATGCAACATAACTTTGTGTTTTAGCTAACATTTCACCCTTTTCAGGATAAAATTAAAAGGCTATCATTAACATTTATTCAGATACAGTATGGATACACCCCAGACACGACGGTCATTCTATTACTCATTTAGAATCTCAAGTCAGATACAGTATGGATACACCTCAGACGCGACGGTTACTCTACTATTTATTCGGACTACAGCAATCAGATACGGACTAGATACGCTCCAGACACGGCAGCCATTCTATCTCTCATTCAGATTCATTTATCCACCTCAAGGTTCAATGCATTCCAAACACGGATACCATTCTGACCCTTACAACAGCAGCTTGATTCTCTCCAGTGTGTTCGCCACGGAAGTCATTCTGTCATTTATCTAGATCCCAGTTATAGTTTCAGATACACTTCAAACACAGAAGTCGTTCTATTACTCATACGGACCTTAATCCTAGTTACAGTTTCAGATACACTCCAGACACGGAAGTCATTCTGTTATTCATACAACTTTCAACTTCAGATACAGTCCGGATACACTCCAAACATGGTTTCCATTCTGTCACTCATTCAGAATTTGTCCCTAGCACGCAGTTGCTCCATACAGATGTTTCTCTGTTACCCAGATACAATACAGATACACTCCAGACACGGCAGTCATTCTGATATTCGTTCTACACTTCAAACACGGTTACAACTCAGATACGTCCCAGACACGGAGGCCATTCTTCTGCTCATACAAACTCAGTCTCCAAATACAGTTCAAATGCATTCCAGACACGGATACCATTTTGATCCTCATTCTTCTGACCTACCACATTACAATTCAGCAAACACTCTTGGATGGCATCTTTAAGCCCATCTCCAGCAAGATTCTACCATCTCCAAATGGCATCTTTAAGCCCATTCCCACACCTATTGTTTGACGAGTGCAAATTTATGGACACTCTAGTGTCCAATCCTCTTTTACCTTCGAGTCGCGAAAGGCAAACCTGCCAATCTAACTCTTCAGGTTCAAGAAGATTGAACAGGGGCAACTGTTGTACCCCAAAATTTGGCCTCTCATTTCATCAGTATTTTCTCACCACAAGACCCTTGGAGCTCAAGATCAAGTTAGGGTTTGCTCTGCTCAAGACTCCTCCTTGCACTGTTGACCCAAATTAGGGTTTGTGTTTGCACAAGGATGTTTTGACCTAAAGTGCCCAAAATGACTTTCATACCTCATATTGGACTCTCAAGTTTACCCATACCAAATTTCAAGTATTGATTCCAAACTTTGCCCAGTCAATTGGACAGTTGACCTAAAAATCAGCTGTATTGGGGAAAAAGTCAACTGTGGTCAATTGACAGTCAAACCTCATGAAATTTGACCCACATCAACATATTGAACTCATACAAATCATTTGGTCAAGTTTGGATCACAATTCCACAAGAAATTTGATCAGATCACCAAAAGGGCAAAATGGTCATTTTTAGGGTTTTGACTGCACAAAGGCAATTTTTGACTGTTTGACCTAGCCAATGGCAAACCAAGCTCATATATGGACTCAAGGATCCAATGGATTTGTCTTGACATGTTCAACAAGTTCAAAAGATCCCAAATGCACAAGATTGACAGATGAATTTTCCAATCAATTGATCAATTTTTGACTGTATACTGAAAAGTCAAACTTTGACTTTTTGGTCAAAATCAAGTGTCAAGATTCATTTTTCATCAAAACATGCCAAATTATGAAACTTGTTCATCAAGAAATCAAAAATTGCAAATTAGGGTTTGAAATGAAGAATTTTCATAACTTAGAAATTTTCTGTTATGAAAATCCCTAATTTTTTCCTAACTTTGTCCCACTTTTTCATCAAGATGCATTTGGATTCAAACAAAAGTCAAAACATGAAAGTTGTAGTCCATTGCAAAATCTACAACTTTGATTCACAAAGTTTCCTCAAAAGAAGCTTGTAGCTCAAGTTATGATTTTTGGAACAAGGGTGCAAAACATTATTAACTTAGAGAAATTTTGACCTATTTTAGGCAGGATTTTTGCCTAACTTCATGGCCACTTTTCACATGCTTCCACTTGGAATTTCAATTTGAATTACAAAGATGGATTGTAGTACACATTCCAAGATTTCTAAAATGTCCAAGAACTCATCAAACAACCTTATGGTTAGGGAGAATCGAATTTGTCAATATGGGCAAAACTCACTTTGTTCATGGCCAATTTACATGTCCATAACCTTGCTTTTTTGAACTCAGCATGTTCTAAGATGAATTACAGGTCCTTTATCTCATTCACACTCATAAATTTAATGCAAACCCATTGTGTTCAAGCCTTACATTATGTGTTTAAGCATTGCATACAAGATTAAGCTATAATTAGAAAAAGCAATATATCCATTTTTGAAAAGTGGAACTTTATGTCAAGTTTGAAAATCAAGAAGTACAAGGCCATATCTTTGGGCACAAGTTCAGAAGCATATCACACTGATCAAGGGGGATGTTTGCAGCACATTAGAGGGGCCTGTACATGTCTAGAGAACCAAGTTGATTTTTCTTGCTTAAGTGTGAAGTAACTTGGCATAACAAACACCAACTCTCATTTCAGCAGGCACAAGCTTAAGCAAAGTTGTTGTACACCTTCCAAACATCAAACCTAAGCTAGAGCACGAGCCAAATACCTTCCAAACATCATCCAACCTCAAAACACCCTCCCACTGCAGAAAACAGAGTAACTTCTGCAGTTGGACTTCCATAAGCCAATCCATTCGTGCATTCTTGCTAAATCCAATTCATACACATTCCATACCATATATGCAAGCTATCCCAGGCATTGGACACGACCTGTAACACCTCTAACCAACATCACCATTTTCATTTTTTCTGTTTTGCAGGTTGATTGCCATAGCTTGATCCAGTTGTTTTCAAAGCAAGTTAAAGGTTGGAATAGCATCCCTGAACTTCAAGCAAGCTATACCAATCCTCACTTGGCCTTGAAAGTTCATCAATTGTCAGACACGATCCAAGCTGAACAGGTAAGTTCATGGACTTCTATCTCTCAATATAGGAAGAGTTAGCTCTAAGTTTGTGAATGAAAAATGTTCTACTCATGCCCCTGAAGCTATACATATCTTTACTTTCCATTTATGTTGCATGTGCTGAGAGAATTTGAGACCTGAACATTGACAAAAACTTAGGTTAAGATTTAGGAATGGAGAAATTCTCTCTCATTTCTGAGAGTTAGGTTAAGTTTTTTATATGTCTAGAATCGTGGCTTGATGCTTAACATTTTTCATGTTGTGAGTTTGTGCTAAAAGTCCAAGAATCTTGAGATAGCAGAGGCACGCGTTTTGTTCAAAGAAGCTGGAGGTTGAAGAAGACATAGTCTTGGGCTGGGCCTGAGATTTGTTCTTTCTTTTCACACCACTATTTCACATTTGCACCTCCTTGGCCCATTGCATTTTATTTTCATTATTTTTGACTTTTGATTTTTGTTTCTGACTTATTTATTTTTGACAAAGCATAAAAAATATTAAAATTATTTTTCCCATATTTTTTGCATTTATTTTGATATTTATTTGGCTTTAGTTAGTTTTGTAAATAAATAAATAAGTACACTTTTATTTAAAAATACAAAAAAAATAATATGGACATATTTTATTTCTGATTTTTATTTTATATTAGCTCTTGAAAACATTTTATAAAAAAAATATACTTTTTTTAAATATTAAATATTTTATTTTTTGTACATATAATATATATTTAATAAATAATGTAAATACTTATATATTTATTAGTATATTTAGAATAAAAATACAAAAAATAATACATTTTATTTTTATTAATATTCAACTTAAAAAATCACTTTTTGACAATATACTTCCTTTTTATTTATTTTTTGTACATAATTAATAAATATTGCATATATCATATAATAAATACCTTTTATTTATAAAATTAGGGTTTTACCCTAAATACATAAAAATACCAAAAGTTAATTTATTTTATTTTTGTTTATTTGACACATAAAAAATACTTTTTTCACATACATATGAAAACCATTTTTTGCATTTTTGCATATTTATTCTTATTTTATTTAATACTTGTGCAATTAAATAATTTGTATAATTCAATTTGGATGTAATAGTTTAGGTTTAATTTCTTGCTAAAATATCCACATTTGAACATTTGTATCCCCCATCCCATATATTGTGTTGTAATAACTTAGGACCTTTTATTTTTCGCATTTAAAAGTTTTCTAATTATGCCATGTTAGAATTAGGGTTTTGTATGCAAAATTAACCAAGAATAGTTTGACCTAATTTCAAGATAAACAAGCATGAAAATGGACAACACTAATCACACTTGCACCCTTAGGGTTACTCCACTTGTTGCCTTCAAAAATGGACCATATTGCATGTTAGGTATCTTTGGCAAAAACAAAACAATCAAATGATCATAGTCCCTCGATGACGCTTTCGAAAGTTGTCTAAAAAATGATCAAGTCCCTTAAAGGAAAAATTGCCCAAAGATACTTGGCACCATTGCAATCATGGTCTAAACGATGACTCGCGCCCGTCCCGTTAACATCCTAACACAAGATTGTCCACCAAATACAATGGTGGAACAAAATTGTTAAAAGGGTTAAAACATAGCAAAGATCTTTGAGAAATTTAGGGTAGATAGCTCTTGGTTACTTGCCCACTTGCAAAACAAAAACCCTTGCCTATTTTTCAAAACACACATCACAACACATTTTCAAAATAACTTTCAAAAAAACATTGAAAACTTTTCAAAAAGACATACACCTTTGTATACATTCAATCATGGATCATTACAAAGGTTGCCACCACATTGGCCTCTTTTTAAGACATTTTCAAAACCCACACACAAAGCACCATTTCAAACAATTGAAAATCAAGGCAAGTTGATCTAAGCAAGTAACTAAGAGCCCATGGATAACCATGGATAGAAAGGGTGCTAATACCTTTCCTTTCTATAATCTACTCCCCGAACCCAAGAAAACATCTCAAAGGTTTTTGCTGTGCTTTTTTAACCTTTCCTTAGGATAAAATAAAAAGTCGGTGGGGACTCTTGCTCAACCGAAACATTTGCGAAAACAAACGCAAAACCCAAGTCAGTTCTCCCACCGTATCACACGCGTACCATTCTAAAAGTCCAGGGAACGACACCAACAACTGTTGGGCTCTGAAGAATAAAATTCAAGATCTGATAGATGCGAAGGAAGTTGAGTTTAAAGCGCATGAGAAACCAAATGTTATTTCCGCCCTAATACCGAGGCATGGTCATAATGCCAACGCTATTGAAGAAGATCTGTTTGTTGCTACTGTGGATAAACTGTTAACCCCGCTCTCGATTATCAAGTTGAATTTGTTGAAAGCTGGAATCTTCCCAGGTTGTGACAAAGACTGCCATGCTTGCCTATCCTCCCCATTTGACTGTCCTATGTTGAAGAAAGGTATCCAACGACTGATGGATAACCAAGAAATTTTGTTTGAGAATGCTCCTGTTTCACCCATTCCAGTGAAATAAATTTAAATAATAACCATCTATGCCAATCCTTCCAGGGCCCCTAAAAGACCCGTTAGGATTACACCTGCTCCAAAGACTACTCCACTTAAGATAACAATGCCCGGACCGACCCCCTACAATTCAGATAAAACAGTATCATGGAACTATGGTGGAGAAATCTACTACCATGGTATTAAACAGATTAAACTGACCGCGGAAGAAGAAAGCTACGAAGAGGACAGTTCCGACATTAGCAATATTGTTGGAACTAGCAAGATCACCCGCATTGGTAGGATTTTCTCTCCAGAGATTGCTCCTCCAACAGCAGTCTTTGGACCCATGGCTGTTCCGAAGATTACCTCTACACCAGTGATTGTACCTGCAAGCGTACCCACCAACAAAGACAATACAATTCCTATCCCTACTTCCACTGCTGAGAATAAAGGAAAGAACGTTCAAGAGGAGCCTGTCCAGACGAAGGCTCAATCACTAGCTATTCCTGAAACATCCAAGAAGGAGATGGAAGAAATCTTGAGGATCATTAAGAAAAGTGATTATGATGTGGTTGAACAATTAGGGCAGACCCCTTCCAAGATCTATATGCTAGCCCTATTGCTGTGCTCTGAAGCACATGCCAAATCTTTGGTAAAATTTCTGAAGACAGCTCACGTGCCGCAAGAGACGTCTGCTGACCAGTTTCAGGACTGTGTGGCCAGTTTGACAGCTGATAATGGCCTGGGCTTCTCCGATGCTGACTTAACACCCAGAGGGAGAAAACACAATGATTCACTACATGCCTCAGTGGAGTGCAGAGGAACAACCCTAGCTCATGTATTGGTTGATACTGGATCGTCTTTAAACGTCTTGCGGAAGAAATCCCTTGATAGATTGGATTGTGAGGGGCTGACTCTAAAACCCAGCAACATAGTGGTTAGAGCTTTCGATGGATCGAAGAGGATGGTCCACGGGGAGGTGGACATCCAAATGAAGGTGGGAACTCAGGTCTTCAACTCAACCTTCTATGTGATGGACATTTTTCCTTCTTATTCTTGTCTGTTGGGACGCCTTTGGATCCACAACACTGGTGCTGCCACCTCCACTTTGCATCATATGCTCAAGTACCCCGTCCAAGGGAAGATCATAACTGTCCATGGGGAGGAGGAGTATATGATTAGTCATATGAATTCCTTCCGTTATGTGGAGTTAGATGGCGAGTTCATAGAGACCCCTTTCCAACATTTTGAAGAAGTCTCTCCAGAAATAGCGTCGGCCAAGGCGATATCCTCGATTCCTAAGATCACAAGACCTCCACCTCAGATGTCATCTCTCAAGGATGCAAGGGCAGTAGTGGAAGAAGGGGGATGCACAATTTGGGGTCAGCTTCCAGACATTCCTTACAAATCAGACAAGTTTGGCTTGGGGTTTACTTCGACTAGTCAGAAGGTTGTGCGTCGTGCCCGTGCTGGGGGGACACCTGTGAAGATTAGCAACCAAAGTGTCAACACGGTAGAAGACAATGAAGAGGAGGGCAGCCTGGAAGATTGGATATGTCCTACTGTCAGCGAAGGACTGCGCAACTAGGAAGCCAGGGACTTCGTTCGATAACTTTAATATCTCAGTAATTTATCTTTTACATTTCTGTTGGACTGTAATAATTCACAAACAATTCGCACTTTAAAAACCTTGTGTCTTACCCGAGGCACAATGGTCCATTTGTAAGGGTTTTTATTTCATCTACATATGTCATTCAATGAATCATGGACGCTTTTTCACATATAAACTTTTTATACTCATTGTCTTTCTTTTACATTTTGTTGTTTAAGATGGCTATACCCTTACACACACCCACACTCACAAATGCAAGTACCCTTCTGTTGCACCCCAAAATTTTCCCTCTCATGTTTTCCAAAGTCTTCCCCCTGCATGGTTGATCACAAACCCTTGCCTAAGGAAAAGGAAAATTTTTGAGTGGTGCTTTAAGTACATTTCGATTGGCATTCTGAAAGACCCTTTGATTGGCATTCTGGACAAGTATTTCGATTAGCATCCTGAAAGACACTTCGATTGACATTCTGGACAAGCATTTCGATTGGCATCCTGAAATACCCTTCGATTGGCATTCTGAAGGAGTCTTTCGATTGGCATTATGGACAAGCATTCGATTGGAATTATGTCAAGGCAATATCGACAGGCATGTCAACCATGTCCTTCGATTGGCATGAACAACACCTTTTGATTGGCCTGTTAGCAGAGCCTTTCGATTGGAATCCTTCGGTTGATATTTGGGCCAGGCCCATTCGAAGGGTACGCAGGGAGCCCATTCGAAAGAGGCAAATCAGGACTAATCGAAGAGCATGGCCTGAAAGCGTTCGAAATCCAAAAGCGTCCAGGTTCATTCAAGGGACACGAATGTTTCAAAAAAGGAAATTATTTAATGTGTTTTATTCTTGTCTCATGGCTTTAATGGCCTGTTTAATGGCTGTCCCTTGCCATTACTGCACCCTCACACCCCTATAAATACAGAGGCCAGCATACACATTACAGGGGACGAAAAATTACTCAGAAAATATACACACGAAATATACAGAAAACTCTGCAGAAACAAAACAGGGAGAAGTTGGAGACGCTACCCACCACAGGCTGTGCTAAAGCAATCCTTCAACAAAAGCATCCACGCCCCAGTAATCCCAGATCGAAGGTGCCTACATCCAGGAAGCGTCCAAATCGAAGTCCAATCTGCTGGTAAGAAAGGGTAAATTATCCAACCTTGTTTTTTGCATAACATATCATTACTTGTTGTTACTTTCGATTTGCCATCCTAGACAGGATCGAAAGGCCTGGGTTTGGCACCCAGGTCATGTTTTTCGTTTGCTAACATTTGCTGCTGATTTAGCCTGAAGAGACCCCAACAAGTGCTAGATCGAAGGGCCTGGGATTCAATACCCAGGCCCTGCATTTTATTTCGCTAACATGCTTTTGCAGGTATAACATCCCAGATCGAAGGAGAGCCCTTCTCTGGATCGAACCCATTAGCATGCTGGATCGAAGGAGGCATCTCCTTCCTGGATCGAAAGCCATGACCTCCATGATCGAAGGGAAATCCTATTCCCTGGATCGAAGGCCACTCACGCCTTACTGTCTGGCCCAATCGAAAGGACCAGGACCCTCTCTGGATCGAAGCTTCCTTTCCCTCCTTGGGTCGAAACTCCTTTCTCCCTGGATCGAAGGATCCCCCCCTTGTATTTTATTTTTGTTTCTATGGACATCTTTTTTATCTTTTTTTTAATTAACATTAAAATCAAAAACACAAAAACATTAGGCTAGTTCTTTTTCTATTAAATTAATTTTGTTAATTAACCTTTAATTATCTTAACATTTTTCCAAAACTAAAATTAAATAGATTTAGATTATTTTTCCCAAAATAAAATAAAACAAAAAAATAGTTCTTATTCTTAGGATTTTTTCAGATTCGCGCGCGTTTATTTTATTGTAACTGCCTACTGGTTTGTAATAGTTTAGCTTAAACTTTTACTTTATTGCCTTTATTCCCCCAATTTTTGGACATGTAAATAATCCTCCTCCCGGAAAGCCTTGTAATAGCGTAGGATTTACAATTCCCGCACTTTAAATTCCTGTATATATATTAATTGCTTAGATGTATGCTAACTAGGATTGCATGACAAGATTAACTCTTAACTTAAAATCAACAGTAGCTCACCATGACATGCAAGAATAAAATAACTGAAAATTGACACACTTGCACATGCCACTCCTAGGGTACGCCTCACTTGGTTGCCTCGAACGTGGTCATTAAGTATAGGATGTTTTAGAGGTCATCCTTTGTCCCAAGATCATAAGTTGCCTCAAAACGGTTGCCTCGAAAAATGATCTAAGACATTAGGATTACCGCTAACGCGTCCTAACGTTGCTTTAGTGACCGCACGTCCCTAAAATCGAATTGACCCGAAAACTCCGACGACGGTGCTACCTACTCCTCAATAGTAGGATAGTACTGTCTAAAGGACATTTGCACAATTAAATTCCTTTTTGAGTAGGTAGATATTCTTAAGTACTTGCTCTCTTTTAAACAAAACAAAACTTTTCACACATACACTTTTACAAAACAAAGTTTTCAAAAACACTTCATTACACTCTTGAGGACAGAAACAAGAGTTAAAATGAAGTTTCAAACAAAACTTTTTTCAAAACCCACAATCACAAAGAAAAGCAAACCTTTTGAAAACATAGTGAGCAAGTACCTAAGAGCCCGTGGATAACCACGAATAAAAAGGGTGCTAACACCTTCCCTTTCTATAATCTACCTCCCGAACCCGAGAAACATTCTCGAAAAGGAATTTTTTCTGTGCTTTTGTCCTTTCCCTTGTTGGATAAAATAAAAGACGATGGCGACTCTTGCTTACCGCGACACTTTGCAAAAACAAACGCAAACGCGAACCAGCATTTCAAAAACAGTCAGTTCTCGTTCCCACCAACGCCAGAACTGGAGACTCTGCTGGGGAGTCATATAAGTGAGGTGTACCTTAGGATTAGATCACTTGTGTTTTCAATTGTATGCTTTGTATGCTTTTAATTTTATGGGCTTGTATCAGAGTTCTATAGATCCTAACCCGGATCTGGGGATACCCTTTTTAGGTAAGTAGTAGTAAATTGTAAGGGATCTGTCCGGCGTAGACCGACACGGATGAAGCAGTAGCTACGTTGGTGTGGCACCTTAGTCTGTACCGATATCCCTTGTGTTGAAACGAGGAGAATATGGGTCTTCTAAGGAGTCATTAAGCCCCAACTGACCTTAGAACCTTAAATTGACCAACTTGGCCATAGAACAGTAGCAGTATGCTACACTCATTGAGACTAAACTCTCGCGATAGTTCCTGCCGCAAGAAAAGGTTGCTAAGCTGGAATTATGACCGATTGAGGGTAGTCATTGATATTGAGATCCTCTAGAACCCGGTTACTATTTTTTAGGATAGGTTTAAACCAACTAAACTGAAAGAGGGTAATGCCTAAACTCCACGCCAACCTAAACTTAAGGCTATCTGTGTGACTTGTGTGCTTTCAAACTTGAACTACTTGCACATTTTTGTTATCTAACAACATGAGTTCCTTGCAGGTTTTGTTTACAGTCCTTATCCAATAATTTGGACTTATTGCAGGGTTTACTTACATCACCTCACACTTTTTGCTTAAACGCATAGCATACATATCATAACATCATGCCTTAACATTTCCTTAACCATTTCAAGGATCTCACGGGCTTGTGATGCAGGTTATGGTACATCAGATGTCTAGCAAGGGGCAAAGGGGATTTATTTTCCTCTAGCCAATGCCATCTAAAGATCAAAACATGATAACTTGAGTCAGGGGCGATGACCCACTCGATATGGTGAGCTTGACTCTTGAAGAAGGACTCTCAGCAACATGAAATTCCTTCAATCCAGCTACCAGATTCAGATTCTAACCATTTCTTATTTACCCCGTGAGATCCTTGAAAACATTGCATACATATATCATACATATCATTGCATAACAGGTCTCCCAGTACAAGTCTCTTATCTTCTTCACTGTTTATTTCAGCAATCATCATGTCTACTGAACCTTCCACCGAGCAAGCTATCAAGGCCCTCCAGGCCCAGAACGCCCAATTTCAAGAGCTGGTCATGAATCTAGCTAAGGGTCAGCAGGACCTGAAGACCCTGATTCTGAAAGAGAAGAAGAAGAAGAAGAAGAGGACCATCCTGTTCAACACTGGACGCAGGTTTGGAAACGGGTTACAGAATGAAATTGACCTGGCCACCCCATCTGGAGAGAAAGACAGTCCACAGGAAAGGAGGGCTCCTAGCCCTTTGGTCTCTGACAACGAGACGGAATATGATGAAGAACAGTATCCTCCTGCTGAGGATAAGTACAAACAGCTGGAAGACCGTTTGAGTGCTATGGAGACACAGAAGGTGCCCGGTCTGGATTTCGGAGATTTGGGTTTATCATCTGGGGTGGTGATTCCCCATAAGTTTAAGGCACCTGCCTTTGCCAAGTATGACGGAGCTTCCTGTCCAAAGCTGCACCTCTGGTCATATGTAAGGAAGATCCAGCCTTACACCGCTGATAAGAACTTGTGGATCCATTTCTTTCAAGACAGTCTCCCAGGGACTCAGCTTGAATGGTTCTATCAGTTGGATGGAGCCAGTATCCGCAGCTGGGAGGATTTGGCTGCTGCATTCTTTAAGCATTATCGGTATAATTCCGACCTCGCTCCTACGCGTACACAACTCCAGGGTATGTCAATAGGGACGGGCGAAGGATTTAAAGAGTATGCTAAAAAATGAAGGGACCTGACCGGAAGGGTGCAACCACCTTTGGCTGAACGTGAGCTGGTTGATATGTTCCTGGGGACCCTGTATGGTCCATTCTTTAACCATTTGGTTGGAAACTCTTCAGCCGGGTTTACAGACCTTATCTTGACTGGTGAGAGGATTGAAGCTGGTATTAAGGCGATGAAGATACAGAAGGATGCCTCGTTGGGTACCGATAAGAAGCCGTTTAAGAAAGAGTCCAGTGCTGTCTACAGTTCAAGAAGACAGAATAGACCTGAACACCGCCAAGCTGTCAACGCGGTTGTTATTTCAAAACCTGCTGGTGCTCCTCAGCATCATAACCAACAAAGGGGCGAGAAACCTCGAAGGCAGTACACTCCTCTTAGCATGACTTTATCTCAGGTGTTTCCACATTTGCTGAAGAACGATCTGGTGACTCTAAAAGAAGCTCCGAAGATTTTAAATACAACATCACCGAGGCATAACCCTAACGCCCGTTGCGCTTATCACTCTGATAGCCCGGGGCATAATACGGATGATTGCTGGGCTTTGAAGAACAAGGTCCAAGACTTGATTGATGCGAAAGAGATCGAACTCGGCCTTCTTGAGACTCCCAATGTGATCACTGCTCCCTTGCCAAAACATGGCTAGGATTGAAAGCACTTTTGTTCATTTGAATTCTGAAATTGTATTTTTCTTTGCTTATTCAAACAATTATTGTCATGTCAAACTTTTGTTATTTCATTAATGCAATGCACGTGTCTTGTTTTGAATTAATTGTTTTCACTATGCTTAAATTGCTTCATATTTCCTTTTTGTGACAATCAAATCTCGATCAAAGATTAAAAATTCTAAGCCTTTAGAGGGAGGATGACGAAACAATGCCATAATCTCATACAGTATGCTTTTGGACAGACCTTGCTGACGATGTACAAGCATTTCTTTCAAATCCTAAACACTGGAGTTATAAGGAAGATAATCCCTCGTCAACCCCTTTGTGCCAAAGAAGTTGGAGTTTTTCTTTTCACAAATTAAAACCCTTAATTATAACCTGGGGCAGGGTAGTTTTCTCAGTTGATCCAGGTGCACAATGAATGGCATCAAAGGAGTCCTTCCAAAACAAGAGACGGTGACGGTCCCGAATAATCGTAAGGGCAGGCAGTCATTATCTCTCAGAAATAAAAGCCCATTAAGTCAAAACCTATGAAGGAGACTTACAAAACTGGGGCATCCCGCTGACTGTGAATACAAAAAGAAACAGTTCAGGCAAAAAGACAGGGATAACAAATCAAAAGAACGAGGTCATTACAAATCCTCGACAACATGAAAAATGTTGCAAAAATGACTGCCTTCAAAAATTCAACTTGTGTGAACCATCACCAAAAACGTCGTTCCAGACTCATTTGGAGTTCAAATGCACAATTAACTGAGTTTAGGATTGAAAAACATCACGAAGAGCGGGTGGGTACAAATATACTTTGAGCCTTTATCCTTTGTTTCTTAAACCGTGAACCAGGCCACGTTATAACCCTTCAAAAGTCCTAACTGAAGCATGGGTTAGTCCGAAAGCATACTGTTACAAAAGGTATCCTGACTCCTGTAGGGCTTGCTGTAAATCCTGAGTTGACATCACATTTTACAAAATTTTCCTATCTTACTGAAAAAATGCATTTTCAAAAACTTCAAGACAGACATAAGCTTTGCATTTTTAAAATAACATTGTTTGCATATGACTATTTGTTCAAATAACAGAGAAATTCGCACGACGAATATCTAGTGAACAAAAGCCTTCTCAATAAAAAGGGTCATCTCAAGTGGAAGAAACACTTCCAACCAAGGGGCAGACATGATCATCTTCCACACTTGGGGCAGTCCAGTCATGATTCTAGGAAATCTCTGAAAAAAGGCCAAATAACCAGGGGCAGACCTCCATCTGAGTCACTTGGGGCGTTGGACATGAATTCCAGCAACGAATCTTGCATGATCAAACGAAGATTTTCTAGTAGTACACGACACTACTGGCAGTGACACCTCCCTACACTCTGAGAGCGTGGACATAGTCAAAAAAGTACTACGCATAATCAAAGACCCACTAGGTTGACTGGCCTATGCAAAAATAAGGGCTTCCCGGTGAACCAAAAGGGTTCGGGCAAAAATAAGGGATGGAAATGAAAATTTGTACACCCGGCAAGTCGAAAACCTGAAAAGGCGGCTTGGGCAAAAAAGGGTATCCCGATGGACTGAAAATAAGGGATGAAAATAAGGGATGGAAATGAAAATTTGTACACTCTACATTCTACGTGATGGACATTCGACCGTCCTATTCTTGTTTGCTGGGTCGTCCATGGATCCATAAGGCTGGAGCTGTGACCTCCACACTCCATCAGAAGCTGAAATACCCGATCAGAGGGAAGATTGTGACAATTTAGGGGAAGGAAGAGTATATGGTCAGTCACCTCAACTCGTTCCGGTACATAGAGATGGATGGGGAATTCATTGAGACTCCATTCCAGCACTTTGAAGAGGTCCCTCAGACATTGGCATCAGCAGAGACTATGATTGAAGATGGCTTCCTTAAAGGATGCACGGGCTGTTATTGAGAAGGGTGAGTACGCAAACTGGGGACGACTTCCTGATTTCACTCAGAAGACTGACAAGTTTGGTTTGGGTTTCACTGCAGAAGCTCAGAGGGTTGTTCGTAGTGCAAGGATTGGAAGACCTCTTGTGTTCATCAGCAACTCGGGAGTAAATGCCATTGAGGATGACGTGGAGGAATCTGAATTCGACAGCTGGATCTACCCTACGACCAACGGTGGACCAAACAACTGGACAGCGAAAGACTTCATCCCTATTACTTTTGTTACTCAGTAATGAACTCCTTTGTTTTGAATTTGTAACAAACAATATTGTGAAACTTTTTGGCCCGGTGTCTTACCCGGGGCACCGTGGCTTCATTCGTGAGGGCTTTTGTGTGTCATTTTCATATATCATTAATAAAAGCATTGGACATTTTTTGCATTTCAAATCTTGCGCTCCTTGTCTTTCTTTATTATATATTGCAAAACAGCTATTTTACACACACTCACATATACAGGTCCCAATCCACTCTGGATCTCACTGGTAACGACTCTGCTACTGCCAGTTATGACTTCGAAAATCTGATCAACTTAGACGAAGACGAAGGTGAAGATGATTGAGAAGTGCCTGGTGAGCTTGCAAGACTGTTACTCCAGGAAGAGAGGGCCATTCAGCCACATGAAGAGCTAGTGGAAACAGTGAATCTGGGTACTGAGACAGACAAAAAGGAAGTCAAGATCGGTGCAAATCTGGAGCATAGTGTGAAACAACAGTTGATTCAGATGCTGCATGACTACGTGGAAATCTTTTCCTGGTCTTACGAAGATATGCCTAGGTTGGATACCGACATTGTGGTTCATCATCTGCCTACCAGGGAGGAATGCCCTCCGGTAAAACAGAAAGTTCGTCGTATGCGTCCAGAGATGTCCGAGAAAATCAAAGTTGAGGTTATGAAACAATTTGACGCCGGTTTTCTAGCAGTGACTTCTTACCCTCAGTGGGTCGCCAATGTGGTTCCAGTGCCGAAGAAGGATAGTAAGGTCAGAATGTGTGTTGACTACAGAGATTTGAACAGGGCGAGCCCTAAGGATGATTTCCCTCTGCCTCACATCGACGTTCTGGTTGACAACACTGCTCAGCATAAGGTATTCTCCTTCATGGATGGTTTCTCCGGTTATAATCAAATCAATATGGCTCCGGAAGACATGGAGAAGACCACTTTTGCCACTCAGTGGGGTACCTTTTGCTACAAGGTCATGCCTTTCGAGTTGAAAAATGCTGGGGCAACATATCATCGCGCCATGGTTGCTTTGTTTCATGACATGATCCATCATGAGATTGAAGTATACGTAGACGATATGATTGCGAGGTCCCAAACTGAGGAGGAACACCTTGACCATCTACAGAAGCTGTTTGACCGGTTGAAGTTGTACAAGCTGAGGTTAAACCCGAACAAGTGCATCTTCGGGGTGAGATCTGGAAAACTACTAGGTTTCGTCGTAAGCGACAAAGGTATTCAAGTGGACCCTTCCAAAATAAAAGCCATACAAGAGATGTCAGTTCCCAAGACAGAGAAAGAGGTCAGAGGCTTTCTAGGACTGTTGAACTACATTGCCCTATTCATCTCGCACCTAACTGCCATTTGTGAACCAATCTTCAAGCTACTGAAGAAAGAATCAAAGAGTATCTCCAAGAACCACCCATTCTTATGCCACCAGTTGAAGGGAGACCTCTAATCTTATACTTGACAGTGCTGGACAACTCGATGGGGTGTGTGCTAGGTCAGCATGACGAGTCTGGCCGAAAAGAGCACGCTATTTATTACCTTAGCAAAAAGTTTACCGACTGTGAGACCCGATACTCATTGCTCGAGAAAACTTGTTGCGCTTTAGTATGGGCTGCTCGCCGACTGAGACAGTATATGTTGACTCACACTACTCTGTTGATTTCAAAAATGGATCCAATCAAGTACATCTTCGAAAAGCCTGCCTTGTCCGGAAGAATAGCAAGATGACAGATGATCTTAACTGAATATGACATCCAGTACACGACTCAAAAAGCAATCAAGGGAAGTGTGTTGGCAGACCATTTGGCACATCAGGCAGTGGATGATTACCAGTCCATGAACTTTGAATTTCTAGACGAGAATATCATGGTAGTGACTGATTGCGAGATACCTGGACCGGATGAAGGACCTGAGGAAGGATCCCGATGGTCTATGCACTTTGACGGAGCCTCAAACGCTTTGGGTAACGACATTGGCGCTGTGATCATATCTCCTAAGGGCTCTCATACTCCACTTACCGCCCGACTATGTTTCAACTGCACCAACAACATGGCGGAGTATGAAGCATGCATCATGGGTCTTCGAGCCGCAATTGACCTAAGGATCAAGTTTCTGAGTGTCTTCGGAGATTCCGCTCTCGTGATCAGTCAGATCAAAGGCGAGTGGGATACGAAACACCCAAATCTTATTCCTTACAAGGAGTATGTATTGACGTTGCTTCCCCATTTCGAGGAGATAACCTTTGAACATTTCCCAAGAGAGGAGAATCAGTTGGCGGACGCGTTAGCTACGATGTCCTCTATGTTCAAAGTCAAATGGGACAACGAGGCTCCCCGGATCATTATTTGGAAAGTGGATGAGCCTGCATATTGTTGTGATCTTGAGACCGAAGAGGTAATAGAAAAACCTTGGTATCATGAAGTAAAGAGGTACCTTGAAGCTCAAGAATACCCCGAGGGCGCATCTGTTAATGACAAGAAGTTTCTGAGAAGGTTCGCGGCAAAGTTCTTCGTCAGCAATGGCATTCTTTACAAACGCAACCATGATTAAACCTTACTGCGTTGTGTGGATAAGATTGAAGCAGAAAGGATTATGGCAGAGCTGCATGAAGGTACCTTCGGAACGTATTCCAGTGGACATACCATGGCAAAGAAAATCCTTCGGGCAGGATATTACTGGTCCATAATGGAAGCCGACTGTTATCAGCATTCACGGACATGTCACAAGTGCCAGGTCTACGCTGATAAGGTGCACATTCCTCCAGTCCCTTTGAACGTCTTGACAGCACCTTGGCCTTTTGCAATGTGGGGCATCGATATGATCGGCGAGATCAGACCTACGGCATCCAATGGACATCGTTTCATCCTGGTAGCGATTAATTACTTTACGAAGTGGGTTGAAGAAGCTTCCTTTGCTACCGTAACCAAGAACGTCGTGGCACGATTCATTCGGCACAACCTGATTTGTCGATATGGTGTACTAGAGAGGATCATTATGGATAATGGTACCAATCTTAACAACAAGATGATCACTGAGCTTTGCGAGCAATTCAAGATACATCACCACAACTCTTCTCCCTACCGGCCGAAGATGAATGGGGCTGTAGAAGCAGCTAATAAGAACATTAAGAAAATTGTACAGAAGATGACAGTGACCTACAAAGATTGGCACGAGATGTTACCATTTTCTCTTCATGGGTACTGTACCTCATCACGGACATCAACAGGGGCAACACCCTACTCCTTGGTATACGGCATTGAGGCAGTCCTGCCCATTGAAGTTCAGATACCCTCTCTCCGGATCATGAAGGATGCGGGTTTAAGTGAAGACGACTGGATCCAGACCCGGCTTGATCAACTAAACCTAATCGACGAAAAGCGACTCACTGCTATTTGTCATGGTCAGACGTACCAAAAACGGATGATCAAGGCATTTAACAAGAAAGTCATACGACAAGAGTATCAAGTCAGAGACCTGGTAATCAAGCGCATCATCCTACCTCAAGGTGATCCCAGGGGCAAATGGACCCCTACGTACGAAGGGCCATTTGTGGTTAAGAACATCTTCTCAGGAGGAGCAATGATTCTAACAACCATGGATGGTGACGACCTTCCTCACCCCGCCAATGCAGACATAGTAAAAAGATACTACGCATGATTAAAGACCCGCTAGGTCGACTGGCCTAGGCAAAAATAAGGGCTTCCTGGCGAACCAAAAGGGTTCAGGCAAAAATAAGGGATGAAATAAAAAAAATCTATACACCCGGCAAGTCGAAAACCTGAAAAGGCGGCTTGGGCAATAATGGGTATCCTGGTGGACTGAAAACCCGAAAGGGCGGTCCAGGCAAAAGTTAGGGATAAGCGTAATACTATGTCTCATTGGATCACCCTGCATCCAGACTTTGGTACCAACTATCAGGCTCAGACGACACCAATCAATCAGATTCCTCTCCAACTAAGCAGTAAAGTGATGAGATGCTTGAAGACATAAAGGCGATAGCAGAGTTGGAACCCAGTGGGATTTTTCACATAGCTGTTTTGTTTTTATTTTTTACAAACTGTATAAATCCTATTTGTTCGGCGGCGTTCTCTTACTAGGACGTCAGCCTCTTGTACAAAAACGCCTATTTACAGGCAAATTTCAAAATCAATACAAGTTCATTTTTCAGACAAATTGCAAATTGTTTTTCCTTTATCTGTTTTGTTTTGCAAAGAACGTCCAATGTTCATTTTTGATATATGCATTTGACATTAATTGCTACTCATAAATATTTGCATGCAAAACAAAGGATTAATTATGGGTGACATCGGAAGTAGGGGCAATAAGAATGGTCTAAGCGATCTAGTTGCTCTGTCCACCAAGGTACCAAGGTAGGTTCGGCTGAAGAATATGACCAAGATACCTTCACTCCCCAAGAGTAAGACAGTGATGATAGCTACTCCCCACTGAGAATTGCAACTATGAACAAATCAGCAATACTCTCCCCAAGCAGAGTTGGTCTACAATCAGCCCTAAAGAAAGTTGGGTATCCCCAGTAGGTCTTAATATTCCCCAGCGGAGTATAAGGATATTCCTCAGCAAGCATCCCCGACAGTCTTAATATTCCTCGACAGAATACAAGAATGTTCCTCGGTGGAATACCAGATACCCCCAGTGGAGTCATTTCCTAGCGCAGTCTAAGAAAAAGCTTCCCCGCCAGAGTTAAATCATCTTCCCCAGTAGATTCTGGAAGCTTACCCCCTGCAGAGTACAAATGTATCTCCCCAGCCATATTCAGAAGTTTATCCTCACAAGAGTCTAACTGGGTTATCCTCAGCAAGTTGCAACGGAAAGATCATCCCCAGCGAAGTTCTTTCTATCCCCAGCGGAGTCATCGTTAAAATCTCAGCGAAGCGTCTCTTCCCCACAAGAGTAGTTCCCCGCAGAGTAATCTCTTCGCCAGTTTATTCCCCAATGGAGTCATCTTCTCCTACAAGTTTATTCACACAATCATCTTCGTTCATCATCCCCAGCGGAAACGAAGAATTCAACTCTATTCTCCAGCAGCTCCAGGATTTATTTTCCCCGGCTAAAACATCACATTTTCATACATTATGATACATGCATATACGCATCATATCATACAATCTCATTTATGTTGAGAACATCATTGCTTGATCCATATCATGCATTGCATATGACTGACCTTTACCTTTCAGGAAAGAGGCAGTTAAATTCTCAATTATGTCAAAGGAGACAAAACCAGTTAAATCGATTCCTAAAGATTTTTCTGATAACAATCCAGTCAAGGGAGACAAATCCAGTCAATGGAGACAAAATCAGTTAAATCGATTCCTAAAGATTTATCTGAATACAGTCAATGGAGACAAAACCAGTTAAATCGATTCCTAAAGATTTTTCTGATGCTAATCCAGTCAAAGGAGACAAAACCAGTTAAATCGATTCCTAAAGATTTTTCTGAAGCCAAGTCAGTCAATGGAGACAAAATCAGTTAAATCGATTCCTAAAGATTTTGCTGAGGCAATCCAGTCAAAGAAGACAAACCCAGCTAAATCGATTCCTAAAGATTTTGCTGACACTAATTCAAAAGAGACAAATACAGTCAATGGAGACAAAACCAGTTAAATCGATTCCTAAAGATTTTTCTGATGCTAATCCAGTCAAAGGAGACAAAACCAGTTAAATCGATTCCTAAAGATTTTTCTGAAGCCAAGTCAGTCAATGGAGACAAAATCAGTTAAATTGATTCCTAAAGATTTTGCTGAGGCAATCCAGTCAAAGAAGACAAACCCAACTAAATTGATTCCTAAAGATTTTGCTGACGCTAATTCAAAAGAGACAAATTCAGTCAATGGAGACAAAACCAGTTAAATGGATTCCTAAATATTTTTCTGATGCGAACGCAGTCAATGGAGACAAAACCAGTTAAATCAATTCCTAAAGATTTTTCTGATGCGAATGCAGTCAATGGAGACAAAACCAGTTAAATCGATTCCTAAAGATTTTTCTGATGCTAATTCAGTCAATGGAGACAAAACCAGTTAAATCGATTCCTAAAGATTTTTCTGAAGCCAGTCAATGGAGACAAAACCAGTTAAATTGATTCCTAAAGATTTTTCTGAAGCCAGTCAATAGAGACAAAACCAGTTAAATCGATTCCTAAAGATTTCTCTGATGCTAATTCAGTCAAAGGAGACAAAATCAGCTAAGTCGATTCCTAAAGATTTTTCTGATCCGAACACAGTCAATGGAGACAAAATCAGCTAAGTCGATTCCTAAAGATTTTTCTGATACAAACCCGTCAATGAAGATAACCCGTCAATGAAGACAACCCGTCAATGAAGACAACTCGTCAACGAAGAGAAAACTACCTACCAACAATCTCCAGGTGGCATCTATAAGCCCATCCTCCTATCCATCATCTCTCCAAATGGCATCTGTAAGCCCATTCCCGACATCACATTGCTGATACTACACCATACGAGTGCAAATTTCTGGGCACTTTAGTGTTCAATCATCTTCCACCTTCGGATCACGAAAGGCACGCAAGCCAATCTACCTCCTCAGGTATAAGAAGATTGAACAGGGGCAACTGTTGTACCCCAAAATTTTCCCTCCCATATTCCTCAAGATATGATCCTCAAATTGCTCAAAATGGCTCAAGGGTTGTACAGTCAAACCACCTCCTAAGCCAATTCAAAATTAGGGTTTTGGTTCTTTCAAGGAATTTTGGGTTTTTAATGGTTCAATCAAGTCTCATAGGCCTATATACATTCTCTAGCACCTACATGCCAAGTCTCAAGACTCACAGTGCCAATTTGCATAGTCAAAAGCTCCATTTGATCTACAGTCAACTGTAAGGGCAAAATGGTCATTTTGCAGTCAAAAGTCAAAAATTTTGGTCAACATCTCATTTTGAGTTCACAATCATCATTTGATCAAGTCTTGATCATGATTCCACAAGAATAGCTCAAAAATCATCAAGATGCAAAAAGTTACTATTTTGGGACAGTAGAAAAGTCAACTGTATCTTGACCAGGGCATAACTTTTTCATGGTTTGTCAGAAAAATTCCATCCAATGCTCATTTTGAAGGGGATGCAATTTCCTACAATCCATCTTCATACTCCAAGATCAGAAAATGCTCTCACAAGAAGTTACCAATTTTTACATTATAGGTCAATTTCAAAAGTCAACAAAAGTACACTTTGAGTCAAAGGCCATAACTTGAGATTGGTAAATCCAAATGGCATGGGACCAAATGCATTGGTTAGAGGACTTCAAGAGCTTTCCAAAATGTCCAAGAACATGGTCATATGATCAAAATTGAGCAAGTTGTGCATTGGAGAAGTTGGGAAATTTTCATGAATTTGCAAAAGTCAACTTTGCTCAAAACACCTTCTTTTTGCTAATGGGCCTCAAATCTCTTCTTGAAACTTCACCCATGACCTATGCACGACCCATCAAGATTAATTGGATTTATTTTCTTATTTTTATTGATTAATTGGATTTTTAATTAATATTAATCCATTTAATTAATTTATCATAAGAAAATAAGAGATTTGTTTTTTAAATCAATTTGTGAAGCAAATATGATCAAAACATGCTGGCAAATTCGTGCACAAGTCAAAGATACAAAAAAAATCCAAATTTGGCAACATTGTTCAATCATGAAAAATCAAGAATATTTGATTTTCAATCAAAGATTTAAACATCAATGCAATGGATATTGGCCCAGCTTTTTGACCTAATTTGTTTCCCTTATACATAAGCAAGCTAACCATACCCTAGCACACGATTGAAAGCTGCAGAAACAACCCTGTCATATTCAAGAAATTTCAAGAAAATTAAAAACCTGTTCTTGCATTCTAGGGCGATTCAAGGGTTTTTATTCATTCAAATACATTGCAGGAGGTCCCAGGAGTGTTTTGCAATTGAACTCAGGCATCAAAGCTCAAAGAATCAAGGAATACAGTTTCACGATTTGCACCTTTTATTCAAAATCGTATTTCTTAATTCATGCACATTTAACATGTTTTTATGATTGTTTTGCATTGCTAGAGACCATACAAAGCTAATGGCATAATTGAATTGAACTGTAATGCCCTGAATCGTGAGATGCCATGATCAAATTTCTAGGGTTCTTGAGCTTTAAATTAGGGCTTTCTGAACCAGGAAAAATTGAGACCAGTGAGACACATGGTTGAGATCGTGAGACCAAGACGATCAAGACCCATACCTCGCGAAATATTTATATGTACTGTGGTGTTATTCGCTATTTTTCCTTACAGGAGTTAGTGGGGGTTAAAAACCCCCGCTATTTGATATTATTTATGCAGGACAAACAAAGAAGATGATGAGGTGTTGGCATCTGATTGGTTAATTTGAAAAAGCGCGCGTTTGTTTTTATTTTACAGCATATTGAGTTGTTTGCCCATATAATAATTGCCTATTATCCAAATAATAAAAAGGTGCAGGTGGTTGAGTGGTGAGCGTATTGGCTTGTGAGCGCTGGGACCTGGGTTTGAATCCCAGGTCCCCCAAAACATTTATGCTATTTTGTTTCATATATTCACATGCAGGTCTCAAAAGGGATGTCTACCATATGCTTCAAGCCCCAACATGCCAGGTGTCTCCAAGCCTGGATCCAGTGGCCAAAATTGAAAGATCATCATGCTCCCTAGTCAACGAGCATGCAGGGAGTCCAGAAAAGTCAAATAGGCTGGATGTAGTGGGCCTTCAGAATTGCTCTTGTCACTCCAGAATTGGGCCCAACACCCCCCTTCAAGTTTATTTCCTTTCTTTTCTTTTTTATTTCTTTTATTTTAATTATTTATTATAATTATTATTTTCCCTAACAAATTAATTTTTTCATAATAAATTCAGAAAACATAAAAAATAATAATATTTTTATTTATTAAATTTAATTAGTTATTTTGTAAATAAATATTAATATAATTTGTTTAGTTTTAATTAGGTTAATTCTAACTTTTTTTGCAATAATTTAAAATAAATTAGAATTAGGGTTCTTGACAATTTTAATCATCTTTTATTTTTTCCTTAAAAACATAAAAAATTCAAAAAAATATCTTTCTTTTATTTTATTAATTAACTAGTTTAGGCTTAATTTCATTAAATGCAAAATAATAAAATCTCTTTCTTTCTCAAAAAAGGGCCAAAACCCTAAAAGACTCTCCGATCCAATTTTTCTCGCGCGTGTGATTTTTGTTGATTAATTTTTTATCATATAATTGTATTTGCTCCGAGGATGTAATAGCTTAATTAGGACTTTTTATCGCTTTCATTAATTTCCCACAATTTACTTTTCAAGGGTTTGTTTTTGGCGATGTAAATACCCGACGCCTTGTAATAGCTTAGTTTATTTTCCGCAACTATTAACTGCTAGATGTATGTTAACTAGGCTATGCATGTCAAGATCTCTCTTAAAATAAAATCAATCGTAGCTCACCATAACATGTACAAAGATAACATAACTGAAACCTGACACACTCGCACATGCCACTCCTAGGGTACGCCTCACTTGGTTGCCTCAACGTGGTCATTGAGTATAGGGTGTTTTAGAGGTCGCCCTCCTGTCTAAAGATCAAAGTTTCCTCGAAACGGTTGCCTCGGATAAAACGATCTAAGACATTAGGGTTACCGCTAAGGCGTCCTACCATTGCTTTGGTGACCACATGTCCCTATAATCGAATTGACCCGAAAACTCCAACGACGGTGCTACCTACTTCTCAATAGTGGGATAGTACTGTCTAAAGGACATTTACACAGCTTAATTTCTTTTGAGTAGGTAGAGGTTCTCAGGTACTTGCTCTTTCAAAACAAAAATACTTTTCGCACTTACACTTTTCAAACAAAACTTTTCAAACAACACTTCATACACTCTTGAGGACAGATACAAGAGTTAAATCGAAGTTTTCAAACAAAACTCTTTTCAAAACCCACAAACACAAGAAAAGCAAAAACTTTTGAAAACATAGTGAGCGAGTACCTAAGAGCCCGTGGATAACCACAGATAGAAAGGGTGTTAACACCTTCCCTTTCTATAATCTACCTCCCGAACCCGAGAAACATCTCGAAAAGGAATTTTGCTGTGATTTTGTCCTTTCCTTGTTGGATTAAATAAAAGACGGTGGCGACTCTTGCTTACCGCGACATTTTGCAAAATGCAAACGCGAACCAGCATTCCAAAACAGTCAGTTCTATTTCCACCGATCACAGCGGTCCAGGCAAAAAATTAGGGATCAAAGCGTACGACTATGTCCCGTCATCTCGTCACGTGCCTACCAGAAGAAGATTTGTCACTTCAATCGGCAATTACCAAGCACCTCATAGGTGGGGATAATACCAGATCCACAGGGCTTCCGCAGGCACCTTGTCCCGCAAAAACAGGGGCAAATAAATTTGTCCAAACTGTACAGCTGCTTTGCTCACCAGGTACCGAGGTATATTCAGTTGAAGAATATGGCTAAGACACTTTCACTCCCTGTAGAGTAAGACAGTAATGGTAGCTCCCCCAGCTGAGACTTGCAGCTATGTACAAATCAGCAATACTCTCCTCAAGCAGAGTTGGTCTACCATCAGCCCTAAAAAAGTTGGGTATCCCCAAAAGATCTTAATATTCCCCAGCGGAGTATAAGGATATTCTCCAGCAAGCGTAAGAGTATCCCCGACAGTCTTAATATTCCTCAAAGGAATATAAGAATGTTCCCCGGCAGAATGCAAGGTACCCCCAGTGGAGCCATTTCCCCAGCGCAGTCTAAAAAGGGTTTCCCCAATGGAGTTGAATCATCTTCCCCAGTAGATTCTGGAAGCTTATCCCCTGCGAAACACAAATAAGTCTTCCCCAGCCAAATTCAGAAGGTTATCCTCACAAGGGTCTAACTGGGTTATCCTCAGCAAGTTGCAACTGAAAGATCATCCCCAGCGAAGTTCTTTCTTTCCCCAAGCAGGACTTCTATCCTCGACAGATTCAATATCACCAGCAATGGTAATCAATCCCCAGCAGAGTTCATCATCAAAATCCCCAACAGAGCTTATCAACGGAATCCCCAGCGGAATTATCATTAAAATCATCAACAGAACATCTCTCCCCCACAGAGTATTCCCCCGCAGAGTAATCTCTTCACTGTGTTTATCCCCCAACGGGGTTCCTCTCTCCTGCAGGTTTATTCTCACAACCATCTTCGTTCATCATCCCCAGCGGAAACGAAGAACTCAACTCTATTCTCCAGTAGCCCCTGGATTTATTTTCCCCAGCTAAAAATATCACATCTTCATACATCATGACATGCATACACATCATACAACACAAATCTCATTTATTTTGAGAACATCATGACATCATGCATTTCATACATCATGACATTGCATACAGCTAACGTTTTACCTTTTTCATGAAAAGGTCAATCAAAAGATGGCTACCATCCACCTTTTCAGGTCCCAGTTTAATACCTGTAGCAAGCCAGGAAAATATCAGTGGACGACTGATTGTAGATTGATACCTGTAACAAGCCAGGAAAATTATCTACACGAAGAGATTGAAAATTAACACCTGTAACAAGCTAGGAAGACCTTTCTTTCTCAGGTCAGAGATCAACACCTGAAACCAGCCAGGACAGTATCTCCTTGACCAACCTTTTCAGGTCCCAGTTGAATACCTGTAGCAAGCCAGGAAAATATCTGTGGACGACTGATCGTAGATTGATACCTGAAACAAGCCAGGAAAAGTATCTACATGAAGAGATTGAAGATGAATACCTGTAATAAGCCAGGAAGACTTTCTTTCTCAGGTCAAAGATCAATACCTGAAACCAGCCAGGACAGTATCTCCTTGACCAACCTTTTCAGGTCCCAGTTTAATACCTGTAGCAAGCCAGGAAAATATTTGTGGACGACTGATCGTAG
Source organism: Vicia faba (assembly GCA_948472305.1). Classification (NCBI taxonomy): domain Eukaryota; kingdom Viridiplantae; phylum Streptophyta; class Magnoliopsida; order Fabales; family Fabaceae; genus Vicia; species Vicia faba. The sequence continues at coordinate 315,466 of CATIWC010001133.1, forward strand.
ATTGATACCTGTAACAAGCCAGGAAATTATCTACATGAAGAGATTGAAGATGAATACCTGTAACAAGCCAGGAAGCCTTTCTTTCTCAGGTCAGAGATCAATACCTGAAACCAGCTAGGACAGTATCTCCTTGACCAACCTTTTCAGGTCCCAGTTTAATACCTGTAGCAAGCCAGGAAAATATCTGTTGACGACTGATCGTAGATTGATACCTGTAACAAGCCAGGAAAATTATCTACATGAATAGATTGAAGATGAATACCTGTAACAAGCCAGGAAGCCTTTCTTTCTCAGGTCAGAGATCAACACCTGAAACCAGCTAGGACAGTATCTCCTCGACCAACTTTTTCAGGTCCCAGTTTAATACCTGTAGCAAGCCAGGAAAATATCTGTGGACGACTGATCATAGATTAATACCTGAAACAAGCCAGGAAAAGTATCTACATGAAGAGATTGAAGATGAATACCTGTAACAAGCCAGGAAGACTTTCTTTCTCAGGTCAGAGATCAATACCTAAAACCAGCCAGGACAGTATCTCCTTGACCAACCTTTTCAAGTCCCAGTTTAATACCTGTAGCAAGCCAGGAAAATATCTATGGACGACTAATTGTAGATTAATACCTGAAACAAGCCAGGAAAAGTATCTACATGAAGAGATTGAAGACGAATACCTGTAACAAGCCAGGAAGACTTTATTTCTCAGGTCAGAGATCAACACCTGAAACCAGCCAGGACAGTATCTCCTCGACCAACTTTTTCAGGTCCCAGTTTAATACCTGTAACAAGCCAGGAAAATATCTGTGGACGACTGATCGTAGATTAATACCTGAAACAAGCCAGGAAAAGTATCTACATGAAGAGATTGAAGACGAATACCTGTAACAAGCCATGAAGACTTTCTTTCTCAGATCAGAGATCAACACCTGAAACCAGCCAGGACAATATCTCCTCGACCAACTTTTTTCAGGTCCCAGTTTAATACCTGTAGCAAGCCAGGAAAATATCTGTGGACGACTGATCGTAGATTAATACCTGAAACAAGCTAGGAAAAGTATCTACATAAAGAGATTGAAGATGAATACCTGTAACAAGCCAGGAAGACTTTCTTTCTCAGGTCAGAGATCAATACCTGAAACCATCCAGGACAGTATCTCCTTGACCAACCTCTTCAGGTCCCAGTTTAATACCTGTAGCAAGCCAGGAAAATATTTGTGGACGACTGATCATAGATTAATACCTGAAACAAGCCAAGAAAATTATCTACATGAAGAGATTGAAGATGAATACCTGTAACAAGCCAGGAAGCCTTTCTTTCTCAGGTCAGAGATCAATACTTGAAACCAGCCAGGACAGTATCTCCTTGACCAACCTTTTCAGGTCCCAGTTTAATACCTGTAGCAAGCCAGGAAAATATCAGTGGACGAATGATCGTAGATTGATACCTGTAACAAGCCAGGAAAATTATCTACATGAAGAGATTGAAGATGAATACCTGTAACAAGCCAGGAAGACTTTCTTTCTCAGGTCAGAGATCGATACCTGAAACCAGCCAGGACAGATATCTCCTCGACCAACCTTTTCAAGTTCCAGATCAATACCTGTAGCGAGCCAGGAAAACTATCTGTGGGCGACTGATACCTGTAACAAGCCAGGAAAACCATATTTCTTTCAACAGGTATGTAAGTTCTCGCTAAGGAATCTCTTATGCGATCGACACTCCTGCAGATGGCATCTATAAGCCCATCCTCCTACCAACAATCTCCAGATGGCATCTATAAGCCCATCCTCATGCCAACAATCTCCAAATGGCATCTATAAGCCCATTCCCGACATCACAATGCTGATACTTCACCATGCGAGTGAAAATTTCTGGGCACTCTAGTGTTCAATTATCTTCCACCTTCGGATCACGAAAGGCTCGAAAGCCAATCTATATCCTCAGGTTTAAGAAAATTGAACAGGGGCAACTGTTGCACCCCAAAATTTGCCCTCTCATGTTTTCCAAAGTCTTCCCCCTGCATGGTTGATCACAAACCCTTGCCTAAGGAAAAGGAAAATTTTCGAGTGGTGCTTTAAGTACATTTCAATTGGCATTCTGAAAGACTCTTCGATTGGCATTATGGACAAGTATTTCGATTGGCATCCTAAAAGACACTTCGATTGACACTCTAGACAAGCATTTCGATTGGCATCCTGAAAGACCCTTCGATTGGCATTCTGAAGGAGTCTTTCGATTGTCATTATGGACAAGCATTCGATTGGAATTATGTCAAGGCAATTTCGACAGGCATGTCAACCATGTCCTTCGATTGGCATGAACAACACCTTTTGATTGGCCTGTTAGCAGAGCCTTTCGATTGGAATCCTTCGATTGATATTTGGGTAAGGCCCATTCAAAGGGTACGCAGGGAGCCCATTCGAAAGAGGCAAATCAGGATTAATCGAAGAGCATGGCCTGAAAGCATTTGAAATCCAAAAGCGTCGAGGTTCATTCAAGGGACACGAATGTTTCAAAAAAGGAAATTATTTAATGTGTTTTATTCTTGTCTCATGGCTTTAATGGCCTGTTTAATGGCTGTCCCTTGCCATTACTGCACCCTCACACCCCTATAAATACAGAGGCCAGCATACACATTACAGGGGACAAAAAATTACACAGAAAATATACACACGAAATATAAAAAAAATTCTACAGAAACAAAACAGGGAGGAGTTGGAGACGCTACCCACCACAGGCTGTGCTAAAGCAATCCTTCAACAAAAGCATCCACGCCCCAGAAATCCCAGATCGAAGGTGCCTACATCCAGGAAGCGTCCAAATCGAAGTCCAATCTGCTGGTAAGAAAGGGTAAATTATCCAACCTTGTTTTTTGCATAACATATCATTACTTGTTATTACTTTCGATTTGCCATCCTAGACAGGATCGAAACGCCTGGGTTTAGCACCCTGGTCATGTTTTTCGTTTGCTAACATTTGCTGCAGATTTAGCCTGAAGAGACCCTAACAAGTGCAGGATCGAAGGGCCTGGGATTCAATACCCAGGCCCTGCATTTTATTTCGCTAACATGCTTTTGCAGGTATAACATCCCAGATCGAAGGAGAGCCCTTCTCTGGATCGAACCCATTAGCATGCTGGATCGAAGGAGGCATCTCCTTCCTGGATAGAAAGCCATGACCTCCATGATCGAAGGGCAATCCTATTCCCTGGATCAAAGGCCACTCACGCCTTACTGTCTGGCCCAATCGAAAGGACCAGGACCCTCTCTGGATCGAAGCTTCCTTTCCCTCCTTGGGTCGAAACTCCTTTCTCCCTGGATCGAAGGATCCCCCCCTTGTATTTTATTTTTGTTTCTATGGACATCTTTTTTATCTTTTTTTTAATTAACATTAAAATCAAAAACACAAAAACATTAGGCTAGTTCTTTTTCTATTAAATTAATTTTGTTAATTAACCTTTAATTATCTTAACATTTTTCCAAAACTAAAATTAAATAGATTTAGATTATTTTTCCCAAAATAAAATAAAACAAAAAAAGAGTTCTTATTCTTAGGATTTTTTCAGATTCGCGCGCGTTTATTTTATTGTAACTGCCTACTGGTTTGTAATAGTTTAGCTTAAACTTTTACTTTATTGCCTTTATTCCCCCAATTTTTGGACATGTAAATAATCCCCCTCCCCGAAAGCCTTGTAATTGCGTAGGATTTACAATTCCCGCACTTTAAATTCCTGTATATATATATATATATATATATATATTAATTGCTTAGATGTATGCTAACAAGGATTGCATGACAAAATTAACTCTTAACTTAAAATCAACAGTAGCTCACCATGACATGCAAGAATAAAATAACTGAAAATTGACACACTTGCACATGCCACTCCTAGGGTACGCCTCACTTGGTTGCCTCGAACGTGGTCATTAAGTATAGGATGTTTTAGAGGTCGTCCATTGTCCCAAGATCATAAGTTGCCTCGAAACGATTGCCTCAAAAAATGATCTAAGACATTAGGATTACCGCTAACGCGTCCTAACGTTGCTTTAGTGACCACACATCCCTAAAATCGAATTGACCCGAAAACTCCGACGATGGTGCTACCTACTCCTCAATAGTAGGATAGTACTGTCTAAAGGACATTTGCACAATTAAATTCCTTTTTGAGTAGGTAGATATTCTTAAGTACTTGCTCTCTTTTAAACAAAACAAAACTTTTCGCACATACACTTTTACAAAACAAAGTTTTCAAAAACACTTCATTACACTCTTGAGGACAGAAACAAGAGTTAAAATGAAGTTTCAAACAAAACTTTTTTCAAAACCCACAATCACAAAGAAAAGCAAACCTTTTGAAAACATAGTGAGCAAGTACCTAAGAGCCCGTGGATAACCACGGATAGAAAGGGTGCTAACACCTTCCCTTTCTATAATCTACCTCCCGAACCCGAGAAACATTCTCGAAAAGGAATTTTTTCTGTGCTTTTGTCCTTTCCCTTGTTGGATAAAATAAAAGACGGTGGCGACTCTTGCTTACCGACACACTTTGCGAAAACAAACGCAAACGCGAACCAGCATTCCAAAAACAGCCAGTTCTCGTTCCCACCGACCACACCTTCCATTCTGGATCCCATGGGTAATGATACTGTTATAGCCTTCAGTGACTCTGAAGATCTGATCTACCAAGCTGAATACGAAGGTGAGGAAGATTGTGAGATGCCAGGGGAACTGGCCAGATTATTACAACAAGAGGAAAGAGAAATTCAGCCTCATGAGGAGCTGTTGGATACAATCAACTTGGGTACATAGGAAGATAAAAAGGAAATCAAAGTGGGTGCCAATCTAGAGCCGAGTGTCAAGGAGCGCCTAATTCAGCTATTACATGATTATGTTGAGATCTTTTCCTGGTCATACGAAGACATGCAGGGACTCGATACAGACATTGTGGTACACCGTCTACCCACAAGAGAAGATTGTCCACCAGTGAAACAAAAGGTCCGCCGCATGAGACTTGACATGTCAGAGAAGATCAAAGCAGAAGTTATGAAACAGTTCAATGCTGGATTTCTGGCTGTTACTTCCTATCCTCAATGGGTAGCCAACATTGTTCTCGTACCTAAGAAGGATGGCAAAGTGAGAATATGCATGGATTATAGATATTTAAACAGGGCCAGCCCTAAAGATGATTTCCACTTCCACACATCGACATCCTAGTTGACAATACACCCCAACACAAAGTATTTTCTTTCATGGATGGATTCTCAGGCTATAACCAGATCAAAATGACACCTGAGGACATGGATAAAACTAAGTTTTGTCACACAGTGGGGTACGTTCTGCTACAAAGTGATGCCATTCAGACTAAAGAATGTCAGGGCAACCTATCAACGCGCCGTGGTAGCTTTGTTTCATGATATGATACATCATGAGATAGAGGTCTACGTAGATGACATGATATCCCGATCACAAACTGAAGAAGAACACCTTGATCACTTGCAAAAGCTGTTTGTCATATTAAAGGAGTACAAGCTAAGATTGAATCCAAACAAGTGTACATTCGGAGTCCGGTCTGGTAAACTCTTAAGTTTCATTGTCAGCAACAAAGGCATCGAGGTTGATCCTGCCAAAGTCAAAGCTATACAAGAAATGCCTGCTCCTCGCACTGAGAAGGAAGTCAGAGGTTTTTTGGGACGCCTAAACTACATTGCTAGGTTCATTTCTCACCTAACGTCTACTTGTGAACCAATCTTCAAACTGTTGAAGAAAGATCAAGTAGTCAGATGGAATGATGACTGTCAGATTGCTTTCGATAAAATCAAGGAGTATTTGCTAGAACCTCCTGTCCTGATGCCACCCGTCGAGGGAAGACCGCTAATCATGTATCTGACCGTCTTAGAGAATTCAATGGGGTGCGTACTGGGGCAGCATGACGAGTCTGGCCGAAAAGAGAACGCCATTTATTACCTAAGCAAAAAGTTTACCGACTATGAAACCAGATATTCACTGCTCGAGAAAACTTGATGCGCTTTGGTATGGGCTGCTCGCCGGCTAAGGCAATATATGTTGACTCATACCACTTTGCTGATATCTAAGATAGATTCGATAAAGTACATCTTTGAGAAGCCTGCTCTGTCGGGGAGGATAGCTAGATGGTAGATGATCCTAACAGAATACGACATACAATACACGACCCAAAAAGCTATAAAGGGTAGTGTGCTAGTTGATCATCTGGCTCATCAAGCTGTAGAAGATTACCAGTCCATGAAGTTTGACTTCCCTGACGAAGACATCATGACATTGGACAACAACAAAGAAATCATACCATATGACAGACCTAGACAAGGATCTCGATGGACCCTGTACTTTGATGGGGCATTCAATTCACTTGGTAACGGTATCGGCGTTGTGCTTATATCTCCGGAAGGATGCCATACTCCTTTCACTGCCAGACTTTGCTTCAACTGTACAAACAACATGGCAGAGTATGAAGCATGCATCTTTGGTCTCAAGGCTGCCATAGACTTGGGAATCAAATCCTTAGATGTGTTTGGGGACTCAGCTTTGGTCATCAGTCAGATCAAAGGAGAGTGGGACACTAAGCATCCAAACCTCATCCCTTACAAAGAACATGTTTTGACATTGTTACCACATTTCAAGCAGATTACCTTCGAGCATTTCCCGCGAGAAGAAAATCAGCTAGCAGATGCCCTAGCTACAATGTCATCTATGTTTAAACTTAACTGAGATAATGAGGCTCCCCAAATCTCCATTGAACAAATGGACAAACCAGCACATTGTTACGAGATTAATACCGAAGAAGTAGTGGACCAGCCGTGGTTTCATGAAGTCAAAAGGTATCTCGAGGCTCAAGAATATCCAAAAGGAGCTTCAGTCAACGACAAAAAGTTCTTAAGGATATTCTCTGCTAAGTTCTTCTTGAGTAATGACATCCTGTACAAGCATAATCATGATTCTATTCTGCTTCGTTGTGTGGACAAGATTGAAGCTGAAAAGATCATGGATGAATTGCATGAAGGTACCTTTGGCACTCACTCTAGTGGGCATACGATGGTGTGATGCGGTGGGAGAACTGACTTGAGGTTTTGCGTTTGTGTTTGCAAATGTTGCGGTTTAGCAAGAGTCGCCACCGACTTTTATTTTATCCAAAAGGAGAGGTAAAAAAGCACAGAAAAGACCTTTGAGATTGTTTTTGGGTTCGGGGGGTAGATTATGAAAAGGGAAGGTGCTAGCACCCTTTTTATCCATGGTTTTCCATGGGCTCTTAGTTACTTGTTTTAGATCACTTGCTTTTTCTTTTCAATTGTTTGAAATGGTGCTTTTGTGTGTGGTTTTGAAAGTATTTTGAAAAGAGGCCTTTGTTTAGGTAACCTTTGTAATGATTCTTGTTTGAACGTATACAAAGGTGTTTGTCTTTTTAAAAATGTTTCAATGTTTGAAAGTTTGTTGGGAAATGTTTTGAAATTGTGTATGTGTTTTTTTTTAAAATAGCAAGGATGGTTTGCAAATGATCAAGTAACTAGGAGTTGTCTACCCTACTCAAAAGTCTTTCCTATACATTTTTATTCCTTTGACATTGTTGTTTTACCATTGTATTTGGTAATCAACCCTATCTTTGGATGTTAAACGGGACGGGCGTGGGTCATCGTATGACCATGATAACAATGTTGCCAAGTATCTTAGCAAGTTTTTGAGGGACTAGATCATTTTTGTTTAGGCAACCAAGATAGCGTCATCGAGGGACTATGATCTTTTGTTTTGTTTTGTTTTGCCAAGATACCTAGCATGCATACCATGGCCATTTTAAGGCAACAAAGTGGATGAAACCCTAGGGGTGCTTGTGTGCAAGGTGTTGTCATTTTTCATGCATTTTTGTCTTGTATTTAGTCATGTTATTTGTTTGATTTTTAGTCTTTGCATACAAAACCCTAATTTACTATCATGCATATAATACGGTAAATTGCGTAAAGTAAATCTAGACTATTACAACATTATTATGGGGATACAAGTTTTGAATAGGGGGATATTGCTCAAAATAAAACCCTAATTTACTATTACAACCCAATTGAATTTATATACAATAAATAAATAAATAAGTATTTAAATATGCAATAAAATGTAAATATGCAAAATGTTTTTTTGTATTTGTTTTTATGTATGTAAAAAATAAGTTTATTTAATGTCTTAAAAATAAGAAAAATATAATGATTATTTTTGAAAGGGTGAAAACCCTAATTTTTTGGTTTAAAAGAAAATATGCTTTATATTATTTATTTATTCATTTTTGTTTTAAGAAAAATAATAATAATATATACAAAATATTAAAAAATTGAATATTGTATGAAAATATTATTTTATATATATAATATAATAAAAATAAAATGTATAGTATTTTTTATTATTTTTACAAGTTTATTTAAGAAAAATAAAAGTATTAAACCTAATAAACTATTTATTATGCAAAAAAATAAAATAAAAAAAATATGATAAAATGCCAAAAATAAAGAAAATATTTTTTGTGTTTTTAAATGTTTAGAAAAAATAAATAAAGTCAGAAATTATAAAATAAATGAGAAAATATACAAAACAATAGCAAATGGGCCAAGGGGGTGCAAATAACAAAATGGAGGGTGTCAAAAGCAGAAACAGCAAGCCCAAGCCCAATGTTCACTTCATCCCTGTCCTTTGAACAGAAAAACACGCGTCCTGTACTTCAAACTGTAACTCTTGCATACGTGCATAAAAATGAAATCTTACAACATGAAACTTGTAGCATGTTAAATCACGATTCCAATGATATAAAAAACTTGACCTAACTCTCAAAGATCAGAGAGAATTTTATCACCCCTAATTTCTGACCTAAAATTTTCAGCATGTTCATCATCCAAATTCTCCTAGCTCAGTTAATATAAATACAAGCTATGCATATGTATAGCTCAAGTAACTTAAAGACTACATTTTTGCTTCACAAACCTAAGCCTAAGGATGTCTAAATAAGGAGATAGAAAGTTGGAAATTACCTTGTTCAGTTGAAGTTGAATATGGCAATGTAGCAACTTTGAGTGAGGCCTGAAGGTCTTTTGTGCTTGCTTGATGTTCCCTCAACCTTTCCCAATGCTTAGCTTGCCTTGAACTTGCCTGAATGTCCCTGTAGAAGTCAACCTGCAAAGCTTCAAAATGAAAATGGTGAAGTGTGAAAATGAGGTTACAATTGCTGGACAAGTGTTTGGATAGTTCAGGTGGGTTGTAGGGAATGTGTTTGAAGTGGTTCAAGGCAAAACGCACGAGCCAATTTTATTTTGGAAGTGGTTCTGCAGATGATGCCCTGTTTGGGCAAGAACTTGTGATTTTGTGTTTTGGGATGTTTGAGGGCTTGGAAAATCGTGTGTTTGGCTTGAGACAATATGTTGAACCTGTTTGAAATGATAACAAGGCTTGCTCTTATCAGATTTTCAAGTCATGGACTTTTTGCAAGCTTACTTGCTTTTGAAGCAAAAGTTGAGTTGACAAAGCCAAAGCCTGTACAGGCTAGCTCAAGGCCTGAGGAGAGTTGGTACACTTTTCCTGAAGTTTGTGGATGTTCCTTGTATCAAGAGACCAGGTCCAATGCTCAAGATAAACAAAATTGCAAAAAGTATGCTTTATGGAAATGGTATTGCTACCTTTATGCCATTTTTGGAATAAATCAATGTATAATGCTCCAAAGCTCATAATAATGCCATTGTCCAATGTATTTGCATTAAATTAAGGAGTGTTGAAAGGATTAAGACCTGTAAAATGAGTACAAGCATGATCCAAACTGATTTGCAAGTTGTAACATGGTGCAAAATGCCTTGGACAAAAGTGAGAAATTGCCATTTTCATTCCTTCGATTCTCCCTAACCATAAATGATCTTGGAGAGTTTCCTAGACATTTTGGAAAGCTTGTAACATGCTCTACAATCCATATTTAAAATGAATTTTTAGATTCCACTTGGAACTAGGTGAAAAGTTGCCATGAAGTTAGGTCAAAAATCTGCCTAAACTAGGGCAAAATTTCACTAAGTTAAAAGTTTCATGGACCCTTATTCACAAAATCATAACTTGAGATCCAAGCATCTTTTGGGAAAACTTTGTGAATCAAAGTTGTAGATTTTGTGGAAGAATACAACTTTCTTGTTGGAAGTTTTGTTTGAATCCAATTGCATCATGGTGAAAAAGTTGGGAAAAAATAAGATCTTGATGAACCCTAATTTTCAAAATTAGGTTTCTTGGTGAACAAGTTTCATGTTTTGACACATCTTGATGAAAAATGACCCTTGGCACTTGATTTTGACCAAAAAGTCAAAGTTTGACTTTTCAGTGTACAGTTGATTTTGGATCAGTTGACTGGAAAATTCATATGTCAATCCAATGCATTTGAGATCTTTTGAACCTTGTGATTAAGTCAAGATTATTCCATTGAGTCCTTAAAACCATGCTTGAACCCAATTTTCCATTGGCTAGGTTAAAAATCAGAAATTGCCCTTCTACAGTCAAAACCCTAATTTTGACCATTTTGCCCTTTTGATGATCTGATCAAATTTCTTGAGGAGTTCTGGTCTAAACTTGATCAAATGGTTCATATGAGTCTATAATGTTGACGTGGATAAAAAATTATGAGGTTTGACTGTAAATTGGCTATGGTTCACTTTTTCCCCAATATAGTTGATTTTTAGGTCAACTGTCCAATTGACTGGGCAAAAAAGTGATTCAAGGCTTGAAACTTGGTATGAGCAATCTTAGGAGTCCAACATGAAGTATGAAAGTCACATGAGGCATTGGAAGTCCAAAAATCCCTGTGGAAACACAAACCCTAATTTCAGGTCATCAATGCAAGGAGATGTCTTGAGCTGAGCAAACCCTAATCCTGTCTGGAGTCCAAGAAGTCTTGTGAGGAGAATCTTGATAAAATGAGAGGGAAAATTTTGGGGTACAACAGATGGCGAAGAAGATTCTACGGGTAGGCTATTACTGGTCTACCATGGTAGCTGACTGCTATCAACACTCCCGGACCTGTCACAAGTGTCAAATCTATGCAGACAAGGTACACGTGCCTCCGGTTCCTCTAAATGTCTTAACAACTCCTTAGCCCTTTGCTATGTGGGGAATCGACATGATTGGGGAGATCAAGCCTACAGCCTCCAATAGACACCGCTTTATTCTGGTGGCCATTGACTATTTCACCAAATGGGCCGAAGCAGCTTCCTTCGCATCTGTTACTAAGAATGTTGTTTCCCGGTTCATCAAACAGAATCTCATTTGCCATTACGGTATCCCCGAAAGGATCATCACTGATAACGGTACAAACCTTAACAATACTATGATCACTGCCTTGTGCGAGTAGTTCAAGATTCAACATCACGATTCATCTCCCTATCGGCCAAAGATGAATGGTGCAGTCGAAGCTGCTAACAAAAACATTAAAAAGATCATACAAAAGATGACAGTCACCTACAAGGACTGGCATGAAATGTTACCGTTTTCTCTCCACAAGTACCGTACCACGGCACGCACATCAACTGGGGAAACACCCTATTATTTGGTTTATGGCATGGAGGCTGTTTTACCTATCGAGGTGTAGATTCCATCTTTAAGAATCATGAAAGATGGAGGTTTGAGTGAGGATGATTGGATCCAGACCCGACTTGACCAGTTGAACCTAATTGATGAAAAGAGGCTTACTGATGTTTGCCATGGTCAGACGTATCAAAAACGGATGATCAAGGCTTTCAACAAGAAAGTCAGACGCCAGGTATATCAAGTTGGAGATCTAGTGATCAAGCGCATCATCTTTCCACAAAGTGATCCCAGGGGAAAATGGACTCCTACCTATGAAGGAACATTTGTAATCAAGAACATCTTTTCTGGTGGGGAAATGATCTTAACCACCATGGACGGTGACGACCTGCCACACCCTGCGAACGCAGACATAGTCAAAAGATACTATGCATAAGAGACCCACTAGGTTGACACACCTAGGCAAAACAAGGGCATCCCGGTGAACCAAAAAGGTTCGGGCAAAAATTAGGGATAAAATAAAAAAATCTGTACACCCGGCAAGTTGAAAACCCGAAAGGGCGACTTGGGCAAAAAAGGGTTTCCCGGTGGACTGAAAACCCGAAAGGGAGGTCCAGGCAAAAGTTAGGGAATTAAAGCGTATGACTATGTCTCGTCAGATCACTTTAAGGACAATCTCTTTGCGAACGAACCTGGAGCTTTCTAATCAATTCAATCATCTTCGGACGAAGCAACGAATGGATAAGATATTCAGAGATACGAAGGCTATAGCAGAATGGGAACCCCATGGGATTATCACACATAGCTATCTTTCTTTGTATAGATTTTTCTTACTTTTATGACACCATCCTCTTACTAGGATATTTGTCTCCTTTGTACAAAATACTTATTCAAAGTAAATACAAAGATATATCTTTCAAAGTACATAAAACTATTTGCCTTTTTCTTTGCACTTGTGTTTTTATTTGCAAAAACGTCCAATGATTCATTAATGAACATATGCATTTGAACATAATTACTGTTTACAAATAAACAGAGTGAAAAAGAACAATTACTGACAGGTTGAAAGGATAGGAAAACGTCTTTAGGCTATTCCATGAGCAATCCCTACAGTACATTATCTATATCCCCAGCGGAGCTAAAATTTCAAACCCTTAATCCCCATCAGAGTTAAAACTACAAAACTCCCGATCCCCAGCGGAGCCAAAACTTCTAATTATCAATTCCCAGCGGAAACCATCCAGTTTCTCCAAATTCCCCAGCAAGTTATCTTGAAGCTTGAAAATCAACCAGATAACAGTTAACTTTTGTCTCTCCTCAACCTAGGATAACTCCCTGGTAGAGTGGTAGACGACCGAAACTCCTGAACTTTTTCCAAACAGGAATAAGTTTTCTTTCCCACAGAGTTTTCATTGCTCCCCAACAGAATGAAGAATCTCTTTATTAATTCCCCGCAGAAATCATCAGAGTTTTCTTTAGTCTCTAGCAGAACAAGGATTCTCATTATGTAATCCCCAGAAGAAGTCATCAAAATTCTCTGGATTCCCCAAGCAGATTACTCATGCAGTATATGCCATTGCTCGCAGCAGAATTTTTGTCAATACTCCAACTTCAAGACATGAAGAATCCTTATATCCCCAGTGAATTCGCCAAGGATTTCTTATCCTCAGCAATCAAGGATTTGTTGTCCCCGACAGTAATCAAGGATTTATTTTCCTCAGCAATACAGCATATCAACTTACATGCGCATACATTACACCCATATATCATAAATATTGATAAAACACATATATTGCATCATACATTTCTTGCAACATAACTTTGTGTTTCAGCTAACATTTTACCCTTTTCAGGATAAGATTAACAGCTACCGTTTAACAAAATTCAATCATGATACAGTTCAGATACACTCCAGACACGGAAGTCATTCTGCTACTCATTCAGATTTCAAGTTCAGATATGCTCCAGACACGGATGCCATTCTGGCCCTTATTCAGATCTCAGATACAGTTCAGATACGCTCCATACACGGTTGCCATTCTGTCACTTATTCAGATTCAACTATCAGATATAGTTCAGATACACTTCAGACACATAAGTCATTCTATTACTCATTCAGACTTCAACACCCACACACAGTTCAGATATGCTCCAGATACGGATATCATTCTGATACTTATTCAAATTCAGATTCAGACTTCAAGATACAGTCCAAATACACTCCAGACACGGAAGTCATTCTGTTACTCATTCAGATTCAGATCTCAGATACAATTTAGATACGCTTCAGACACAAGCTATTCTGTTACTCATTCAGACTTCAACTTCAGATACAGTTCAGATACGCTCCAGATACGGATGCCATCCTAATACTTATTCAGACTTCAACTCCCAAATATAGTTCAGATACGCTCCAAATACGGATGCCATTATGATACTTATTCAAATTCATATTTCACAATCTTGATACAGTACGGATACGCTCCATACACGGATGCTATTCTGTTTCTCATTCAGATTTCAAGTCTCCAGATACAGCTCAAATACGTTTCCGACGCGGACACCATTCTGATCCTTATTCTTCTGACTCACAACTTACAATTCAACAAACATTCTTGGATGACATATACAAGCCCATCTCCAACAATATTATATCATCTCTCCAAATGACATCTTTAAGCCCATTCCCTCAACTACACTTTGACGAGTGAAAATTTATGGGCACTCTAGTGTCCAATCATCTTTTACCTTCTGTTGTACCCCAAAATTTTCCCTCCCATATTCTTCAAAGTTTGCCAAGAACAATCTTCAAATGGTTCAAGACTTCTCAAAGATTGCACAGTCCAACTGCCTCCTAAGCCAGTCAAAATTAGGGTTTTGGTTCTTGCAAGGAAGTTGGGGTTTTCAAGGGCTCAATCAAGTCCCATATGCCTACATACATTGTCCAGCATCTACATACCAAGTCTCAAGACTCACAGAGGCAAAATTGCACAGTCAAAAGTCCTATTTGATTCACAATCAACTGTAGGGGTAAAATGGTCATTTTACAGTCAAAAGTCAGAAATTTTGGTCAACATCTTATTTTGAGGCCACAATCATCATTTGATCAAGTCTTGATCATGATTCCACAAGCATGGCTCAAAAATCATCAAAGATGCAAAAAGTTTCTCTTTTGGGACAGTTGAAAAGTCAACTGTAACTTGACCAAGGCATAACTTTTTCATGGTTCATCAGAAAAATCCCATCCAATGCTCATTTTGAAGGGGATGACATTTCCTACAACTCATCTTCACATTCCAAGTCCAAGAAATGCTCTCACAAAAAGTTATCAATTTCTACATTATAGGTCAATTTCAAAAGTCAACAAAAAGGCATTTTAAGTCAAAGACCATAACTTGAGATTGGTAAATCAAAATGACATGGGACCAAAGGCATTGGTTAGAGGACTTCAATACCTTTCCAAAATGTCCCAAAACATGTTCATAGCTTCAAAATTGAGCAAGATATGCATTGGAGAAGTTGGGAAATTTTTGGGAATTTGCAAAAGTCAACTTTGCCTAAAACACCTCATTTTTGCTAATGGCCCCCAAATTCCTTCTTGAATCTTTCTCCAAGGCCTATGCACGACCCATTGAGATTAATTTGAATTATTTTCTTATTTTTATTAATTATTTGGATTTTTAATTGATTAATAATTCATTTAATTAATTTAATTGTAGGAAAATGCCAAGATATGTTTTTCAAGTCTTTTGTGGAGCAAATAAACTCAACACATGCCGGAGATTTCGTTTGCCAATCAAAGAGACAAAATCAGAATTTTTTTTATTAATAACCAAGTATTAAAAAAATATTTCGCAAATAACCGGGTTTCGGAAAAAATTACGCAAATAACCATGTTTGAGATGGCTCCACAAAGGAGGAGCCATCTCATTTGGCGCATCCTCCTAATTTTTTAAGGGAGGCGCCATCTCATTTGGCGCCTAAGGGCAAATGGCAAGCCCTAAGCCAAATGAGATGGCGCCTATGTGTAAAGCTAGGGCAAAAAAAAATTTTTTTTTTCCTTTCCTGCGCGTTGCGTATTAGACAGAGATAACCAAAATTGAATTTTTATTTGAAAAAAAATAATTACATTCTACTGTTTTACATTTAAATAACAGTAAAAAAATAGATACAAAAAATACTGAAAAAAAAAAAGATACATCAATGATCCCCAGGAACCCGGTAATGACCCCCTGTCCCGCAACCCCGTCCTCGCCTTTCTCTTGCTGGGTGCCGTCTCGTTTCCTGTTGCGGCAAGGTCGATGGCCCAGCGAAGTCAATGCGATCCGAATCCATAAAATCCGTAAGATCTCCATATCTCGAAGATCCGCTCTGGTACAGTCGGTTACCCATGCCCTCGAAGTTTGGTCGTGTTGGCGGTGGGTGGGGTTCCATGGTTGGTCGGTAGCATTGGTCGTCTGAGTATGGGGGGTAGAAAGGAAATGGATCTTGGGGTGTTTGGTACTGTGGATGTTGGGTTGTTTGGTGATATGGTGGTTGATGGTAGGTTTGGTCGGGTTGGTCGTAATCTTCTGACATTCCCATATCAGGGCTTAGGCTGGATGTTGAGGGCCCCATATTGGGATATGTGGAAGACTGAAATTGTGTATGGGGTATGTGGGTTTGCTGGTATTGGGGTTGGTATTGTGGTTGGGTTTGAGGCATATCTGGGTATTGGTAGTTTGGCGGTGACTGTGGTTGGTAGTACGGCATTTGGTTGTAGTTGTGTTGTGGTGGGGATTGTGGTTGTGTGTTTGTTGGTCTGTTTCTTCTTGGGGGTGGGTTTGAGGTTGAAGGATTTTGGGTTTGTTGGTGGGGAATCGAGGGTTGTGCCCATTGTGTGCGTGGGTCAACCAAGTACCTCGGATGAGACACGTGCATATCTGGGTTACTAACCGACCTGTACCACGACATATATTGATCGGTGTGTCGCATGTTACCTTGAGTAAGGAAAACAGGGGATTGCAAGATGAAGCGGTGACGCCTTTGCCACATTTTACACCATTCTGGAGCAAAGTCTTTCCAGTTGGTTAGATTCCACTGGGCGTCGACCCTTTTTAGATGCCAGGGGGACAAATCTGTTGGGTCACTCGGTATCTCTTGGATCATTCCGAACTGCATCTTCACGCGGTCGCTGTGGTGCATCTCCACAATGTTGAACCGAATGAGTGCAGTCTTTGCAGTCCAAGTTGCTGCATCCTCTGGATTTGGAGAATGGTCCAGACCCAAATATGGTCTCCAGACGAACTGCGATAAAATTTAAATCAGGTAAGCGCAAAAGTAATGTATAAATAAATAAAATGAACAAAAGTTAAAAGCTACGACTTACGTCATCTGGGCCTAGGTGATCCAACAGATTCCGGTAGAGTGCGACATTGAATCTGGGATTCTTGCCGTAATCCATACCCCTCACGCAGTACCTATAGGAAATGAGAAACATGTTATTTTTAGCATATATTTTGGAAAGAGAAGAATAGTTATAAATGCTATAACTTAATGACTTACTTTGTTGCGTAAGGGAAACCAAAAGTGTTGTTGTTGATGGGGTTTAAGGACTCCATCCTCCACCAACCCCAGGCTTGTAGTAAAAATGCGCACCCATAAAATGTACATTTTTCCTTGACTGCGTTTTTGCACAAGGAACTGTACAGGTGGGCTAATACTGCAGAACCCCAACTAAATTTTCTAGTTTTATCAAAATTGGTTAGTAAATGTAAGTACATGAAATTTACACTATTTCCCGTACTTTCGGGAAATAAAAAAGTACCAAAAAGTATCATAATATACGTTCGGGCTTTTACTACTCGGTCATTTTCTGAGGAATTTTCATTTAATTCCATACTTGCATAATGCCGTTTCAGGTCAGTGAGTAGTATTCCCTGCCCTCTTGCTCCACCACCTTCTACCATGTCCCTACCCAACAGTTCTTCACACTGTGAGTTGGGTTGTTGAACCGACCCGTTCACCGCTTTACCGTCAATAGGGAGGCCCAGTAGCATGTAGACATCTTCGAGAGTGATGGTACATTCACCTATTGGTAGGTGAAATGTATGGGTCTCCGGTCTCCACCTCTCCAACATTGCAAGGATGAATTTGGAGTCAATGGTGCAGTTGGAGATCTTTATCACGTGTCCAAAACCTGCATATTCCAGATAAGGGACGATAAAAGGGTCGGGGGCCAGGTATTTGTGCGAACGGATTCTGAATCTTTGTGTATCCTGAGATCATAATTAAACAAGAGTAAGATTAATTAAGATGAACAACACGTTTTTTAAAGTATGAAAAATGTATAACCAAAGAAGAGACTTACAAATGCAGCAATGTTTTCCCTTGTGCCTCTGTGAGTATCTCCCATTGTTAGAAGGGCCATTCTTCAGAACGCTTGAGTGAATGAAAGACTTAGGAAGAAATAAGGAGTATGAGAGACTTAAGAAATATTTCGTAGCAGAGAGTGAGAGAGTGAGAGTTGTGTGGGTGTGAGATATGTTTCATAAGGTATGTATTTATAGGCAACTAATTCTGATGTAGTGGTTGCATGCCTGCGAGGTGTCACATTTGCATGCTTAGGGAGTTACACATATGCATGCATGCATTTACAAATAATGTAAGGTGTCACTCTTGCAGGCTAGGTGGCAGCCTAAGCCCATGCATGTAATACGATTGGACAGTAAGGGAGGCGCCATCTCACTTGGCGAAATAGTACAAAAATGAATGTTGTCGCCACCCCATTTGGCGAATAAGAGGTGTCACGTTTTACAGCATTGTCTCAGGCTAGGTGGCAGCCTTTGGGATGCCTTTCTCTGTTGCATGCAAGGCCATTGGAGCTGACGGGTGGCAGGCTTAGACAAAACATTTATGTGTGTATTATAGGGCCAGGCTAGGTGGCAGCCTAAGCCCATGCATGTAATACGATTGGACAGTAAGGGAGGCGCCATCTCACTTGGCGAAATAGTACAAAAATGAATGTTGTCGCCACCCCATTTGGCGAATAAGAGGTGTCACGTTTTACAGCATTGTCTCAGGCTAGGTGGCAGCCTTTGGGATGCCTTTCTCTGTTGCATGCAAGGCCATTGGAGCTGACGGGTGGCAGGCTTAGACAAAACATTTATGTGTGAAGAATAGGGCCAGGCTAGGTGGCAGCATAAGCCCATGCATGTAATACGATTGGACAGTAAGGGAGGCGCCATCTCACTTGGCGAAATAGTACAAAAATGAATGTTGTCGCCACCCCATTTGGCGAATAAGAGGTGTCACGTTTTACAGCATTGTCTCAGGCTACGTGACAGCCTTTGGGATTCCTTTCTCTGTTGCATGCAAGGCCATTGGAGTAGACGGGTGGCAGGCTTAGACAAAACTTTTATGTGTGAAGAATAGGGCCAGGCTAGGTGGCAGCATAAGCCCATGCATGTAATATTATTGGACAGTAAGGGAGGCGCCATCTCACTTGGCGAAATAGTACAAAAATGAATGTTGTCGCCACCCCATTTGGCGAATAAGAGGTGTCACGTTTTACAGCATTGTCTCAGGCTACGCGACAGCCTTTGGGATTCCTTTCTCTGTTGCATGCAAGGCCATTGGAGTAGACGGGTGGCAGGCTTAGACAAAACTTTTATGTGTGAAGAATAGGGCCAGGCTAGGTGGCAGCATAAGCCCATGCATGTAATATTATTGGACAGTAAGGGAGGCGCCATCTCACTTGGCGAAATAGTACAAAAATGAATGTTGTCGCCACCCCATTTGGCGAATAAGAGGTGTCACGTTTTACAGCATTGTCTCAGGCTACGTGACAGCCTTTGGGATTCCTTTCTCTGTTGCATGCAAGGCCATTGGAGTAGACGGGTGGCAGGCTTAGACAAAACTTTTATGTTTGAAGAATAGGGCCAGGCTAGGTGGCAGCATAAGCCCATGCATGTAATATTATTGGACAGTAAGGGAGGCGCCATCTCACTTGGCGAAATAGTACAAAAATGAATGTTGTCGCCACCCCATTTGGCGAATAAGAGGTGTCACGTTTTACAGCATTGTCTCAGGCTACGTGACAGCCTTTGGGATTCCTTTCTCTGTTGCATGCAAGGCCATTGGAGTAGACGGGTGGCAGGCTTAGACAAAACTTTTATGTTTGAAGAATAGGGCCAGGCTAGGTGGCAGCATAAGCCCATGCATGTAATATTATTGGCAGCCTTGGGGGGTTGCATCACTTACTTAATTGAAATATTTTGCCTTAGGTTGAACATAACATTCATTCACATAAACTGTAAAATTTTCCAACCTTCGAATCAGTCATCTAACCTTCAAACATTCCAGCATTCATACCTTCATATAATCAATAAACCCAAAACATTCCCACCTTCATACCCAAAACAATTCTACACAATGGCCTCTTCACCACAATTTGTTGTCAAAGCACATTTCAACGGTGAGACATACATGTGTCCCACAGTTGGGTTTTTGTTTAGAAACACCGACAATGTCCGATTTCTCTTAAACGGGAAAGCAAATTTCTCCTACTTTAAGAAAAGATTGGAGGCCAAACTTGAACGAGGCCCTACATCCCAGATATTTTATCAGAGTCCAGTCTTTTTTGGAAACAACCAAGTCATATTTTATAAGGTTGCAATTCAAGATGACGAGGATTTCCAGAACATGATTTCCAGCCATGTCTATTCTGGAAACGACTCTATTGAGTTGTACGTTCTGTTTCAAGAGCCTCCGGTGACACAGGAGGTAGAGCCTCCGGTGTTACAGGAGGTTGATCCTTTGGAGAATGAGCAAGCCGAGGTGGATGCAGTTGATGATGAAGAAGAAGATAACGAGTTAGAGTTCGATGAAATGGTGAACGACGATTCTGACGATGATGGCATCCCAAGTATTCCTACCGACAAAATATACACACCACCTACGCACATGACAAACTTCAACATGGGCGGAGATGAACCTTCTACGGACTTGTTTTTCCAACCGTATATGCAATCAGATGAAAATTTAAAAGAGAAGGACAAGTTTCGTAATAGAGAGGAATGCATAAGGGCCATCAAAAAATTTCACATGCTCAACTCGGTTGATTATAAGGTGGATCGTGTAAACCCGGAAAGGTACAAGATCAAGTGTGTCCACCCTGACTGCATGTTCAAGCTGACCGCTTCATACAGACTAAGGGGTGACTGCTGGGTCATAGGTTCCATGACAACCCATACTTGTGTAAGTTCCACTCAATCACAAGACCACCGAAAACTCAACCATGATCTAATCTGTCAAGAAATCCTACCCCTGGTGAGCAACGACCCTTCTTTGAAGGTGAAAACAATCATCTCCCACATCACCACAGTTTTTAATTACACTCCGTCTTACCGTAAGGCGTGGTTAGCAAAGACTAAGGCGATTGAAAGGGTGTATGGAAACTGGGAGGAGTCATACCGAGAACTTCCCCGCTACCTCAATGCACTAAAGACATATTCTCCAGGTAGTGTTTATGTTCTGGAAACATTGCCCGCTTACGCCCAAGATGGTAGTGTTCTACATGGCAACGGAATATTCAGTCGCGTCTTTTGGGCATTTCAACCATGCATCGAAGGGTTTGCATCATGTAAACCAATTCTACAGATAGACGGGACTTGGTTGTATGGCAAGTACAAAGGCACTCTTTTGATGGCAGTTGCACAAGATGGCAACAATAACATTTTCCCCGTTGCGTTTGCCCTTGTCGAGGGGGAGACCGGTGGTGCTTGGAGCTTTTTCCTGAAAAATCTTCGTACACACGTGGCTCCTCAACCGGATCTATGTTTGATCTCGGACAGACATGCCTCTATTGAAAGTGCATATAATAATCCGGCAAATGGTTGGCATGACCCTCCCTCTACGCATGTCTATTGCATCAGGCATATCGTCCAGAATTTCTCGAGGGAGGTCAAGGACAAAATATTGCGGAAAGCGGTGATGAATGCGGGATACGCACTGACACAGCCCACATTCAAATATTACCGCAACGAGATCCGTTTGTCTAACCCAGAAGCCGGTACGTGGATCGACAACATACCGGTCGAAAAGTGGACTAGGTCATACGACAATGGCCAAAGATGGGGGCATATGACAACAAATCTCATTGAATCAATGAATGGGGTATTCAAGGGCATACGAAACCTCCCCATCACTGCCTTGGTGAAATCCACGTATTTTAGGATGGCTGCGTTATTTGCCAAAAGAGGTGAAATGTGGTATTCGGTCTTGCAATCAGGACAACTGTGGAGTGAAAGCTGTATGAAATACATTAAGGCTGAAAGTGCAAAAGCCAACACTCACATGGTTACACGGTTTGACCGCCATAGCCACAACTTCATTGTGAAAGAGACAATTGACCACAATGAAGGCCTGGCAAGACAGGAATACAGGGTCATTTTACCTTCTCAATGGTGCGATTGTGGCAGGTTTCAAGCTTTTCGTATGCCTTGCTCTCATTTCATTGCCGCTTGTGCGCATACCCATCAAGACGCGCTTCAACTGCTATCAAACGTTTATAAATCTGAAACGTTGCTAACTGTTTACAACAACAACTTTCCTTTGGTGGCAAAACCGGACTATTGGCCTGAATACAGCGGTGATATAGTTTGGCACAATGACCAAATGCGAAGGAACAAGAAGGGTCGTCCCAAAAGCAGGCGCATAACAACAGAAATGGACGATCTGGACAGGTTGGAAAGAAAGTGTGGTTTATGCCGTCAGGTCGGACACAATCGCAAAAACTGTCCGAATCGGGCGTCTGGCTCGACCACATAAATTTTGTAATACAATAAATCTTTTCAATATTTGTGTTGTAAACATTATGGGTTTTCCGTTAATAAAACTGTTCACACAATTTAAGAAATTCAATATAGGAAATTACATTAGGGTTTTCGCGTACAACAATGATTAACGATAATCAATCTAGGAAATTAAATTAGGGTTTTCGCGTACAACAATGATTAACGATAATCAATCTAGGAAATTACAACTGTTAACACAATTTCATCTGACCCATGCATCATCAGCATTACATCACTGTCTGTTTTGACTTCCTCCAACCACACATTAGGTCTTCCTGTCGCATGCGAGGTTGTTGTTCGTTTTCGCTGGATCCTTCGAATTTTTTCCCCCTCGGCGATGTCTCCATCTAGCCACCGCATCAACTCCCGCTTCAGACGCTCCATGGAGTGAATGTGCCAGAATTTCATTTTCATCGCGGGTTTCGTGGCGGAGAATATAACGTAACCATCTCTGCTAAAAATCATAGGCGACGTCATTACGTAAATAAGGGAGTACAAAATAAAAATACAGTGCGAGAAAGTGTGAGAAATTTCAAAGAAACGGACGAATTATTTATAAAACGGCAAAAAACCCTAGTTTTGCCCTAGGCGCCAAGTGAGATGGCGCCTCCTCTCCTTTTTAAGGAGCATGCGCCATCTCACTTGGCTAAAAGCCAATGGAGGCGCCAAGTGAGATGGCGCCTAGGGCAAAACCCTAGGTGCATGCGCCAAATGACTTGGCTCCTCCTTTGTGGAGCCATCTCAAACATGGTTATTTGCGTAATTTTTTCCGAAACCCGGTTATTTGCGAAATATTTTTTTAATACTTGGTTATTAATAAAAAAAATTCACAAAATCATCCAATTTTGGCAAGGTTTTTCAATCAAAAAGATTGAAAAATATTTGATTGAAAGCCAAAGATGCAAAACATTATTCCATGGATTCTTGGACAAAGTTTTACCCTAATTCCATTCCAATACAAATACTGAAGCAAACCCTAAAGCCTTGAACGTGCAGGCTGCTGCAAAGAAGCCATAAGCAAATTCCAAAACTTCAAGAAAACTTGAAAACTGAATTCCACCTTCCAGTACAATTCAAAGCCCTTTCTTGATTCTAATACCTTGCTGGGACATTCAGGAACACGTTGCAATCAAAATCAAGCCTTAACACTCAAAGAATCACTCGCTTCAGTCACACAGTTTGCTTAATCTTTCTAGAATCGAAACTCAAGTTTTATGCATCATTAACATGATATAATTGTTGCTTTGCATTGCTATGACCTTTCTGAAGCTGATGGTATAGGTGAATTGAGTTATAGAGCCTTAAATCAAAAGGCACCATCGGAGAAATCTAGGATTTCGAAGCTTTGATTTTAGGACTTTGCTGCACAAGTAAAATCAGGACCAATGATACCCATGGTTGAACTCAGAAGGACAAGACGAACTTAAACCAACCCTTGCGCCCTATTTATATAGCCTAGGGAGCTAGTCTCTATTTTTGGTCGTTTCACTTTGTGGGGGTTAAAAACCCCCGCTATCTGTTGTGTTTTGTTGCAGGAAAGCAAAGAAGACGGTGAGCTGGCAACACCCCAGTGTTTCATTCAAACACACGCTTTTTTTTGTGTTTCAGCATGTGACTTGTTTTTCTTATAATATATTTGTTTGTTATTATAATATCAAAGGCATTCAGCGGGCGTAGTGGAGGATGAGTTGTCTGGCAAGCATTGGGACCTGGGTTCAATTCCCAGGTCCACCCAAATCTCAATATTATTTTTTCTAATATATTCTAATGCAGCGCTTTCCATGTATTCCACCATAAACCTTACAAATCAGGACGCCAAGTGTCTCAACAGACTGGTCCAAAGGCCAAAAAAAGGGGAACACCATGCTATCTGGTCAATGCACACACACTTGATTCCAGAAGTCAACAAGGGCTTTGTGCTATTGGGCCAGAATTTCTAAACTAAACCTCCATTGGGTCCATCAACACCCCCCCTGGTTTATTTTCCATTTTTATTTTATTTCTCTTTTTTAATTCTTTTAACTAATTATTATTATTATTATTAACTAACAAATTAATTTTCATAATAAATTCAAACTATTAAAATATTTATATTATTATTATTATTATTATTATTAAATTTCACCTTAATTGTTATTTTTGTAAATAAAACACTAACAAATTAATTAGTTTAATTAGGTAATTTTAACTTATTTTACAATAAATAAAACCAATTTAGAATTAGGGTTTCTTTTGACTTTTATTTTCTTTTCTTTTTATTTTCATTAAAAACTTAAAAAACACAAAAAAAAAACATTTTTTATTTTTTATTAAATAATTAATTAGTAAATTAGGTTAATTTGAATTAATTGCAAAAAAGGACAAAAAACTCATATTTTCTCAAAGGGGTCAAAACCCTAAGGACGTCCCGATCTAATTTCTTTTGCGCTTTAATTTCTATTTTTGATTATTTATGTATCTGCTCAAAGGATGTAATAGTTAATTAGGTTTTATTGCTTTCTTTACTTTCCGCATTTATTTTTAAAACGGGTTTTTGTTTTTGGCGATGTATAGACCCGCGCCTTGTAATAGCGTAGATTCTTATTTCCGCACTCTATTTTCCGCACTCCTAACTGTTAACAATGCATGAAAGACTTGTATGAATAATAAAATCAATCTGTAACTCACAAATAACATGTAAAGACGATTTAACTGAAAAACAACACACATGCACATGCCACTCCTAGGGTACGCCTCACTCGGTTGCCTCGAACGTGGTCGTCAAGTATAGGGTGTTTTAGAGGTCGCCCTCCTGTCTAAAGATCCTGTTGCCTCGAAACGGTTGCCTCGGATAAAAAAGGATCTAGGACATTAGGGTTACTTCTAAGGTGTCCTACTATTGCTTCGGTGACCACACTGTCCCTATAATCGAATTGACCCGAATACCTCCAACGACGGTGCTACCTACCTCTCAATGGTGGGATAGCACTATCTAAAGGACTCTTACACAGTCTAATTCCTTAGAGTAGGTAGATTCTTCTGGGTACTTGCTCTCTTTCAAACAAACAAAACAACTTTTCGCACTCACACTTTCTAAAAGTTTTCAAACAAATTTTTCATACACTCTTGAGGACAGATACAAGAGTTACCAAGAAATTTTTCAAACGAAACTTTTTTTCAAAACCCACACACATTTGAAAAGCAAACATCTTTTGAAAACATAAGAGCAAGTACCTAAGAGCCCATGGATAACCACGGATAGAAAGGGTGCTAACACCTTCCCTTTCTATAATCTACCTCCCGAACCGAGAAACATTCTCGAATAAGGAATTTTGTTGTGCTTTTGTCCTTTCCATGTTGGAGAACATAAAAGACGGTGGCGACTCTTGCTTACCGCGACATTTCGCGAACCAGCTTTAAACAGTCTGTTCTATTTCCACCGATCACACCTTCGAGTCGCGAACGACAAATCTCGCCAATCTAACTCTTCAGGTTCAAGAAGATTGAACAGGGGCAGCTGTTGTACCCCAAAATTTTCCCTCTCATTTATCAAGATTTTTCTCACAAGACTTCTTGGACTCAAGACAGGATTAGGGTTTGCTCAGCTCAGGACATCTCATCTTGCACTAATACCCCAAAATTAGGGTTTGAGTTTTCACAAGGATTTTTCGACCACCAATGCTTCATGTGACTTTCATATAAAATGTTGGACCCCTAAGATTGCTCATGATTAAGTTTTAAGCCTTGAACCACAATTTGGACCAGTCAACTGGATAGTTGACCTAAAAATCAACTGTATTGGGGAAAAAGTCAACCATGGCCAATTTACAGTCAAACTTCATAATTTTTATCCACATCAACATTTTAGACTCATATGTACCATTTGATCAAGTTTGGATCACAACTCCTCAAGAAATTTGATCAAATCATCAAAAGGGCAAAATGGTCAAAATTAGGGTTTTGACTGAGAAAGGGCAATTTCTGATTTTTAATCTAGCCAATGACCAATTGAGTTCAA
The DNA here is from genome assembly GCA_948472305.1 of Vicia faba. Classification (NCBI taxonomy): domain Eukaryota; kingdom Viridiplantae; phylum Streptophyta; class Magnoliopsida; order Fabales; family Fabaceae; genus Vicia; species Vicia faba. Next base: position 341,853 of record CATIWC010001133.1, read on the forward strand.
ACATTATTTCAAGGGTTCAATGGCATCATCTTGACCTAATTACATGGTTCAAAATATCTCAAAGTTCATTGGATTGACAGATGAATTTTGAAGTCAACTGTACACTGAAAAATCAAACTTTGACTTTTTGGTCAAAATCAAGTGCCAAGGGTCATAATTCATCAAGATATGTCAAAATATGAAACTTGTTGACCAAGAAAACCAATTTTGAAAATTAGGGTTTTGAATTTGAAAATTTTCATAACTTAGAATTTTTCTAAGTATGGAAATTTTCTTATTTTTCCCAACTTTCCACCACTTTTTCACCATGATGCAATTTGATTCAAAGAAAACTTCCAACATGAAAGTTGTAGTCCATGAAATCTACAACTTTGCTTCACAAACTTTTCCCAAAAGATGCTTGGATCTCAAGTTATGAATTTGTGAACATAGGTCCATGAACTAAATAACTTAGTGAAAAATTGCCCCAATTTAGGCAGGTTTTGGACCCAACTTCATGGACATTTTTCACCTAGTTCCAAGAGGTATCTCAAAATGCATTTCAAGTATGGATTATAGAGCACATGACAAGCTTTCCAAAATTTCCAAGAACTCTCCAAGATCATTTTTTTAGGGAGAATCGAAGAAGGGAAGTTGGCATTTTATCATTTTTGTTCATGCCATTTTCACAAAGTATCAAGTTGCAAATCAGATCCATGATGGTTGTATCTTGCTTTGCAGGTCCTAAACTCATTCTACACTCCATAATTAAATGCAAACTCAGAAGTTAAAGGCTTTATCTTTGCTTTTGGAACTTTACATAAGTTGTAATTCCATTTTAGGCATAAAGCTCAAATTGCCATTTTCATAAAGGTGAGCTTTTGCAATTTTGTCAACCTTGAGCGTTGGACATGTCCCTTTGATGCAAACAATTTCCACAGGTCTCAAGCAATGTATAACAACTCTTATCATCCCTTGAGGTAGCCAGTACAAGCATGTTGCATTTTTCATTTCACTTTACTTAAAATACAAGAAAAGTTGCAAAAGGTGCTAGAACTTGTACAGCTAGTAAGGATTGACCTTTGTGTCATTTCTATACAAATATACCAAGTCATTACAATGCTGAACACGAAGGCTTGACATCTGAAACTCTCAAAAACACAAAAACTCCATTTTTCTGTCCAAACATAGCAGTTCTGCAAAATCATAACCATTTCATTTTTGGCTCGTGCGTTTTGCATTTTAACATTTGAAACACTTCATACACATCATACCAAAGCAGTCCAAGCATTCATTCTGCTTCTGTAAGCCCTGTTTCAGCCATTTCCATTTTCAAACTTGGAGCCTGCAGCTTGACTTGTGCAGAGACTTCTGGCCATCCACAAAGCAAACTAGGCATTGGAATAGCTTAAAGGAAGTTCAAGGAAGCTCACACGATCCTCAGGCCTCCATCAAAGTCCCTGCATTGCTCTATCCAAATCCAACTGAAGGAGGTATTTTTCAAAACTCTATCTCTCTGAATAGGTATCCTCAAGCCACGATTTGTGAAGAAAAAATGTAGTCCTTAACATGGTGAAGCTGTACATATGCATACTTGTCATTTATATTAATTGTGCTATGAGAATTTGAAGCTTGAAGTTGCTGAAATTTTTAGGTCACGATTTAGGGCTGACAAAATTCTCTCTGATCTTTGAGAGTTAGATTACAAATTTTATATGGTTGGAATCGTGAGATTAAATGCCACAAGTTTCATGTTATAAGTTTTTGTTTTAGTGCAAGCATCTGAGAGTTACAGGTTGAACGAAAATGCACGCGCAGAAGAGAAGCTGGAGGACAGGGACGATGGTTCTGGGCCTTTGGCGCCTTGGGCCTGTTGTTTCTGATTTTCACACCCCCTGGATTACTTTTGCACCCCCTGACTATTTTCTTATATTTTTGCATTTTCTTGCATATTTTTATATTTATTACTTGCATATACCATAGTTTAGTAAAACTAGGGTTTGCATGACAAGAACAAAAACAAAACAAATAGACAAAACCTAATGCAAGACAAAAGCATGAAAAATGACACACTTTGCACACAAGCACCCTTAGGGTTTCTCCCACTTGGTTGCCTAAATAAAAATGGCCATGTTACGCACGTGAAGTATCTTGGCAAAACAAAATAAACATAAGATCATAGTCCCTCGATGACGCTATCAAAAGGTTGCCTAAACAAAATGATCTTGGTCCCTTAAAAATGCTAAGATACTTGGAAACATTGCTATCATGGTCATACGATGACCCACGCCCATCCCGTTTACATCCAAAGATAGGGTTGTTTACCAAATCAATGGTAAATCAACAATGTCAAAGGAATAAAAATGCACAAGAAAGACATTTGAGTATGTAGATAGCTTCTAGTTACTTGTCCCATTTCAAAATAATCCTTGCTATTTTCAAAAGCAAACGCACACACATTTCAAAACATTTTACAAAGCATTGAAACATTTTTCAAAAGACAAACATCTTTGTATACATTCTTACGAACGAGAATCATTACAAAGATTGCCTAAACAAGTGGCCTCTTTTCAAAATATTTTCAAAACCACACCAAGCACCATTTCAAACAAAACGAAGCAAAGCAAGTGATCTAAAAAAGTAACTAAGAGCCCATGGAAAACCATGGATGAAAAGGGTGCTAGCACCTTCCCTTTTCATAATCTACCCCTCGAACTCAAGAAAACATCTCAAAGGTCTTTCCTGTGCTTTTTTACCTTTCCTTTTGGATAAAAGAAAAGTCGGTGGCAACTCTTGCTAACCGCAACATTTACAAACACAAACACAAAACCTCAAGTCAGTTATCCCACCGCATCACACCTATCATGTGTGACAACACTAGTGCCATTAATCTAACCAAAAATCATGTACTATATTTATGCGCCAAACATATTGAGATATGTCACCACTTCCTTCGTGATCATGTTGAAAAGGGGGATATTGTGTTTGAGCATGTAGATAGCAAAAATCAACTTGCCAATATTTTCCCTAAAGCACTAGCAACCGAACCTTTTTTCAATATACGAGGGGAATTGGGGATAATTGATATCTCCAATGTCGCCTAATTTTATGTTATTGCTTTCACTTTATATTGTTACTCTAACTTTGTGTTTGAGTATTTTATATCATGTGAGTGCAAACTTCTATTTCATCAAGAGTGAGGTAATATCGTTTCAATTTTTCCTTTAAAGTAAGATTTGCCTTAATACATGTTACTAGTGTACTTTCAAAAATGCTTGACATTTTCTCAAATGATGAAAACCATTAATGTTCATTTCCAAAAATTTTGATTGAAAACCATTGTATTCTTGATCCATACGCTTATAATGACTTTATGTATTAATTCTTTCACATTTGTACAACTTTGTTCTTATTACACAAGCATGCACGTTTGTTTATTCTTTATTTCTCACACTTGTGCTTGAATTATTTGTATGCATGATTTTTTCAATATTTGCTTCTTTTTGTCTTGGTTACATGGCATGAAACACATCTTCATTTTGGTTTTAGTAGCGACATATTCTTGTTGTTATGTTATGCGTGTATGACATCGTGAGTCCCATTATGAAGCGTTACGTGATTGTGACGCTAGAAAAACAACTTAATAGTATTGTTATTTCCTGCTTGTTTATTTTATATGCATTACATTTGTTGTAATGTTGTTTTCCCGTTATTTAAAATTTTACATCATTACACACACACACACACACACACATATATATATATATATATATATATATATATATATATATGGATATGTGATTGTTACTCTTCTATACAAAATAGCCTCTGAGTGATATATTAGTATTGTTATGGAATTATGATACTTCTCACGGTTTGCTATTTTTATTTTTGATGTTGTCAAAGGGGGAGAAACATATGCCAGTCGAAGTAGGGAAGCACAAAGTCAGGGGAGCCATCTAATACAAGAAATGCATCGTCACAAGTTTTTCCATCATCAAAAAGGGGGAGTATGTGAGTACAACTTCGTCATTAAATGTTTTGCATGATGTCAAAACATGGAAAAGATATCACTTCTGTATATTGGACGGTATCGTTATGTCTTGTGGCACTCCTCTACATTAGAGGTCTTAGGAATCATTAAAAAAATTTCTAAATTGATCCAAGTCATTAAAAATAAGTTTCAACATAATTTTCTACTATAAGTGTCGACACATCCGTTTTTCAGGTCGACACATGTAACTCATTTTTGAAGCATGTAGCCTCTGTAAGTCTTAGGTCGACACATGCATTGCATAGGTCGACACATACTGAAGCTTTTCTGAAACTACAGAAATTATTATTTTATGTGTCGACACACCCGTTTTTTAGGTTGACACATTTGCTAGTGTTTTAAAGCCTGTAACTTCAGTTTCAGTTCGGTCGACACATACAACATAAAAATTAAGCATGTGTCGACACATACGATATATAGGTCGAAACATACTGATTGTTTGGTCAATTTTTTCAAACCTTTTTAATTCCAAATTTGTCCTTTTTGCCCTATCTGGATTTTGGTACCAGAGGCGTGCGAAAAATGAAATTCTAGACTGGGAGCATTATGGGTCGTAACAACTATTACAGGTGGCCGTAACAGCTCTCAGAATTTTATACTGTGAAATCATTTTCGCCATAACTTTGGCTCTGTAAGTCCAAATCTAGCATCATTTGAAACGTTAGAAAGCTAACACACTGAGTTATAACATGATAGAGATGGATGAATTGTTTGAGTACTATTAATATGTGTGATGTGGTGGGAGAACTGACTTGAGGTTTTACGTTTGTGTTTACAAATGTCGCGGTTTAGCAAGAGTCGCCACCGACTTTTATTTTATCCAAAAGGAAAGGTAAAAAAGTACAGGAAAAACCTTTGAGATTGTTTTTGGGTTCGGGGGGTAAATTTTGAAAAGGGAAGGTGCTAGCACCCTTTTCATCCATGGTTTTCCATGGGCTCTTAGTTACTTGTTTTAGATCACTTGCTTTTGCTTTTCAAATGTTTGAAATGGTGCTTTGTGTGGTTTTGAAAGTATTTTGAAAAGAGGCCATCGTTTTGGCAATCTTTGTAATGATTCTTGTTTGTAAGAATGTATACAAAGATGTTTGTCTTTTGAAAAATGTTTCAATGTTTGAAAGTTGTTTGGAAATTGTTTTGAAATTGTTTTGAAATTGTGCGTGTTTGTTTGAAAACTAGCAAGGATTGTTTGAAAGAGATCAAGTAACTAGGAGTTATCTACCCTATTCAAAAGTCTTTCCTACACATTTTTTATTCCTTTTGACATTGTTGTTTTACCATTGCATTTGGTAAACAACCCTATCTTTGGATGTGAAACGGGACGGGCGTGGGTCATCGTATGACCATGATAGTAATGGTGCCAAGTATCTTAGCAAGTTTTAGGGACTAGATCATTTTTGTTTAGGCAACCAAGATAGCGTCATCGAGGGACTATAATCTTTTGTTTGTTTTTTTTTCCAAGATACCTAGCATGCATACCATGGCCATGTTTTAAGGCAACCAAGTGGATGAAACCCTAGGGGTGCTTGTGTGAGATGTGTTGTCATTTTTCATGCATTTTTGTCTTGTGTTTAGTCATACTATTTGTTTTGATTTTTGGTCTTTGCATACAAAACCCTAGTTTACTATCATGGTATATGAAAGCAATAAAACGCGTAAAGTAAATCTAGACTATTACAACAATATTATGGGGAGGGGGATGCAAGTTTTGGATAGGGGAATATTGCTCAAAATAAAACCCTAAAACTATTACAACCAAATTGAATTTATTATACAAATAAATAAATAAACAAGTATTTAAATATGCAATAAAATGTAAATATACAAAAAATGTTTTTATATATGTAAAAATAAATTTACTTAAGTCTTAGAAATAAGAAAAATAAAATGATTATTTTTGAAAGGGTGAAAACCCTAATTTTATTTAAAAGAAATATATGCTATATTATTTATTTATTTCATTTATGTACAAGAAAAAGTAATAATAATATATACAAAATATTAATAAAAATGAAATATGTATGAAAATATTATTTTAAGTGTATAAATAATAAAAATAAAATATTTAAGTATTTAAATATTATTTACAAGTTTATTGAAGAAAATAAATTATATTAAACCTAATAAACTATTTTTATGCCATAAAAATAATAAAAATAATAAAATAAAATGCAAAAAATTAAGAAAATATTTTTATGATTTTTCAATGTTTAGAAAAAATAAATAAAGTCAGAAAATATAAAAGAAATGAAAAAAATATGCAAAATAAAGAAAATGGGCCAAGGGGGTGCAGAAAGTAAACAGGGGGTGTGAAAAGAAGAAACAGCAAGCCCAAGCCCACTTCACTTCATCCTTGACCTTTGTCTTCTTCGCGCGCCTGGTTTCAGTTCAACCTGTATCTCTTGCATACGTGCATAAAAACGAAATCTTGCAACATGAAACTTGTAGCATTTTTAGACACAATTCCATTGATATAAAAAACATGACCTAACTCTCAAAGATCAAGAAGAATTTTATCACCCCTAATTTCTGACCTAAAATTTTCAGCAACTTCAACTATCAAATACTCCTAGCTCAATCAATATAAATGGAAGGTATGCATATGTATAGCTCAAGCACATTAAAGACTACATTTTTGCTTCACAAACCTAAGCCTAAGGATGTCTAAATAGAGAGATAGAAACTTGACAAATACCTTGTTCAGTTGAGTTTGGATAGGGAAATTTAGCAACTTTGAGTGAGGCCTGAAGGTCGTGTGAGCTTGCTTGAAGTTCCCTCAACCTTTCCCAATGCTCAGCTTGCCTTGAACTTGCCTGAATCTCTCTGTAGAAGTCAACCTACAAAGCTTCAAAATGAAAATGGTGATCCTCGAAACAGAGGTTACAGTTGCTGAACAAAGTCTTGGACAACTTAGGTGTGATGTAGGGAATGTGTTTGAAGTGGTTCCAAGCAAAACGCACGAGGCAATATGGAAATAGCTTGTGATTTACAGAGATGGCCCTGTTTTGGGAAGAAATGGTGATTTCTGTGTTTAAGGGTGTTTGAGAGGTTGAGCAATAGTGTTTTAGGCTTGTTACAATATGCTGAGATCGTCTAGAATACTGCCAAGGCTTGCTTTTATCAGATACACAAGTGGTGTGGACTTTTGCAAGTTTACTTGCTTTTGAAGAAAAGGTGGGAAGTGACAATGCCAAAGCCTGTACAGGATAGCTCAAGGCCTGAGGAGAGTTGGTACAAATTTCCTGGTATTTGTGGACTTTGTTTTCAGCAAAAGGTTAGGTCCATGGCTCAAGATAAACAAAGTTGCTAAAAGTATGCTTTATCAAAGTAGCATTGTAACCTTTATGCCATTTTTGGAATAATTCCTTGTGCAATGCTCCATAGCTCAGAACAAAGCCATTGTCCAATGTATTTGCATTTAATTTTGGAGTGTAAAAAGGATTAGAACCTTTAATGCAAGTACAAGCATGATTCAAACTGATTTGCAACTTGTAACATTGTGAAAAATGCCTTGGACAAAAGTGATAATTTGCCATTTTCAATTCTTCGATTCTCCCTAACCATAAATGATCTTGAAGAGTTCTTGGACATTTTGGAAAGCTTGTAACATGCTCTACAATCCAAATTTGAAATGCATTTTGATATTCCTCTTGGAACTAGGGGAAAAGTTTCCATGAAGTTAGGTCAAGAATCTGCCTAAACTAGGGCAAAATTTCACTAAGTTAAAAAGTTTTTGGACCCCTATTCACAAAATCATAACTTGAGATCCAAGCATCTTTTTGTAAAACTTTGTGAATCAAAGTTGTAGATTTTGTGGAGGACTACAACTTTCATGTTGGAAGTTTTCTTTGAATCCAATTGCATCATGGTGAAAAAGTTAGGAAAAATTGGGAAAAAAATAAGAAATTTTCATAACTTAGAAAATTTCTAAGTTATGAAAAATTTCAAACTTAAACCCTAATTTTCAAAATTAGGTTTCTTGGTGAACAAGTTTCATGTTTTGACACATCTTGGTGAAATATTACCCTTGGCACTTGATTTTGACCAAAAAGTCAAAGTTTGACTTTTCAGTGTACAGTTGATTTTTGATCAGTTGACTAGAAAATTCATCTGTCAATCCAATGCATTTGAGATCTTTTGAACCTTGTGATTAGGTAAAGATGGTTCCATTGAGTCCTTGAAACCATGCTTGAGCCCAATTTTCCATTGGCTAGGTTAAAAATTAGAAATTGCCCTTCTACAGTCAAAACCCTAAAAATGACCATTTTACCCTTTTGATGATCTGACCAGATTTCTTGAGGAGTTGTGGTCCAAACTTGATCAAATGGTTCATATGAGCCTAGAATGTTGATGTGGATCAAAAATTATGAGGTTTGACTGCAAATTGGCCACAATTGACTTTTTCCCCAATACAGTTGATTTTTAGGTCAACTGTCCAATTGACTGGTCCAAAATTTGATTCAAGGCTTGAAACTTGTTATGAGAAATATTAGAGGTCCAATATGAAGCATGAAAGTCAGATGAGGCATTGGAAGTCCAAAAATCCCTGTGCAAACTCAAACCCTAATTTCAAGTCATCAGTGCAAGATGAGGTCTTAAGCTGAGCAAACCCTAATCTGGTCTTGAGTCCAAGAAGTTTTGTGAGCAGAATCTTGATAAAATGATAGGGCAAATTTTGGGGTACAACAGCTGCCCCTGTTCAATCTTCTTGAACCTGAAGAGTTAGATTGGCGAGTTTGTCGTTCGTGACTCGAAGGTAAAAGATGATTGGACACTAGAGTGCCCGTAAATTTGCACTCGTCAAAATGTAGTTGAGGAAATGGGCTTAAAGATGACATTTGGAGATGTGATAGAATCTTGGTGTAGATGGGCTTAAAGATGCCATCCAAGAATGTTTGTTGAACTACAAGTTGTAAGTCAAAAGAATGAGTATCAGAATGGTGTCCGTATTTGGAACGTATCTGAACTATATCTGGAGACTGAATCTGTATGAGCAATGGAATGGCATCCGTGTCAGGAGCATATCTGATTTGTAACTGCACTTGAATCTGAATGAATAACAGAATGACTTCCGTGTCTGGAGTGTATCTGTATTGTATCTGAATCTGAAATTTGAATAAGCAACAGAATGGCATCCGTGTCTGGAGCGTATCTAGACTGTATCTTGAATAGGTGACAGAATTACTTCCATGTTTGGAGTGTATCTAAGCTGGGGAAAATCAGAATGAATGACAGAATGGCAACAGTGTCTGGAGCATATCTGGAATGTATCTGAAGTTGAGGTCTGAATGAGTAACATAATAACTTTCGTGTCTAGAGTGTATCCGTACTGTATATTGACTTTAAATTCTGAATGAGTAACAGAGTGACTTCCATGTCTGGAGTGTATCTGTACTGTATATGAATAAGAGATCTGAATGAGTAACAAAATGACTTTCGTGTCTGGAGTGTATCCGTACTGTATCTGAAATCTTTGAATATTTGTTAAAGATAGTCGTTAATCTTATCCTGAAAAGGGTAAAATGTTAGCTAAAACACAAAGTTATGTTGCATGAAAGTATGATGCAATAAAATGTGTTTTATCAATGTTTATGATATATGAGTGTAATGTATGTGCATGTAAGCTGATTCGCTGTATTGCTAAGGAAAATAAATCCTTGATAGTTGGGGATGATAAAACCCTTGACTGCTGCTGGGGAAAATAAATCCTTGACCACTGCTGGAGATTAAAAATCCTTGACAACTTCTATGGGGATGTGAGAATCCTTCGTGTCTTGAAGTTGGAGCATTGACAAAATCTGTTGTGAGAGCAATGTCAAATTGCTTGAGAAATCTGCTTGGGAAATCCAGAGAACTTTGATGACTTCTACTGGGGATTACTCAATGGGTATCCTTACTCGGCTTGGGATAGGGAAAACTCTGATGATTTCTGCGGGGAACTAAGAATGAGAATCTTCGATCTGCAGGGGAATAAAATTCTGACAAATTCATGCTGGGGAGTAATGAAGACTCTGGCAACTTCACTGGGGAATCAAGAATGAGAATCTTCATTCTGTTAGGGAGTAAAAACTTTGTGGGGAAGAAGGCTTACTGCTGGAGAGTAAGTTCAGGATTCTGGGGGAAAAAGCCTATTCCTGTTTAGAAAAAGCCCAGGAATTGGGGTTGTATGCCACTTTACTTGGGAATTATCCTAGGTTGGGGATAAAAGTTAACGTTTATCTGGTTGATTCTCAGACTTTAAGACAACTTGCCGGGGAATTTGTGGAAAAATTGAATGGTTCCCGCTGGGGATTGATAGTTGGAAATCTTGACTTGATTGGGGAAGAAGGTTTCATCTCTGTTGAGGGTCTGTAGTTCAAAGTTTTTACTCCGATGGGGATTGGGAGTTTGAAGTTTTAACTCTGATGGGAATTAAGGATTTGAAATTATAACTCCGCTGGGGATATGTATTTAAAGGTTTTGGCTCCGCTAGGGATCTAGATGATGTACTGTATGGGATTTCTCTTTGAATAACCTAAAGACGTTTTCCTATAATTTCAACCTGTCAGTAATTATTCTTTCCCATTTTGTTTATTTGTAAACAGTGATTATATTCAAATGCATATGCTCATTTAATAAATCATTGGACGTTTTCAAATAAAACATAATTGTAAAAAAGAAGAAAATGCAAATAGTCTTTTTTCCTGCACTTTGAAGTATCTTTATATTGACTTTGTATAAGTATTTTGTACAAAGGAGACGGACATCCTAGTAAGAGAACGTTGTCATAAAAATGAGAAAAATTTATACAAAGAAAGATGGCTATGTGTGAAAATTCCATGGGGTTCCCATTCTGCTATAGCCTTCGTAACTCTAAATATCTTGTCCATTCGTTGCTTCGTCCGAAGAAGATTGGATTGATCAGAAGCCCGGAGCTTGTTTGTGAAGAGATTGTCCTTAAAGTGATCCGACGAGACATAGTCATACGCTTTAATTCCCTAACTTTTTCCTGGACCGCCCTTTCGGGTTTTCGATCCACCGGGAAACCCATTTTTGCCCAAGTCGCCCTTTCGGGTTTTCAACTTGCCGGGTGTACAAATTTTTTGTTTATCCCTAATTTTTGCCTGAACCTCCCTTTCGGGTTTTCGATTCACCGGGATGCCCTTTTTTTGCCTAGGTGTGTCAACCTAGCGGGTCATTTATGCGTAGTATCTTTTGACTATGTCTGCATTCGCAGGGTGCGGCAGGTCGTCGCCATCCACGGTGGTTAAGATCATTGCCTTACCAGAAAAGATGTTTTTGATCACAAATGGTCCTTCGTAGGTAGGAGTCCATTTGCCCCTGGGATCACTTTGTGGCAAGATAATGCTCTTGATTACCAAATCCCTGACTTGATATGTCTGGCATCTGACTTTCTTGTTGAAAGCCTTGATCATTTTCTTTTTATACGTCTGACCGTGGCAAACAGCAGTAAGTCTCTTCTCGTCAATCAAGTTAAGTTGATCAAGCCGGGTCTAGATCCAATCTTCTTCACTGAACCCAACATCCTTCATGGTTCTCAAAGAGGGAATCTGAACCTCGATAGGTAAAAAAACTTCCATGCCATATACCAAGGAGTAGGGTGTTACCCCAGTTGATGTATGTGCCGTGGTACGGTACCCGTGCAGAGAAAACGGTAACATCTCATGCCAGTCCTTGTAGGTGACTGTCATCTTTTGTATGATCTTCTTGATGTTTTTGTTTGCAGCTTCGACAACACCGTTCATCTTTGGCCGGTAGGGAGATGAATTGTGATGTTGAATCTGGAACTGCTCGCACAAGGCGGTGATCATAGTGTTGTTAAGGTTTGTACCGTTGTTAGTGATAATTCTTTCGGGGATACCGTACCGGCAAATAAGGTTATGCTTGATGAAGCGGGCAACAACATTCTTTGTGACGGATGCGAAGGAAGCTGCTTCGGCCCACTTGGTAAAGTAATCAATGGCCACCAGGATGAAACGGTGTCGATTGGATGTTGTAGGCTTGATCTCTCCAATCATGCCGATTCCTCACATAGTAAATGGCCAAGGAGCTGTTAAGACATTGAGAGGAACTGGAGGTATATGTACCTTGTCCGCATAGATTTGACATTTGTGACAAGTCCTGGAATGTTGATAGCAGTCAGCTTCCATGGTAGACCAGTAATAGCCTGCCCGTAGAATCTTCTTAGCCATCGTATGTCCGCTAGAGTGAGTGCCAAAGGTACCATTGTGCAGTTCATCCATGATATGTTCAGCTTCAATCTTGTCCACACAACGGAGCAGAATGCAATCATGATTGCGCTTGTACAGGATACCATTGCTCAGGAAGAATTTGGCAGAGAATCTCCTCAAGAACTTTTTATCGTTGACTGAAGCTCCTTCAGGATATTCTTGGGCCTCGAGATACCTTTTGACTTCGTGAAACCAAGGTCAGTCCACTACTTCTTCGGTATTAATCTCGTGACAATGTGCAGGTTCGTCCATTCGCTCGATGGTGATTTGGGGAGCCTCATTATCCCAGTTAAGTTTAAACATGGATGGCATTGTAGCTAGAGCATCTGCTAGCTGATTTTCTTCTCGCGGTAAGTGCTCGAAGGTAATCTGCTCGAAATGTGGTAACAATGTCAAGACATGTTCTTTGTAAGGGATGAGGTTGGGATGCTTAGTGTCCCACTCTCCTTTGATCTGACTGTTGACCAAAGCTGAGTCTCCAAACACAACCAAAGATTTGATTCCTAGGTCTATTGCAGCCTTGAGACCAAAGATACAAGCTTCATACTCGGCCACGTTGTTGGTGCAGTTAAAGCAAAGTCGGGAAGTGAAAGGTGTATGGCAACCTTCTGGAGAGATGAGTACTGCACCGATACCGTTGCCAAGTGCATTGGAGGCCCCATCAAAGTACAGGGTCCATCGGGATCCTTGTTCAGGTCCGTCATATGGTCTAAAATCTTCAATATTGTCCAAGAACATGATGTCTTCGTCGGGGAAGTCAAATCTCATGGATTGGTAATCTTCGACAGCTTGATGGGCCAGATGATCGGCTAGCACACTCCCCTTTATAGCCTTTTGGGTCGTGTACTGTATATCGTATTCCGTTAGGATCATCTGCCATCTAGCTATTCTTCCAGATAAAGCAGGCTTCTCAAAGATGTACTTGATCGCATCCATCTTAGATAGTCAACATGTACTGCCTTAGTCGGCGAGCAGCCCATACCAAAGCGCAACAAGTTTTCTCGAGCAGTGAGTATTGGGTCTCACAGTCGGTAAACTTTTTTCTAAGGAGATAAATGATCGCACTAAATCGCACTATGTTTCTGACTCAAATATCACATGTTTTCCTTAGTTTTTATTATCATTTTCTCGTATTATGTTCCTTTTTCCTTTGTTTTCAGGATTCTTGTCATTTCAGAGCCTTCTGTGAAGAAACGAGCCAAAACGCCAAGAAATTAGGGTTTTTTCAAGATATTCTGCACTTATGGCGTTCAGCGCCGCGCCGGCTACAGGGAACGCGATGACGTGGCCCACTTTCACCCAGAGACCAACTGCCACGTTCCCACGATCTGGCAGTTCCAGCCACCGCGCCCGCGGCCACTGCCACCGCGCCCGCGGCTTTCACAAAAGTTTCCCGCTCAGAAGAAGTTGAGGGGCATGCTGGTCTTTACGCATCTCAAGGATCCTCTATAAATAGTTTTCGATTTTCATTTTTTAGTTTCATCCAAGCTTAGTACAATCTTAAGCCATATACTATCAGTTTCTGTAAAGTAATAATCTCTTCACATCGGGGAGTTATTGCGGTGTAGATTGAGTTGTAATCGAGTCTTGGAGCACTTTGGTTGAAGTTCATCATACCAGCCTTACCATTCCGCAGATTTGTATCAGATTCAAGTCTCCGACTGGAGCAAGGTTCTATTTTATTGCATTTCTTTACTTATAATTTCTCTTACCATAGTCTACATGTTTTATAGACTCTAAATGCTCTTACCATAGTCTACATGTTTTATAGACTCTAAATGCTCTTACCATAGTCTACACGTTTTATAGACTCGCACTCTTTTACTTACTCGCTCTTATCATAGTCTACACGTTTTATAGACTCTAAATGCTCTTACCATAGTCTACACGTTTTATAGACTCTAAATGCTCTTACCATAGTCTACACGTTTTATAGACTCGCACTCTTTTACTTACTCGCTCTTATCATAGTCTACACGTTTTATAGACTCGCACTTATTATGTCTGGATAAACTATAAAGGTTTGGATGTAATGATTGTCATCATGGTCGTGTTCCAATTATCATGCTAGTGAAAATACTCTGGGGATGTTTTGCTTTTAACTTAAGTCAATTATGTTTAAATGTTTATTGGGTAAGATCGAAAGCCGTCCAAACTAATGATACGACTTGATTATTATTTAACCAAACAAAAAGAGCGAAAGCCGTTGATTGGTTAAATAGGAATCATTGACCTTTTTAGAAAACGATTTTGAAACTATTTTCGGACGCGTTTGTAGGTTTGAAATCTGACTCTTGGTCAAAAGCCAAAAGTCTCTGTGATCGGTGGATCTGGAACTGACTGTTTAACGCTGGTTTCGCGAAATGTCGCGGAAGCAAGAGTCGCCACCGTCTTTTATTTTCTCCAAAGGGAAAGGACAAAAGCACAGAAAAATTCCTTTAAAGAGATTGCTCTCGGTTCGGGAGGTAGATTATAGAAAGGGAAGGTGTTAGCACCCTTTCTATCCATGGTTATCCATGGGCTCTTAGATACTTGCTCAATGTGTTTTCAAAATTGTTTGCTTGCTTTTCAATGTGGGTTTTAAAAGTTTCTTTGAAAAATTTCAGTTCGACTCATACGTCAGAGTGTTTGAAAAAATTTGCTTTGAAAGCTTTTGAAAAAAAAGTGTTGGTGTGAAAAGTCTTTTGATTTGTTTGAAATTAGAGCAAGTATCCTTGAGAACCTACCTACCCTAAGGAATTCTTCTGTGTAGATATCCTTTAAAGTAGTGCCATCCCACCATTGAGAGGTAGGTAGCACCACCGTTGGAGGTGTTCGGGTCAATTCGATGTTCGGGACGTGGTGATCACCGGAGCAATGGGAAGACACCTTAGAAGCTACCCTCATGCCAGGTTCCCGGATCATGAGGACTTACTAAGACATCCTCTACTCGACGATCACCTTTCGAAAGGCAACAGTGAGGCGTACCCTAGGGGTGGTGTGTGCGAATTGTGTGTCATGTTTCAGTTATTTGTCTTGTCATGTTTGTTGTGATCTATGCTTGATTTTAATTAAGACATTCATTCTTGCATGCTTTTTAACAGTTATAAAGTTTGCGAAAAAGTAAATTCTAAGGCTATTACAAATGGCGCGGGTCCACATCGCCAAAATTAAACCGGACCCGATTTAGCGGAAAAATAAATAAAGCAATAAAAAAGTGCGAGAAATAAAATTGTTACAAGGCTGAGGGACAATTACATAATTATAATAAGCAATAAAGTAAATGCGCGAAATAAAATAATTAAAACAATGGGCGTTGGACCCTTTTGCAAAAATATTAAATTAATAAGGAAATAAAATAAAAAATGAAAAATTAAATGTTTTTGGTATTTTTGTGTTTTTTAAGATTTAAAAGAAAGAATAATTAATTAAAATTAAAATGAAGCGTCAAACCCTAATTCTAATGTTTTTTAAGTTTATTATGAAAATATTGAATTTTTGACCTAATTTAAACCTAAATTATATTTATGTACAATTAATTATAAAAATAAAATAAATAAATAAATAGTGTTGTGATAAAAAAAAGAAAATTTAAAAGGTATAAAAATTATCAATTAACCTAATTCTATATTTTTTTGGATTTTATTAAAAGGAATTAAAGTAAAAAACCTAATTAAACTAAATAATTTACATATTAACTTATTAAAAAAAATAAAATAATTATTAACTTTTTTGTCTTTTTCTGAATTTATGATGTTTTTGTATTTTGTTAAAAAATAATTAAGTAAATAAACAATAATTAAAATAATTATAACAAGAATAAAAAAATAAATAAACAAAAATAGTGAAGGCAAACCAGGGGGGGGGGGGGTAGCCCCAAAATTGGAGGTAAGGCCTAGCATTCTGGCCCATTAACATTGAAATCCACTTGACTTTTCAGTTCACGTGCCAATGCGTTGACCATAGTGTATCATGTGCCTTGAATCTGAGCCCTTTGATTGATCTACTGGGACGCGTGGACGATGAGTTTTGAGTGTGCATGATGCGTCTTAGGATTGTGCCTGCATATGATTACCAATGAAAAAAATAGTAACGAAATTACTCAGACCTGGGATTCGAACCCAGGTCTTGGACCATGCAAAGGAACACACCTGCCACTGAAGCACTTGAGTTATTTTTAATATATAATAAACGACAAATATTATAAGAAGAAAACGTCAATGCCCTTGGAAATTCGCGCGAAATTTGAACTGGCCTATCCCCATGTGACACGACTTTGTCTTCTCCACCATCCCTGTAAAACAAAACATATAGGCAACGGTTTATGTTGCGTTTTCTTAGGCTAGCTACGCGAAAATAGCGATTAAGCCTATGAGGTCAATAAATTGATCGCGAGGGTCGATCTTTGTTCGTTTGGGCGTGATGATTCCAATGGTGATACTCAAGAATCCTGATTTTGCCTTGGCTGGAAAGCCCCAAATGGAAAGACCTGCAAACCCTAGAAACTGGCCATGGCAGAATCTTATACACAGCACGATAATTCAATTAAATGCAATGGTTAGCTCTAGAAATTCATAAGGAACATAAATCCACAGTTAGAATGTCATGATAATGCTTAGAATTTAAAATACGATTGTCACTTTTTTGCTGTACAGGGGAGGTCCTCGTTACCAATTCTTTGCGTTTGGATTGATATTTTTGATTGACACACGTTCAGTGAAGCTTGAGGATGCTGATAGAACAAGAATTGAAGCTTGAATCGACCTAAAAACTAGTTTTCAGTATTGGCTTTCTTGGAGAATTTTTCAAGTTTGTATATGGTTTCTGAGCGCAGCTGAGAGTTGTCTAGCATTAGGGTTATCATCCTGAATATGTAGTGAGATGATTAGGTCAAGAAAACTGAACAAAATCCATGGCATTGATGATTTCACATATTTGATTTCTTCATATCTTTTCCATATCTTTTTCAAGTGTATTTGCTCTCAATTATGCCAATCAGCTCCAAATCTTTCCCCATTTGCATTCACACGAAATATTGAGTATCAAACATGCATAAAAAGATTTGTTTTCATTAGGTTTATATTTTTCATGCATTTTATTTAATTAAATGAATTATAAATGATAAAAAATCCAAATAAATAAATAAAAATGGAGAAAAACTTCCTTTTGGGCTTAATGGTCGTGCATAGGCTTGGCATGAAGAAACTTGGAAGAAAAATGGGCCCATTAGCAATTTTGGATCATTTGAAGTAAAGTTGACTTTCAAAAATTTCCAAATATTTCCCAACTTCCACAAGGCATAACTTGCTCAATTTTTAATCTTTTCACATGTTCTTGGACATTTTGGAAAGTTCTTTGAGTCCTCTAACCAATGTCTTTGGTCCCATGTCATTTTGATTTACCAATCTCAAGTTATGGCCTTTGACTTAAAGTCCCTTTTTGTTGACTTTTGAAAATGACCTATAATGTTGAAATTGATAACTTTTTGTGAGAGCATTTCTTGGACTTGAAGTATGAAGATGAGTTGTAGGAAATGTCTTTCTCTTCAAAATGAGCTTTGGATGGAATTTTTCTGATAATCCATGTGAAAGTTATGCCCTGGTCAATTTCAGTTGACTTTTTCAGCTGTCCAAATATAGTAACTTTTGCATCTTGATGATTTTCTGAGCCAAATTTTGAGAATCATGATCAAGCATTGATCAAATGATGTTTGTGGCTTCACACTGATATGTTGACCAAAAATTTGAACTTTTGACTGTCAAATGACCATTTTGCCCCTAGAGTTGACTGTAGTGCAATCTAGGGTTTTGACTGTGCAATTTTGAGCTGAATGCCTTGAAACTTGATATGAGGATACTTGACCATCTTTATAGGCATATGAGACTTGATTGGGCCTTTGAAAACTTCCTTTTCTTGATCAGAACCCAAACCCTAGTTTTGACTGTATGGGAAGCTGTTGAGCTGCACAACCCTTGGGGAATTTTGTGACCTTGACTTGACAAATCTTGGAGAATATGGGAGGGCAAATTTTGGGGTACAACAGTTGCCCCTGTTCAATCTTCTTAGACCTGAGGATGCAGATTGGCTGGCGTGCCTTTCGTAATCCGAAGGTAGAAGATGATTGGACACTAGAGTGCCCAGAAATTTGCGCTCACATAGTAGCAGTGATGGCGGAATGGGCTTATAGATGCCATTTAGAGATTGCTGGATAGGGTGATGGGCTTATAGACGCCATCTGGATGTTGATCGCGTAGGAGATTCCTTAGCGAGAACCTGCGTACCTGCAAAAGAAAAAATGAGTACCTGACACGTTGCAGGAGCTGATTTTAGATGCTTGGTATAGATATGTCCTGACTGGTTACAGGAGCTGAGTCTGGAGCTTCAAACGGCGATGAAAGAGCCAGAGATGGTTACTACCTTAGCATGAATGGTAAGAGAACCTTGGGCGACTTTAACTTCAACAACGCTCGTTGAGAAAAATCTTGGGTGTCTTTAACTTCAACAACGCTTGCTGAGAAAAATCTTGGGTGTCTTCTACTGGAATAAGAATCAAGGAGATCTTAGGGTCGATCTGAGTGAACCAGAGAGGCCTTTGACTGGGTAAGAATCAGGAAAATCTTAGGATCGATTTAACTGAACCGGTCTAGGTCTTGAAACATCTTCAACTGGATAAGTATCAGGGAGATCTTAGGGTCGATCTGACTGAACCAGAGAAGGCCTTGGACTGGGTAAGAATCAGGAAAATCTTAGGGTCGATTTAACTGAACCGGTCTAGGTCTTGAAACATCTTCAACTGGATAAGTATCAGGGAGATCTTAGGGTCGATCTGACTGAACCAGAGAAAGCCTTGGACTGGGTAAGAATCAGGAAAATCTTAGGGTCGATTTAACTGAACCGGTCTAGGTCTTGAAACATCTTCAACTGGATAAGTATCAGGGAGATCTTAGGGTCGATCTGACTGAACCAGAGAAAGCCTTGGGCTGGGTAAGAATCAGGAAAATCTTAGGGTCGATTTAATTGAACCGGTCTAGGTCTTGAAACATCTTCAACTGGATAAGTATCAGGGAGATCTTAGGGTCGATCTGACTGAACCAGAGAAGGCCTTGGACTGGGTAAGAATCAGGAAAATCTTAGGGTCGATTTAACTGAACCGGTCTAGGTCTTGAAACATCTTCAACTGGATAAGTATCAGGGAGATCTTAGGGTCGATCTGACTGAACCAGAGAAGGCCTTGGACTGGGTAAGAATCAGGAAAATCTTAGGGTCGATTTAACTGAACCGGTCTAGGTCTTGAAACATTTTCAACTGGATAAGTATCAGGGAGATCTTAGGGTCGATCTGACTGAACCAGAGAAGGCCTTGGACTGGGTAAGAATCAGGAAAATCTTAGGGTCGATTTAACTGAACCGGTCTAGGTCTTGAAACATCTTCAACTGGATAAGTATCAGGGAGATCTTAGGGTCGATCTGACTGAACCAGAGAAGGCCTTGGACTGGGTAAGAATCAGGGAAATCTTAGGGTCGATTTAACTGAACCGGTCTAGGTCTTGAAACATCTTCAACTGGATAAGCATCAGGGAGATCTTAGGGTCGATCTGACTGAACCAGAGAAGGCCTTTGACTGGATAAGCATCAGGAAAATCTTAGGGTCGATTTAACTGAACCGGTCTAGGTCTTGAAATGTGATTGAGACTTTAAACTGCATCTTTCCTGAAAGGTAAAAGTCAGTCATATGCAATGCATGATATGGATCAAGCAATGATGTTCTCAACATAAAGGAGATTTGTATGATGCAGTGCGTTATGCATGCTATGATGATGTATGTGAAGTTTTATGTATGTTTTCGTCTAGGAAAGTGAATCCTTGACGGGTGCCGGGAAGTTGCATCCTGGGCTGACATTGAAGAATAGATTTTGCTTCCGCTGGGATGATAACTGCAAGAATACCGGTAGGAGAAGATAACTCCGTTGAGGAATAAACTTGGCAAATGAAGAGTCTGCGGGGAGAAAAGATACTCTAGCGACTATGCTGGGGAGCGGTACTTTGTGGGGATAGAGATGCTTTGCTTGAATTATTGAGAATGACTTGCTGAGGATACCGTTGTTGTATGAGGTGTTGACGGACTTCGCTGGGGTAAGAAGACTTTGTCGACGACGCTCTTTCCATGGCTTTTGGCTGAGGATAACCCAGTTATATCCTGTTAAGGAAATAACTCTTTAAATAAAGCCGGACGACGCGTTCGTGCTCTTGTGAGGGTAAGCTTCCAGAATTTACTGGGGGTAAGCTTACTGCCTGGGGAGATATGAATTCCAACTTTCCTGGGGAAATTGGGTTGGACTGGACTCTTTGGGGAAGTTTTGGACTGCGGGGAAGTGATTCCTTTGAACGTTGGTACGCCGCCGGGGAACAATCTGTAGACCAAGACTGCCGGGGATGCTTGTTAAGAATATATGTATTGCTGCTGGGGAATGTTTGAGATCTACGGGAGGATACTCAATTTCCTTGGGATTTGATACTCTGCTTGGAGAAGGATGCACTGACTGCTGACTTACTCTCTGGGGAATTGAGACATGTTGGTTATGTTCTTTAGCTGAGGTTACCTTGGTACCTTTGGAGGACATAACAATTAGCTTGCTTAGACAGCTCATCATTGCCCCTGCTTCTGAGGTGGGAGAGGAAGACCTGTGAGGTACCGGTAGTTGTTGAGGGTCAAACCTTCTTCTGGTAGGCAGGTGACAAGATAACAGGACATAGTCGTACGCTTTAATCCCTAACTTTTGCCTGGACCGCCCTTTCGGGTTTTCAGTCCACCGGGATACCCATTTTTGCTCAAGCCGCCTTTTCAGGTTTTCGACTTGCCGGGTGTACAGATTTTTTCATTTCGTCCCTTCATTTTGCCCGAACCCTTTTGGTTCGCCGGGAAGCCCTTATTTTTGCCTAGGTGTGTCAACCTAGCGGGTCTTTGATTTTGCGTAGTATTTTTCGACTATGTCCATGTTCTTAGAATGCAGGTAATTGCCCCTGTCAGAAGTGTTTTGTCATGCCATCAGAAGGTGTTTGATCAGGCAAGATTCGTTGCTGGAGTGCCCCAAGTGACTCAGGCGGAGATTTGCCCCAGGCTATTTGGCCTTTTGAGAGATTCTCTGGGTCTTGACTTCGCTGCCCCAGACGATGGACAATAGTCATGCCATGCCCCTTGATTGGAGATACTCTTGTTCATTAGATTTTCATCATGCGAATTTCTATGCTGTTCAAACAAAAAGTCATATGCAAACAGAATTATGTTAAAAATGCAAAGCTTATGTCTGTCTTGAAGATTTCGAAAATGCATTCTTTTTTCATAGAACAAGTGAATGTTTGTAAAACATGATGTCGACTCCGTATTTACCGTAGGCCTTCAGGAGTCAGGATACCTTTCGTAACAGTATGCTTTCGAACTAACCCGTGCTTCAGCTAGGACTTTTGAGGGTTATATCGTGGCCTGGTTCACGGTTTAAGAAACAAAGGATAAAGGCTCAAATTATTTGTACCCACCCGCTCTTCGTGATGTCCTCCAAACCTAAACTCAGTTGATCATACGTTAGACCTTGTTTGAGTCTTTGCTCTGATTTTCCGGCGATGGTTCAGATGCTGATAACTTGTTTTGAATAGGCAATCATTTTTGCTTTGGTTGAGGGTTTATGAGACCTCTTTCTTGATTTTGTTATCCCTTTCTTTTTTTGCCTGAACTGTTTCCTTTTCGGAATTACAGTCAGCGGGATGCCCCAGTTTGGTAAGTCTTCTTTATTGGTTTTGACTTTTTGGGCTTTTCATTTATGAATTTTGATGATGACTGCCTGTCCTTTTGATTGTTCTGAATCATTACTGTCTTTGTTCGTTTCGTAAAGATCTCTTCGGTGCCATTCGTCATGCACTTGGATCAACTTAGGGAACTACCCTGCCCCAGGTTATGATTAAGGGTTTTGATTTTCGAAAATAAAAACTCATGCTTCTTTGGCTCTGATGGGTTGACGAGGGATTATCATCCTTATAACTCCAGTGTTTAGGGGTTGAAACAATGCCTGTACCTCATCAGCGGGGTTTGTTCAAAAGCATCCTGTAATGATTGCGGTATCGTTTTCGTCATCCTCCCTCAAGAGGCTTAGAATTAACGAGAGTTGACATCAGAAAAAATATGAAAATAATTTGCGTATAGTGAATACGAATATATTGATTCAAAATAGACATAAGCGATGCATTAATGAAATAACAATGTTTTAACAATGAATAAATGTTTGAACAAAAGAAAATTGCAACTTGAACATTCGAATGAACAAAAGTTTCCTAGTCTCGGAGCTTGTCACTTTAACTGATGAGCCTTGGAGGAATGGTAGAAAAATTCAGCCTGTCCATCTTGTGTGAACTCCAATGCCCCTTCATCGATCAGGTCCTGGATTTTGTTCCTCAGCTCCCAACATTCATTGGTATCATGTCCTGGGCTAGCAGAGTGGTAGGCACACCTCTTATTGGGATCATAGGCAGGAGATGCTGTGTTGGGGTTCCGGGGATGAGCCCTTAATGTGATCAGATTCAACCTTAATAGGCGTTGCAAAGCTTGAAACAGCGACATGTTGAGCTGGGTGAATTGCCTCCTGGGCTTGTCTGGCTGAACTTGGCGAGGTTGGTGCTGAATTTGTGGCACTGGAGTCATTTGAGGAGCTTTCCCCTTATCCTCTTGTCTCGAGGATGATTGGATGATGAATGGCTTTTTACCCTTAGATGTTTGCCCCAGTAAGTTACCCTGAAGCAGTTGGTTGAAGAGAAACCAGAGCTCCTCTTGTCTTTGAACTAGGCAGTGAATGACATTCCTCTGTCCCAGCATCTGGGCTTTCATAGCATCCATCTCAGCTCGTAGGTGTTCCAACTTTTTATCCTCAGCATTGCCTCTGACGGAGGTCTCCGTGAGAAGTATCCTTAGCTCCTCCTGCCCCTTGGATAGATTCAGGAGGATTTCCCCGAACCGAGTCTCTTGAGCAAGAAAGTCCTGGTTGTCTTGTGGGCAAGCCATTGCTGAAATAAACAGCGAGAAGGGTGAGTGACCTGCAAAGAATAGGTATCTGTAATGCAATGATATGTATGATATGCATGCAATGTTTTCAAGGACCTCGCGGGGTAAACAAGAAAATTGGTTAAGATTTGAAACCGGTAGCTTGATTGAAAAAACTTCATATTTGTTGAGAATTCTTCTTCAAGGGTCAAAGGCTCACCATATCCAGTGGGTCATAGCCCCTGACAGCCTTGGCTAGGGAAACCTTCTTCCAGTGTCAAAGCTCACCATATCAAGTGGGTCATAGCCCCTGACAACTCGGGCTAGAGGAAAATAAATCCTCTTTGCCCCTTGCTGGATGTTTGATTTATCCTGGCCTGTATCATAAGCCCTTGAGATCCTTGAAATGGGTTAAGATGTATGCAATGGTATGATGTCATGATGCATGGGGTAATGTAGGTAACCCTGTTATGAGTCCTAATTAAGGACTAAAACAAACCCTTCAAGAAACTCGGTAAACCTTGTTATGAGTCCTAGTTAAGGACTAAAACAAAAACCTGCAAGAAACTTAGTAATCCTTGTTATGAGTCCTAGTTAAGGACTAAAACAAAAAAAAACTGCAAGAAACTTAGTAAGCCTTGTTATGAGTCCTAGTTAAGGATTATGAACAAAACCTGCAGGAAATTCAGTAAACCCTGTTATGAGTCCTAGTTAAGGACTATAAACAAAACCTGCAAGAAGTTCAGATGTCAGATAACCAGCATGCAAGTAGTCAAGTACGAAGGCACAAGAGTCACACAAGAGAAGCCCTTAGAGTTTAAGGCCAGCATGAGGTCTGGGTATTACCCTCTTGAAGTTGGTGGGTTCATACTTGTCCTATCAAAGTAACCGGGTTCTTAGAGGATCCCAATATCATTGACTACCCTCAATCGGTCATAACTCCAGCATCGCAATCTTTTCTTGCGGCCAGAACCATCACGAGAGTTTAGCCTCAATGGGCGTAGCATACTGCTACTGTTCTAATGGCCAAGTTGGGTCATTTAAGGTTCTAAGGTCTGTTGGTGCTTAATGACTCCTTGGAAGACCCATATTCTCCCCGTTTCAACACGAGGGATATCGGTACAGACCAAGGTGCCACACCAACGTAGCCACTGCTTCACCTGTGTCGGTCTACGCCGGACAGGTCCCTCACAGCTTATGCTACCTAAACAGGGTATCCCCAGATCCGGGTTAGGATCTATGTATCTCCGATGCAACCCACAATAGTAAAGCAAGCAAAACAATACAAGTGAAAACACAGTTATGACCTAGCCCTAAGGTACACCTCACTTTATAGTTTATCCCCAGCAGAGTCGCCAGTTCTGTGATCGGTGGATCTGGAACTGACTGTTTAACGCTGGTTTCGCGAAATGTCGCGGAAGCAAGAGTCGCCACCGTCTTTTATTTTCTCCAAAGGGAAAGGACAAAAGCACAGAAAAATTCCTTTAAAGAGATTGCTCTCGGTTCGGGAGGTAGATTATAGAAAGGGAAGGTGTTAGCACCCTTTCTATCCATGGTTATCCATGGGCTCTTAGATACTTGCTCAATGTGTTTTCAAAATTGTTTGCTTGCTTTTCAATGTGGGTTTTAAAAGTTTCTTTGAAAAATTTCAGTTCGACTCATACGTCAGAGTGTTTGAAAAAATTTGCTTTGAAAGCTTTTGAAAAAAAAGTGTTGGTGTGAAAAGTCTTTTGATTTGTTTGAAATTAGAGCAAGTATCCTTGAGAACCTACCTACCCTAAGGAATTCTTCTGTGTAGATATCCTTTAAAGTAGTGCCATCCCACCATTGAGAGGTAGGTAGCACCACCGTTGGAGGTGTTCGGGTCAATTCGATGTTCGGGACGTGGTGATCACCGGAGCAATGGGAAGACACCTTAGAAGCTACCCTCATGCCAGGTTCCCGGATCATGAGGACTTACTAAGACATCCTCTACTCGACGATCACCTTTCGAAAGGCAACAGTGAGGCGTACCCTAGGGGTGGTGTGTGCGAATTGTGTGTCATGTTTCAGTTATTTGTCTTGTCATGTTTGTTGTGATCTACGCTTGATTTTAATTAAGACATTCATTCTTGCATGCTTTTTAACAGTTATAAAGTTTGCGAAAAAGTAAATTCTAAGGCTATTACAAATGGCGCGGGTCCACATCGCCAAAATTAAACCGGACCCGATTTAGCGGAAAAATAAATAAAGCAATAAAAAAGTGCGAGAAATAAAATTGTTACAAGGCTGAGGGACAATTACATAATTATAATAAGCAATAAAGTAAATGCGCGAAATAAAATAATTAAAACAATGGGCGTTGGACCCTTTTGCAAAAATATTAAATTAATAAGGAAATAAAATAAAAAATGAAAAATTAAATGTTTTTGGTATTTTTGTGTTTTTTAAGATTTAAAAGAAAGAATAATTAATTAAAATTAAAATGAAGCGTCAAACCCTAATTCTAATGTTTTTTAAGTTTATTATGAAAATATTGAATTTTTGACCTAATTTAAACCTAAATTATATTTATGTACAATTAATTATAAAAATAAAATAAATAAATAAATAGTGTTGTGATAAAAAAAAGAAAATTTAAAAGGTATAAAAATTATCAATTAACCTAATTCTATATTTTTTTGGATTTTATTAAAAGGAATTAAAGTAAAAAACCTAATTAAACTAAATAATTTACATATTAACTTATTAAAAAAAATAAAATAATTATTAACTTTTTTGTCTTTTTCTGAATTTATGATGTTTTTGTATTTTGTTAAAAAATAATTAAGTAAATAAACAATAATTAAAATAATTATAACAAGAATAAAAAAATAAATAAACAAAAATAGTGAAGGCAAACCAGGGGGGGGGGGGGGGGGGTAGCCCCAAAATTGGAGGTAAGGCCTAGCATTCTGGCCCATTAACATTGAAATCCACTTGACTTTTCAGTTCACGTGCCAATGCGTTGACCATAGTGTATCATGTGCCTTGAATCTGAGCCCTTTGATTGATCTACTGGGACGCGTGGACGATGAGTTTTGAGTGTGCATGATGCGTCTTAGGATTGTGCCTGCATATGATTACCAATGAAAAAAATAGTAACGAAATTACTCAGACCTGGGATTCGAACCCAGGTCTTGGACCATGCAAAGGAACACACCTGCCACTGAAGCACTTGAGTTATTTTTAATATATAATAAACGACAAATATTATAAGAAGAAAACGTCAATGCCCTTGGAAATTCGCGCGGAATTTGAACTGGCCTATCCCCATGTGACACGACTTTGTCTTCTCCACCATCCCTGTAAAACAAAACATATAGGCAACGGTTTATGTTGCGTTTTCTTAGGCTAGCTACGCGAAAATAGCGATTAAGCCTATGAGGTCAATAAATTGATCGCGAGGGTCGATCTTTGTTCGTTTGGGCGTGATGATTCCAATGGTGATACTCAAGAATCCTGATTTTGCCTTGGCTGGAAAGCCCCAAATGGAAAGACCTGCAAACCCTAGAAACTGGCCATGGCAGAATCTTATACACAGCACGATAATTCAATTAAATGCAATGGTTAGCTCTAGAAATTCATAAGGAACATAAATCCACAGTTAGAATGTCATGATAATGCTTAGAATTTAAAATACGATTGTCACTTTTTTGCTGTACAGGGGAGGTCCTCGTTACCAATTCTTTGCGTTTGGATTGATGTTTTTGATTGACACACGTTCAGTGAAGCTTGAGGATGCTGATAGAACAAGAATTGAAG
This sequence comes from Vicia faba, assembly GCA_948472305.1. NCBI lineage: Eukaryota > Viridiplantae > Streptophyta > Magnoliopsida > Fabales > Fabaceae > Vicia > Vicia faba. The sequence goes on from CATIWC010001133.1 coordinate 368,901, forward strand.
CTTGAATCGACCTAAAAACTAGTTTTCAGTATTGGCTTTCTTGGAGAATTTTTCAAGTTTGTATATGGTTTCTGAGCGCAGCTGAGAGTTGTCTAGCATTAGGGTTATCATCCTGAATATGTAGTGAGATGATTAGGTCAAGAAAACTGAACAAAATCCATGGCATTGATGATTTCACATATTTGATTTCTTCATATCTTTTCCATATCTTTTTCAAGTGTATTTGCTCTCAATTATGCCAATCAGCTCCAAATCTTTCCCCATTTGCATTCACACGAAATATTGAGTATCAAACATGCATAAAAAGATTTGTTTTCATTAGGTTTATATTTTTCATGCATTTTATTTAATTAAATGAATTATAAATGATAAAAAATCCAAATAAATAAATAAAAATGGAGAAAAACTTCCTTTTGGGCTTAATGGTCGTGCATAGGCTTGGCATGAAGAAACTTGGAAGAAAAATGGGCCCATTAGCAATTTTGGATCATTTGAAGTAAAGTTGACTTTCAAAAATTTCCAAAACTTTCCCAACTTCCACAAGGCATAACTTGCTCAATTTTTAAGCTTTTCACATGTTCTTGGACATTTTGGAAAGGTCTTTGAGTCCTCTAACCAATGTCTTTGGTCCCATGTCATTTTGATTTACCAATCTCAAGTTATGGCCTTTGACTTAAAGTCCCTTTTTGTTGACTTTTGAAAATGACCTATAATGTTGAAATTGATAACTTTTTGTGAGAGCATTTCTTGGACTTGAAGTATGAAGATGAGTTGTAGGAAATGTCTTTCTCTTCAAAATGAGCTTTGGATGGAATTTTTCTGATAATCCATGTGAAAGTTATGCCCTGGTCAATTTCAGTTGACTTTTTCAGCTGTCCAAATATAGTAACTTTTGCATCTTGATGATTTTCTGAGCCAAATTTTGAGAATCATGATCAAGCATTGATCAAATTATGTTTGTGGCTTCACACTGATATGTTGACCAAAAATTTGAACTTTTGACTGTCAAATGACCATTTTGCCCCTACAGTTGACTGTAGTGCAATCTAGGGTTTTGACTGTGCAATTTTGAGCTGAATGCCTTGAAACTTGATATGAGGATACTTGACCATCTTTATAGGAATATGAGACTTGATTGGGCCTTTGAAAACTTCCTTTTCTTGATCAGAACCCAAACCCTAGTTTTGACTGTATGGGAAGCTGTTGAGCTGCACAACCCTTGGGGAATTTTGTGACCTTGACTTGACAAATCTTGGAGAATATGGGAGGGCAAATTTTGGGGTACAACAGTCTCTTTAAGTTAATCTTTCCAAGTAAAATTACTTTTCTGTTAAGTCAAAACTATCAATTTCTTAAAAATAGGTTTACCTCTTTAACGCGGAAGGCACCCTTTATATGTGACAATAAAGGAATTTAATTTAAAGAGTAAATTCGGTTCTTAGTAGTCAAAAGCTACAAGTTCCTGTTAAATTGATTCTTTGCTATCAATAGAAAATACTGCCCCATAAGTAGTTTCATCTACGCATGACCGGACCAATATCTGATTACATGATTTACATTCCAACATGTCTTTTAAACTGTTATTTACCTCGCTCATTTACTTTGTTGCACTGCACTCACATCAATATTCTTGTTCACCTTAGATAAGCACCTTAGCAATAGAGTTGATAGATTGACAATTGGTCTCTGTGGTTCGATAATCTTATATATTACTTCGATAGGCTGTGCACTTGCAGTACTATATTTAGGCTATACGTTACAGATCCCCATCAAGTTTTTGGCGCCGTTGCCGGGGACCAACTTCGTCAAATTTCGTACCCTATTGTTATCCCGTTTAGACTAAGGCTATTCTAGTCGGTAGATGCGTAGAAATCGTAGCACCGGTAACCTAATAGATCCTTTAGTAGAACCTGAACGTTACGCTCGTGCCCGTCTTTTTATACGCAAGATAAGAAGAGCTATGGCAGAAGATCGTAACCAAAGACCACTCAAGGAATTCGCCCAACCATCTAACGAGGAACCTAGTTCTAGTATAGTAAACCCTACTATAACTACCAACAACTTTGAACTAAAGCCCTCATTATTACAATTAGTACAACAAAACCAATTCGCTGGTCTCGCTACCGAGAACCCGAATCAACATTTAAAGGTATTTATCCAGTTAGCTGACACCCTTAAGGCAAATGGAGCCACACCCAAAGCCATCCGTTTAAGACTGTTTCCTTTTTCCCTTAGAGGTAAAGCTCACGACTGGTTAGACGCCCTTCCAGCTAACTCAATAACAACTTGGGAAGACCTTAGGAGAGCTTTTCTTGCGAGATATTTTCCACCAAGCAAGACCGATGTTCTTAGGAACCTGATCACTTGTTTCACCCAAAACCAAGGCGAATCACTTTTTGATGCCTGGGAGAGATATAAAGAACTTTTAAGAGCTTGTCCGCACCATGGCCTGGAGCAATGGTTAATCATACATACCTTCTATAATGGACTCCATTACAACACAAAGATGTCCATAGACGCTGCCGCTGGCGGAGCATTGATGAACAAACCTTACCCTGACGCTTGTGCCCTAATAGAGGACATGGCCCAAAACCACGCCCAGTGGGGATTAGAACGAGCGACAGTAGAGAAAAAGGAGAGCCATGGAGGAAAGCATGAGGTAAGTTGCATGGACATGATTAATGCCAAGATGGACGCCCTAGCTTTGAGAGTCGAGAACATGTCTCAAAACCCAACCACAGTAACAGCAATCCAATCAGAATGCGAACTCTGTGGAACTCAAGGACATCAAACTGTTGACTGTAACCTTTTGAGCGAATCTAGCTCAGACCAAGTTAACTATACCCAAGGGAACCCTTTCTCGAATACCTTCAATCCTGGATGGAGGAACCACCCGAATTTCTCTTACAAAAACAATAACCCTATCCAAAATCCCGGACCTTCGAGACCTCAAGGATTCCAAACGCAAAAACAAAACCAACCTATGCAAATAGTGCCCCCAAGACCAAACCTTAAAGAAACCATAGACACCTTTATTCAGACTCAAACTCAGCAAAATAAGGAGTTTATGAACCAACACATTCACACGAACGAACTAGTTACTCAACTGGCAACCAAGTTTGACCAGATGATAACCCACACCAAAATGCTTGAGACTCAGACTTCCCAAGTAGCACAAAACACCTCTGTACAAGTTGCACCTGGAGGACAATTTCCTGGACAAACTCAACCAAATCGAAAAGGCCAAGCAAATTCTATCACCTTAAGAAGTGGAACTGCTTATGAAGGGCCTAGAAATCCTAACTTAAGCACATCAGAAAAACCTATGGAAGATGCTACACCTAAAGACCAGGTAGAGGAACCAGAGAAACCAGAAAAGCAATCAAAACCAGAAGTAGGGAATAACACTCAACAACCTTATAAACCACCTATTCCGTTCCCACAGAGGCTGAAAAACACCAAAGTAGAAAACCAGTACCAAAAGTTTATTAAGGTAATAGAGAAACTCCATGTAGAGATTCCTTTTACTGAAGCTATAACCCAGATACCATCATATGCTAAGTTCTTGAAAGATATTTTGACCAATAAACAGCGACTCGATGATCCCAAGCCTTTAGAATGTCATTCTATATCCGAAAATAAACTCGCCAAGAAAGATAAAGACCCTGGAAGTTTTTCTATCCCTTGCATCCTAGGTAACCATATGATAGACAAAGCATTTTTAGACTTAGGAGCAAGCGTAAGTCTGATGCCTCTGGCCGTCTGTAAGAGGTTAAAATTAGGAGAACTTCAACCTACTAAGATGTCCTTACAACTAGCTGATAGATCTGTCAAATATCCCATGGGTATTTTAGAAGACATACCTGTCAAGATTGGTCAGTTGTACATTCCGACCGACTTCGTCGTAATGGATATTAAAGAAGATGAAGACATCTCAATCCTCTTAGGAAGACCATTCCTATCGACCGCCGGAGCTATAATAGATGTTAAGAAAGGGAAACTGACTTTCGAGGTAGGAGATGAAAAGATTGAGTTCATTTTATCAAAGTTTCTAATGGCACCAGTGATAGGAGATGCGTGTTATGCCATCGACGTCATTGACGAATGTGTAAATGAGCTCGAACAAAACAAATCTTTAATCAAATTACCATCAACCCCTATTTTAGAGGATGACGGATTTAAGAGTATCGAACCGTACATTGACGACAACCTTTTCGAATGCTTAGCTCTTACCCCTGACCTTATGCCGCGTACTGAGAAACCCACTATAGAACTTAAGGAACTACCCAAGAATCTAAGATATGAGTTTTTGGATGAGGAGATGAATAGACCTGTTATAATTAGCGCCGCTCTAAACCAAATAGAAACAAATCAACTCTTAGATACCTTGCGAAAATATCCCTCAGCTTTAGGGTATAAAGTTTCAGATTTAAAAGGTATAAGCCCATCCGTATGCATGCATCGGATTATGCTAGAAGAAGATTCAAAACCCTCAAGAGAACATCAAAGAAGAATAAACCCTATCATGAGTGATGTAGTCAAGAAAGAAGTTCTTAAGTTATTAGAAGCTGGTATCATATACCAAATTTCGGATAGTGAATGGGTAAGCCCAGTCCATGTGGTACCCAAGAAAGGAGGTATCACTGTTATGGAAAACGAGAAAGGTGAGCATGTGGCAAAACGAACAGAAGGAGGATGGCGTATGTGTATAGATTACAGAAAGTTGAATAAGGCAACGAGAAAAGACCATTTCCCTCTCCCATTTATAGATCAGATGCTTGAACGTCTAGCAAGACACTCATATTTCTGCTATCTTGATGGGTATTCGGGGTTTTTCCAAATCCCTATTCACCCAGAGGACCAAGAAAAAACCACATTTACTTGCCCTTATGGAACATTCGCTTATAGACGAATGCCCTTTGGACTCTGTAATGCACCTGCCACTTTCCAACGTTGTATGATGTCAATTTTCGCAGACTACCTAGATGGAATTATGGAAGTATTTATGGACGATTTTTCAGTGTTTGGGTTTGATTTCAAAAACTGCCTCTCAAACTTAGAGAAAATCTTAAAAAGATGTGTGGAAGTAAACCTTGTGTTGAATTGGGAAAAGTGCCACTTTATGGTAAATGAAGGGATAGTCTTGGGACACATTATTTCTGAAAGAGGTATAGAAGTTGATAAGGCCAAGATAGAAGTTATAGAAAACCTAAACCCACCTAAGACCGTTAGGGAAGTAAGAAGTTTTCTAGGACATGCCGGGTTCTACCGACGTTTCATCAAGAATTTTTCCGGAATAACAAAACCTTTAACTAACTTATTGATGAAGGATGTCGAGTTTGAATTCGACCAAAAATGTCTTGAGGCCTTTGAAGTTTTAAAGCAAGCTCTTATTTCAGCACCTATCATAAGACCACCTGATTGGACACAACCCTTTGAAATCATGTGCGATGCTAGTGATTTCGCTGTAGGAGCTGTACTAGGGCAAAGAAAAGACAAGAAACTGCATGCTATTTACTACGCTAGTAGAACACTAGACGCTGCCCAGCTAAATTATACAACCACAGAAAAGGAATTGCTAGCCGTAGTTTTTTCTATTGATAAATTTCGATCTTATATGGTGGGAGCAAAAATAATAGTATACACAGATCATGCAGCAATCCGGTACTTGTTAAGTAAGAAAGATGCTAAGCCTAGATTGCTCAGATGGGTTCTTTTACTCCAAGAATTTGACTTGGATATTAAGGATAAAAAAGGAGCTGAAAACTTAGTAGCTGATCATCTCTCTAGGTTAGAACACCTTAAACCTGAACTTATACCTATAGACGATCACTCTACTTATGAAAGATTAATAGTTGGGATAAACTCAACTGAAGAAGAGACCTATGAGGAAATCTCAACCTTGAACAACATACCATGGTACGCAGATATTGTGAATTATCTGGCCGCTGATATCATACCCCCTGACTTAAGCTACCAACAGAAGAAGAAGTTTTTTTGTGATGTTAAACACTTCTTTTGGGATGAACCCCTCCTATTCAAAAGAGGAATAGATAATATATTCAGACGATGTGTGTCGGAAGAAGAAGTAGGCAACGTCATTAAACATTGTCATGCTGCACCTTATGGTGGACATGCAAGCACATCTAAAACATGCGCCAAAATATTTCAAGCAGGTTTTTATTGGCCTACTGTATGGCGCGATGTCCACACTTACATTACAAAATGTGACCGATGCCAACGCACTGGGAACATCTCAAGACGTGATGAAATGCCTTTAAGTAACATCCAAGAAGTGGAAATATTTGATGTCTGGGGTATAGATTTCATGGGACCTTTTCCTTCCTCAATGGGTAACAAGTATATCCTAGTAGCTGTCGATTATGTCTCAAAGTGGATAGAAGTTGTTGCATCACCCACAAACGATACCAAGGTAGTTATCAAACTGTTTAAGAATATTATTTTTCCTAGGTTTGGAACCCCGAGGTTAGTCATAAGTGATGGAGGATCGCATTTTATATCTAAGATATTTGACAAGCTTCTAAGCAAATACGGAGTAAAACATAGAGTAGCAACACCATATCACCCGCAAACCAGTGGCCAAGTAGAAGTATCGAATAGGGAGATTAAGCAGATCCTAGAGAAAACCGTATCATTATCCAGAAAAGACTGGTCTGGAAAACTTAAAGACGCCTTATGGGCTTATAGAACGGCTTATAAAACCCCTATTGGAACAACTCCTTATCAATTGGTTTACAGAACCTGTCATTTACCCTTCGAACTAGAACATAAAGCCTATTGGGCCATTAAATCCTTGAATCTAGATTACCTAAAAGCCGGAGAAAAACGTATCCTGGTCATTCACAAGCTGGAAGAGCTTCGCTTGAATGCCTATGAGAATGCCATCATATATAAGGAAAGAACCAAGATGTGGCATGATAAAAAAATCATCAAGAAAGATTTCAACATTGGTGACCCTGTTCTCCTATTTAACTCAAGGTTACGACTTTTTCCTGGTAAGCTTCGTTCAAGATGGACAGGTCCATTTGAAGTGTCAAAAGTTCTAAAGTCTGGAGCAGTAGAAATCAAAAACAATTCATGCGCTCCATTTGTGGTAAATGGACAAAGACTGAAGCTATACAAAGGAGGCGATTTTCCTGTTGACTACTCTAGTCATATTCTTATAGACCCACCAATACCCACATAAAGTAAGATCTAATCGTCAAGCTAAAGACGTTAAACAAGCGCTGCATGGGAGGCAACCCATGGTTTATTCTTAATTTTATTTTATTTTATTAATTTATATATGTTTTATCTGGACTAATTTCTTGTGTTTATATTTTCAGGATGCATTACCCCGATGGTATGGTTATGATTTTCAGGGATGAAGCACAAAAAGCCCGATTTGCTACCTTATCTGCTAGACCTATGGTACCCACTAGGTACCCCAATCAGAGCTGCATGGAGGCACTCGGGATTGAGCCAAGTATTAGGTATCTGTGCAACCAACTTGGTTGGGATTATTATGCTGATGATGTCCACAAAACCTACAGGAACCTTACTCTGGAGTTTCTTACCTCTGTGGATTATAACCCATGGGTGGGTGAAGGAGATGAGCGAGGATGCCTAAGTTTCAGATTGTTTGGTATCGAGTATACCCTGACCATCAAAGAATTTGGGGATTTGCTTGGTTTCCAAACTGGACCGACCGCTATCACTGAGTTACCATTGAGTTACTATATGGACAGAGATATTGATAAATTTTGGCAGGACATTACTGATGGAGCCAGCCTTGACCCCTCTACCCAGCTGTCCAGGAAGATCCATAACCCGGCTTTCCGATACTTCGAGATGATTCTGTGCCACACTTTCTTTGGGAGGAGTTACTGTGACCACTTAGTCACCGCTGAGGAGATCCTTTTCCTATACTGTGCCAGTCAGTCCATACCTATAGCTAGTGGAGGTTTTCTGATAGAGAGCCTCGAGCAGACTGCTCGATCCGCTGTAGGACTCATTCATTCCGGAGGGAATGTGACACAGATAGCTTCTGCTTTGGGTTTGGACAGTATGATAGCACAGCTGACCCCATACTGTGGATATACTTTCCTGGATTTAGACTTTTGCATGGATCGTGGGCTCATGAGGAGGGCCTCTTTCCACCCATATCAGTACAGATTGCTCATCGATGACCAGACAGTTTACACCTTCACACTGCCAGACCCTCAGATGACTTGTGTTTCCAACCCTGCTAATTGGAACTATTCTGTAGAAGGTTGGGGTGAGATATCAGAGTATGCCCCAGAATATACTCCTGCTTCCGAAGATCCCACTCCAGAATACACTCCTGCTTCCGAAGATCCTACTCCTGAATACACTCCTGCTCCCGAGGACTCTACTCCAGATCACACATCCCGACCCGAGGTTACACGCACTACTGTTCTTACTAATAACCTCAGCTTGCAGGAACCTGATATTCGCACTCTGTTGACTGTTATGCGCACTGAGATAGCCACTCTCCGCAATGAGGTGGCTGACCTTCATTTACAGTTGGAACTGAATGATGTTACCTTTGCTGGTGAGTTAGATGAATTAGCTCACGAGGTGGCAGAGATTCGACGCCAGCTGACTGAGCTGCGTGGCCCAGACACTCCTGCAGAGCATCCTCCCGGTTGGCGATAGATCTGTGTTATTCACAAGATCTCTAGTTCTAGTATTATTAGTATTATGTTGATTTCCTTTTCAGACTCATTTTTATTTGCATTATCTGTTTCCTGCATTATTAATAACTATTTTGGTGACCCGATGTCCGTACCTATATATATATATATATATATATATATATATATATATATATATATATATATATATATATATATATGCATATGTGTTTTTTTCTCTATATATATCTTTCATTTACTAATGTTTTTGTTTTTCTGGTCACCATAATGAAAATTTTGATATAAAAATAAATAAATATACATGTATATATGTATTCACATACATATATGCACGTTCGTAAGAAAACTAGGTACACCTCCAAAAATTGAAGCTAATGGCAAGGAAGGAAAAGCCCAATGGAAAGGAAGCAAGCCCGGCCCAACTCGGCTCGCCCTGACCGCGCCCGCGGTGATCCCTGTCGCGCCCACGGTGACGTAACGGTCACCTAACGGCTAGTGGCTCGGTTTTCCCCCCATTTTGCCTCTTTTTCCACTTCCAATCCCATTTTCTTCCATTCTTAACCCCCCATAACTTCCTTTATTATCCATACCTACCCCACTACATTTATTCCCATCATAAATATTCATCAACCACCATTTTTCTTCACTACCTATAAATACCCCCACTATTTCATTTTCTTCCTCACACCTTCACTACTTCTACATCCCATTCTTTCTCTTTATATTCATCCACAAGAAAATCCTATGGAGTATCACGGCTACATTTTGCGAGATGGCCAACCCGGAGAAAGACAACAAAAGCGGCTTGAGAAATTGCTGACAACACCAATACACTCTACCAGGTATATCGATGAAAACTGTCTATATTCATTAGGTATATACCGTAGTGTATTTTTCCTTCTCGACAAACTAGACATGCATGATATTTTTGCTACTCAAGCACCAACCTACCCTAGGCTGACGTTCGAATTTTTGAGTTCTTTAATTTATAACGTCTCTCCTAACACTGCTAGCGCCGTAGGTGGAGTAAAATTTAGAATGTTTAATGTTGAATATGACTACTCCACTGACGGTCTAGCTGCCATGTTAGGATGGCCTTATGGGGATGGTGCCGTTTGTGAAGCACCTTTAGACACGGATTGGGCATTTGAAGCATTTTGGGCCAGGATTACTAAACAAAATGCAACATCTTTTGATGGCCTACTTGCTTCTCATATCCACAATCCTGCCCTTCGTGTTTTTAGATTTCTTTTAGCATCCACCATCTTTGCTCAGGAAAACCCAAACAAGGTGAATGCTAAAGAATTAATTATCATGCAGAGCTGCCTCACAGACACCAAAGTTAATCCAGTCCCATTTATGATTGCCCACGTGCACCATGTTTTAAGAAAAGGTGGGCCGATTTCCTTTGGTGGACTGATTACTACTATTGCCCGTGCCATAGGATTGGATACAGAACTTGCCACCCTTGAGCCACTTCCTCCTCGTATTGCAAATCTTAAATTTTTAAAGGATATGCGTTTATGCAAGACGAGGAGGGAAGGTGGTTACTTCCTCATGGTTGGAGGTGCCGCTGTACCCAATGTTGTTATTCCTTGCACCCGTCGTACTGATATCAGATTTGAGCGTAACTGGACCTACGATCTCAACGCTCCTGCTTTTATTGGTCCGTTGCCCCCAAATCTACCTTTAAATAAGGGTAACAACACTGATGATGAGTACGATTTCCGTACGGAAGAACCACCCCACTTTTCACCACCACACACGACACCATCTACTTCTAACCCACATGCAGGTACAACTCCTAGTTTCCATGTCACTGAGGACATGTGGCGTGAGCATATGGCCCGAGAGGCCCAGAGGGACACCCTCCTTGCTACTTTGCAGCAATAGGAGACCGATAACATGGCCTTCATGCAAGCATCCCAACAGCAAAATGCTAGCTCTCTGCGCACTATTATGGAAAGTCAGCTGGCTTTCCAGAGAGAACAGCACCTTAACCAGACCACATACGCTCGTCACTTCCAATTGATGGAGGCAACCCAAGGCACCCTCATTGGTAGGACCCAAGAGCTACAAGCGGCAAATGCCGCCTTGACAGAGAGAATGGAGCAGCTAGTTTTGGACCGAGAGAGCCGCCGTCGCAGCCGTAGCCGCCGTTCCAGTCGTACCAACCAGGATAGTGAAGGTCCTAGTGGCCCCCACTAGCGTTTTCAGGTACCTCCTCCTACCTTATTTTGGAACATTGAGGACAATGTCCGATTTAAGTGTGGGAGGAGCATTTATCGCTTTTATTTCCCGTTTTTCCTGCTTTTATTTCCCTTCCGCATTTTTCCTTTTAGGTATGTTATATTCGTAGTTAATAAAATGCATGTGATAGGCGAGTCTTTCTGCGTAGTGTACCCTTTCATTTCCCCCACTTTTTAGCCTTACAAAATTTTTACAAAATCTTTTTCAAAGAATTGTGGTTGTTTTTAAGGATTTGGGCTATGAGACAGGTCCTAGATAGGGTCTATTTCTTGGGCGCTCACTTTTTGAAAAATTCGTTATCGTTTTAACACCGTAAGCCTTTTTGAACATTTAGATTAGATCCTTTCTTCCCAATATGCTATGATTTTGAATAAAACTGTACAAATAGGTCTTCAAGTAGTTTATCTTAGCAGTCAGCTCCGGCCTAAGCATGCTCTAAGTGTAGGATCGATGAATATAAGTGGATGATCTCTATTTTGCCTTAAAAGTTTATAAAATAAAGTATGAATACGACTACGAGTTGGGTGATCCTCACAAAGATTACTCAACTCAAGAAAGTTGTAAGCACTAATAAAAACAAAGAAAAAAAATATATATAAGGCACATCCGTTGTAGTTGGTCCAGAGGTATCTGGTGCTGGACTTGGTAGGGCGGACTACGGTCCGATCCCCCGCAACTGCAAATGGGTAAAATAAAAAGGGGTTAAACCAACTCTTGTACCAGAATCCCATCACTTGAGATCAGAGTCACTAACCGGTCACTACACCATGAGTATATACGGATAACGGGCTTAATGTGATTGCGCCTGAATGAAAAAGGACCTCGTACAAAAAGAAGTCTTAGCATAGTAAGGATATTAGGATCGATCTGTATACTTATGAGGTTTATGTCCGCATTTCTGCGAGTAGTGTAATTACGATACCCTTGGTTCAGATAGTTAGTGCCTGACAACACACCCTTACTCGAACTTAGAAGCCCTCTTTGCCCAAAACCTGTATACACCATAATTTTCTTTCATCTACTTCTAAGAGTTGTTGCTTGAGGACAAGCAAAGGTCTAAGCGTGGGAGGATTTGATCGCACTAAATCGCACTATGTTTCTGACTCAAATATCACATGTTTTCCTTAGTTTTTATTATCATTTTCTCGTATTATGTTCCTTTTTCCTTTGTTTTCAGGATTCTTGTCATTTCAGAGCCTTCTGTGAAGAAACGAGCCAAAACGCCAAGAAATTAGGGTTTTTTCAAGATATTTTGCACTTATGGCGTTCAGCGCCGCGCCGGCTACAGGGAACGCGATGACGTGGCCCACTTTCACCCAGAGACCAACTGCCACGTTCCCACGATCTGGCAGTTCCAGCCACCGCGCCCGCGGCCACTGCCACCGCGCCCGCGGCTTTCACAAAAGTTTCCCGCTCAGAAGAAGTTGAGGGGCATGCTGGTCTTTACGCATCTCAAGGATCCTCTATAAATAGTTTTCGATTTTCATTTTTTAGTTTCATCCAAGCTTAGTACAATCTTAAGCCATATACTATCAGTTTCTGTAAAGTAATAATCTCTTCACATCGGGGAGTTATTGCGGTGTAGATTGAGTTGTAATCGAGTCTTGGAGCACTTTGGTTGAAGTTCATCATACCAGCCTTACCATTCCGCAGATTTGTATCAGATTCAAGTCTCCGACTGGAGCAAGGTTCTATTTTATTGCATTTCTTTACTTATAATTGCTCTTACCATAGTCTACACGTTTTATAGACTCTAAATGCTCTTACCATAGTCTACACGTTTTATAGACTCTAAATGCTCTTACCATAGTCTACACGTTTTATAGACTCGCACTCTTTTACTTACTCGCTCTTATCATAGTCTACACGTTTTATAGACTCTAAATGCTCTTACCATAGTCTACACGTTTTATAGACTCTAAATGCTCTTACCATAGTCTACACGTTTTATAGACTCGCACTCTTTTACTTACTCGCTCTTATCATAGTCTACACGTTTTATAGACTCGCACTTATTATGTCTGGCTAAACTATAAAGGTTTGGATGTAATGATTGTCATCATGGTCGTGTTCCAATTATCATGCTAGTGAAAATACTATGGGGTTGCTTTTAACTTAAGTCAATTATGTTTAAATGTTTATTGGGTAAGATCGAAAGCCGTCCAAACTAATGATACGACTTGATTATTATTTAACCAAACAAAAAGAGCGAAAGCCGTTGATTGGTTAAATAGGAATCATTGACCTTTTTAGAAAACGATTTTGAAACTATTTTCGGACGCGTTTGTAGGTTTGAAATCTGACTCTTGGTCAAAAGCCAAAAGTCTCTTTAAGTTAATCTTTCCAAGTAAAATTACTTTTCTGTTAAGTCAAAACTATCAATTTCTTAAAAATAGGTTTACCTCTTTAACGCGGAAGGCACCCTTTATATGTGACAATAAAGGAATTTAATTTAAAGAGTAAATTCGGTTCTTAGTATTCAAAAGCTACAAGTTCCCGTTAAATTGATTCTTTGCTATCAATAGAAAATACTGCCCCATAAGTAGTTTCATCTACACATGACCGGACCAATATCTGATTACATGATTTACATTCCAACCTGTCTTTTAAACTGTTATTTACCTCGCTCATTTACTTTGTTGCACTGCACTCACATCAATATTCTTGTTCACCTTAGATAAGCACCTTAGCAATAGAGTTGATAGATTGACAATTGGTCTCTGTGGTTCGATAATCTTATATATTACTTCGATAGGCTGTGCACTTGCAGTACTATATTTAGGCTATACGTTACAGATCCCCATCAATAAATGGCATGCTCTTTTCGGCCAGATGATAACAAGAAAATATATCGTATAATTAACATACTTTTTACCGATTTTATATTCCATTAAGTCGTCTAACCCTCGATTATTTCGAGATTATTTGTCTTTTTACAGGTATAACACTTGTCGACTCAAACCAATGCAAAAGGACAACATGAAGAAAGATAGACGAAAAACAAAGAGAAAAAGAATAAAAAAATACAAAGTGTGGACTTCTGGATGCCTGACGGTCGTCACGCCCCTGTGACGGACGTAACACCCCACAACATAACCAAACGCTCGTCACACGCACCTGACGAACGTAAGACACCACTTCAGCGTGTGACGACCGTCACCCACCTGTGACGACCGTCACGCGCGTGAAGGAGGACGTTGCGCATAATGGAAGACGTGGGCGTAAAGGGCAGAATAATTCTTCCTCTTTCTACTGAACCTCCTATTTTATTGCCACAACTTCTACTGCTCCTGGAATTTCTCCATGAAGACTTCCTCAAGAATTCAAAATTAAAACTGCTGATTTTTCCTTCTATATATATGAATACCAAGGCACAGTCCAGGGGTCGAAGAATTTTACTCAGCAAATACTTATTTTATTTTTACAGTTATTTCCAAATTATTTTGTTTTGCAATTCTGCTTTCAATTCCCTGTAATTTTCATTCAAGCCTTAGTTTCCATTTTTTAAGTGTTAATTCTTCTTACAAGAATTAACACGAATTTCTACTGCAAGTCAAGCTTGAAGATTTGGATTACTGTATTACCTCAAGATTACTATAGCATCTGTAATTCCAGGTTTTTTATATTGCAATTATTATTTATTCGTTTTCTATAATATGCCAATTATTGCCATGAATTGTATTTTGAACTTTTTTACTGTCAAGTTAATTATGTCTGGCTAAATTATTAGTACCGGTATGTGACCGTAAGAACTGAAAGAATTCAATAAGACCTTGGCCAAAAATATTTATAAAACAATTTCTGGTTTCCAATTTCCAATATTAATTTAACTATCCTTGTCACGAGAGTGAGAGGTTAATTAACACGATTTTACCACGAGAGTGGGAAATTAATTAAGGCAAGAACCTGCATGCGAGAGCTGGGGTTCGACCCAGATAGTGGTAACGAAGCATTGATTTTTAAATACACGAGAGTGTTTTAATAAATTAATTAAATTCAAATTGTTTTCAAAAAGTGTTATTAAATTTAAAGTGCATCCACTAGGTTTAGTAGCATGACTTATTTCATAAACACGAGAGTGTATGTCTCAGGTTTTTAAACAATTAGCTTTTACCGAAATACTTTATAGGCCAAGCGATTCATTGAATTCCCTAAGTCCGATTATCACATACCGGTATAATTAGTACTATTACTTTTAAAACTAAACTGTCTACCCCAAATATCGAATATTCATCGCTTAGTTAGACAAAACTGTAGCATTAGATAGTATGCGATTGACACACAGTCTCTGTGGGTTCGATAATCTTTTAAAACTAGAACGACTAAACTGTATACTTGCAGTTAGTATCCCGATAGACTTATAAAGTCCCGATCAAGTTTTTGGCACCGTTGTCGGGGACTGGTAGTCAATTAATTACGATTCTTCTGTTGCGCGTTTAGACTAAGCAACAGACACCCTTTGTCGATTTGTATGCCAAGGACTCGCTCACAAGGCGAACCACTTGACAAACCGACGGACGAACCTGAACGCATTCTTTCCGTAAGACGTGCAGTCAGGGATTACTGTTTAACTCACGCTATTCCTTTACCCAAACCAGAAATCAAGATTGATTCTGAAACTGATTCTAATTCTTCCTCAGAAACCGAAACCAATCTAGAATTAGACATGGCCGAAGAACAAAGGACCCGTCCACTGAAGGAGTACGCAGCTCCATCACAACAAGAGCCCCATAACAACATTGTTGCTCCAGCAATAAACCGAAACGATTTCGAGTTAAAGTCGTCATTGATATCAGCTATCCAACAACGCCAATTCTCTGGAGATCCTTCTGAGGATCCGAATGAACACCTTACGAAATTCGTTCAATTTGCCGACACAGTTATAGCGAATGGTGTTAGTAAAGATGCTATTAGATTACGTCTTTTTCCTTTCTCACTAAGAGATAGAGCTTGGGCTTGGTTGCAATCCTTGCCATCCAATTCCGTCACTACATGGGAAGGACTGAAGATCGTATTCTTAGCACGATACTTTCCCCCAAGCAAGACCGCTGCACTAAGAGCCCAAATCAACGGATTTAGGCAGAAGGATACTGAATCACTATTCGATGCATGGGAGCGCTACAAAGATATGATGCGAATGTGCCCACATCACAGACTAGAAAAATGGCTGATAATCCACACGTTTTATAATGGACTCTTGTACAACACAAGACTATCTATAGATGCCGCCGCAGGTGGTACACTGATGGACAAGCCTTATGATGAAGCTAATCAACTCATTGAAAACATGGCTCAAAACCACTATCAGTGGGGAGGAGAAAGAACATCTGTGGAGAAAACTCAAACCAAAGGCGGGATGTACGAGATTAGTAGCCTAGATAAAGTTAATGCTAAGGTAGATGCTTTTACCCAAAAGATAGAAAGCTTGACCTTACCTCCTGCAGCTACCGTAGCTGCAGTTACCCCAAGCTGCGAAGTTTGTGGAGTACCCGGTCATATTGGAACCGAGTGTCAAATCCTAGCAGGAATAACGACTGATCAGGTAAATTACGCTCAAGGAAATCCTTATGCCAATACCTATAACCCTGGTTGGAAGAACCATCCTAATTTCTCGTACAAGAGCAATAACGCTTTATATGCACCTGGCCAAGCACCTGCTGTACCTCCAGGGTATCAAAAACCCTCCGGTAATGTTCCTAAGAAATCTAACCTTGAAATCCTAATGGAAAATTTTATCGCTAATCAAGCCCAACAAAACAAAGAATTCCTCAATCAAAACGTTCACACCGGTGAACAACTAAAGCTATTAGCAAACAAGGTAGATGCCCTAGCCACTCACAACAAAATGTTAGAAACCCAAATCTCCCAAGTAGCACAACACCAAGCTAGTTCTTCCGCACCTGCTGGGACATTTCCTGGACAGCCACAGCCTAATCCCAAAGGACATGCAAATGCTATTACATTAAGAAGTGGGACAGCCCTTGATGGACCGATAGATCCTAGACTCCAAAACCCGACCATGTACCAAAAGCCCGAAAAGGAAATAGAGAAGCCGAAAGATCAATCTGAAAAGGTAGAGGAAGACGCAAATGAGGATAGAGAGGCCTCAGAAAAACCATATGTGCCTCCACCACCATACAAACCACCAATTCCATACCCTCAAAGACTTGCAAAATCTAAGAATGAGGGACAATTCAAGAAATTTGTAGAACTTCTGAAACAACTAAACGTCACTATTCCATTTACGGAAGCTATAACCCAAATGACGTCATATGCTAAATTCCTAAAAGAAATATTGGCTAATAAGAAAAAAATCGTTCAAAACGAAACCGTTATGTTAACTGCCGAATGTAGCGCCATAATTCAAAATAACATGCCTCTGAAGCTAAAAGATCCTGGTAGTTTCTCCATACCATGTGTAATTGGAAAATCTGTCATAGACAAAGCTCTATACGATTTAGGAGCCAGTGTCAGTCTAATGCCATTATCTATTTGCGAAAAGCTCAAATTAGGCGACATGAGACCTACCAAGATGTCCTTACAACTAGCCGATAGATCAGTCAAATTTCCTGTTGGAATGCTAGAAAACATTCCTGTCCGAATAGGACAATTTTACATACCGATTGACTTTATAATAATGGACATCAAGGAAGATTCAAACATTCCCATCATACTAGGAAGACCATTTTTAGCGACTGCAGGAGCCATCATTGACGTCAAGAAAGGAAAACTTACCTTTGAGGTAGGAGAAGAAAAAGTAGAATTCATTCTTTCCCAATTTTTTAAAGCCCCTGCTATAGACGACTCATGTTGTCTCCTAGATATCATTGATGAATGTGTCAAATAACTTGAATGCCAAGAGGACACCTACTCTGAGATGCTGAAAATTCAGATACCAACTGTCCTCAAGAACGAAGACTGGAAACAAGAACACTTAGATGCCAACCTAAGCGAATGTTTAGCCCTAACACCTGATCCTGACTCAACTAATAAGAAACCCGGTATAGAACTTAAAACATTACCCGAAGATCTTAGGTATGAGTTCTTAGATAAAGAACTCGAACGACCAGTTATAGTCAATGCCGAATTAGGAGAGATCGAGACCGAAAAACTTCTTAGTGTGTTAAGGAAATATCCAACCGCGTTAGGCTATAATATCTCAGATCTCAAAGGAATAAGCCCTTCTCTCTGTATGCACCGCATAATGCTGGAGGAGGACTGCAAGACTTCTAGAGAACATCAGAGACGGATAAATCCTATCCTAAGTGAAGTCGTTAAGAAGGAAGTGCAAAAACTACTAGAGGCAGGCATCATATACCCAATATCAGATAGCAACTGGGTCAGTCCAGTTCATGTGGTGCCTAAGAAAGGAGGTGTTACAGTTATAACAAATACAAAAGGCGAATCGGTAGCGCAACGTACGCAAATAGGATGGAGAATGTGTATCGATTATAGGAAACTAAACAAAGCTACACGCAAAGACCATTTCCCATTACCATTCATTGATCAAATGCTCGAGCGTTTAGCCAAACATTCCCATTCCTGTTATCTTGATGGATACTCAGGATTCTTTCAAATTCCCATTCATCCTGACGATCAAGAGAAAACTACGTTCACATGTCCCTATGGTACCTTTGCATACCGGAGAATGCCATTTGGACTATGTAATGCGCCTGCAACTTTCCAACGATGCATGATGGCGATCTTCGCAGATTTCTTAGACGGAATCATGGAAATATTCATGGACGATTTCTCTGTCTGTGGAGAGAGTTTTGACGGATGTTTAACAAATCTTGAATTAGTACTGAAACGCTGTGTTAATGTCAACCTAGTGCTCAACTGGGAAAAATGTCACTTCATGGTGAGACAAGGAATTGTGTTGGGTCACATTGTATCAAACAGGGGGATTGAAGTTGACAAAGCAAAGATCGACATTATCAAAAACCTTCAACCACCCAAAATAGTTAGAGAAATACGAAGTTTTCTAGGACACGCGGGTTTTTACCGACGTTTCATAAAAGATTTCTCTAAAATCACCAAGCCACTAACTGAGCTATTAATGAAAGAGGCTGAGTTCAATTTCGACGATAAATGCTTGAACGCATTCGAGACACTAAAAGAGGCCTTAATATCGACACCTATTATGCAACCTCCTGATTGGAATTTACCGTTTGAAATCATGTGCGATGCGAGCAACTATGCTGTAGGCGCAGTCCTAGGACAACGCAAAGAAAAGAAGCTTCACGCTATCTACTACGCAAGCAGAATGCTTGATCCCGCACAAATGAATTACGCCACTACGGAGAAGGAACTCTTAGTTGTGGTATTCGCATTGGACAAATTTCGTTCCTACTTAGTAGGCGCTAAAATCATTATTTATACGGATCATGCTGCGATCCGATACCTACTAAGCAAGAAGGACGCCAAACCGCGATTACTCAGATGGATCTTACTCTTACAAGAGTTTGACTTAGAAATAAAAGACAAAAGAGGAACTGAGAACGTGGTAGCTGATCATTTATCGAGATTAGATGGAATCCAAACCGAGAATGTTCCCATAAATGAAGATTTCCCTTATGAACGCCTCATTGCCAAACTAGAAACATACCCTACCGACAGTTCAGATCCTCATAATGAAACTTTCACAACTGCGGTAGTAGAATCCATTTGTACTAATACCGCATTACCGTGGTACGCTGACTTCGTCAACTATTTAGCTGCCGGTGTTTTACCACCTGATTTGACGTACCAACAGCGGAAGAAATTTTTCCATGACCTTAAACACTACTTTTGGGATGAACCACTACTCTTTAAAAGAGGCGCCGATGGTATCTACCGTCGCTGCGTTCCTAATGATGAAATAAACCACGTCATTTCCCATTGTCATTCCGCCCCTTATGGTGGACACGCTAGTACATCGAAAACCTGTGCAAAAATACTTCAAGATGGCTTCTTTTGGCCTACCTTATGGAAAGACGTCCACGTAGCAATTATGAACTGCGATAGATGTCAACGCACAGGAAATATATCTAGACGTGACGAAATGCCGTTAAAAGGAATCCTCGAAGTGGAAGTTTTTGATGTGTGGGGAATTGATTTCATGGTACCTTTCCCCACATCCTTTGGAAATAAATATATTTTGGTCGCCGTCGACTATGTATCAAAATGGATTGAAGCCATCGCCGCACCCACAAATGACACACGTGTGGTACTAAAACTATTCAAGAATATTATCTTCCCACGATTCGGTGTACCAAGACTAGTGATCAGCGATGGTGGCTCCCATTTTATCTCTAGAATCTTCGAAAGGTTACTTTCCAAATATGGCGTTAAACACCGCATAGCCACACCTTACCATCCTCAAACAAGTGGACAAGTGGAAGTGTCGAATAGGGAGATCAAACAGATACTTGAGAAAACCGTAGCCACATCCAGAAAAGACTGGTCCTCCAAGCTCAACGATGCTCTTTGGGCATACCGGACAGCTTTCAAAACTCCTATCGGAACAACGCCGTTCAAGTTAGTTTATGGAAAATCTTGTCATTTGCCAGTAGAATTAGAATATAAAGCTTATTGGGCGATAAAAGCCCTTAACTTAAACTATAAGAGTGCTGGCGAGAAACGAGTGTTAGATATCCATGAACTGGAAGAATTGCGTTTAGACGCTTATGAAAATGCTAAAATTTATAAAGAACGAACAAAAAAATGGCACGATAAGCGTATCTCACATAAAGACTTTAAAGAAGGAGACATCGTACTCCTATTCAACTCTAGACTAAAACTTTTCCCGGGAAAATTACGTTCCAGATGGTCCGGACCGTTCGAAATTAGCAAATTTTTCCCAAGTGGGGCGATATAAATTAAAAGTAGTTCTATCGAACCATTCATTGTTAATGGCCAGCGCTTAAAGCACTATTTTAACGTCGACAATATCGACTTCTCGGCTTATCTTCAGTTAAGTGAGCCGCCTACCCCTTTACCTATCTGAATAGGTATTTAATGTCGAGCCGTCGACATAAAATAAAGGCGCTTCGTGGGAGGCAACCCATGTTTTTACTTTAATTATTTTTCTGCTTTAATATGTTTTTATTTTCTTTTCTTTTCTTTTTCTTAATCTTTAAAATGTTTTCATTATTGCATTTCTTACTCTTTTTCTATTTTTCTTCTGCTTTTATTTTCCTTTTTATCTCTCTTTTTCCTTTTAATTTAACTTTGACAATTTCCTAACCCGAAAATACTTACTTAATTTCCTTTTCTTTCAAACATTTTTCAAATATTTTCAGGGGGGGTAATTCTTTTTCTTTCACATCTCGCGCTATGGATTGTGCTAACTTCATGAATGTCAAATTGTGAAGCCGACACCAGAGAAGAAGGTTTGCAGATCTGGGTGACCGGGAGATGTGTCCTACTATTTATGCAGATGATCGTGCTATGGCTGCCCTTGGCATTCGCGAGAGTGTCATGTACCTGCTGCACCAGATTGGTTGGGACACTGCCCTTATCCGTCGGAGGTTCTGTACCTACAAAAGGCTGACTCTGGAGTTTCTCATCACCTTGAGTTTCATTCCAAATCATGGGATGGGATTCAACCGTGGGTTGATTACATTTAGAATGTTTAACATGGACTACACTTACAACCTGCGAGAGTTTAGCCGGCTTCTTGGGTTCCCTTTTGGACCCGATGTTATTACCATGACACAAGAGAACCTCTTACCTGTATCTGAGCTTGACTTTTTCTGGGGAAGCATAGCGGGTGTTAACCATCCTGAGCCGTCAGATCTGTACTCTGAATGCATTCATAACCCGGCTATCAGGTATTTCCACAAGATCATAGCCCACACTATCTTCGGCAAACAGCAAAATGTCACCTCTGTATCCCGCGATGAGCTGTTTATCATGTATTGTGCATCTCAAAACCGTCCGGTGAACGGTGCAGCTTATATGCTCGCGAACATGGAGCGGATCGTACAGACCCCAAATGCGCCGATTTTGTTGGGTGGGTTAGTTACCATGCTGTCTAACGCCATTGGACTCCGCCGACCTATGCTCGGTTCTGCTCCACTTTATGGCATAATGCCAATGGACATTGCTTTTTGTTTCAACACTAGCATGATTGGAAACCTTGGACCAGATTCATTTGACTTGCTAGTTAATCATCAGATCGTCCATCACTTTAAGCTGCCTGACCCAAGAACCAGTGTGCACAACCGGGATAATTGGTTGTTTGATCTTCACTACCCTGCTTCACCACCCTCTTCACCATCTACAGTCGACATCTATGAAGTTCCTAACAATGCTAATGCTAAAGAAGATCCTGCTACACCACCAGGCTACCATGATCTCCCTGATCCTTGGGAACAGGAGGCTACTTCCGCCGAGTCCGCGCCTCAAGCTCCTGAGACTATTCCACCTCCACCTGCTGCTACCCTGGACTCCCTACATGCGGCCATTACGGACATGCGGGGTGAGCTGACTTCCCTTAGGGTGGATTTCATTTCCTTCATGGATTTGGTGACTGATCAGTTGGATTATATGCATCACCATTTGTTTCCACCACCCCGTGGCTAGAGTTTCCATCGTTATCTCCTTGCTTTCTCTCTTACATTTTTAAGTACAGTGAGGACACTGTAAATTTCTGTGTGGGAGGGATTTTTAGTTATTTTTAGTTTAGTTATTTCAACATTATTTCAGCATTATCATCATTTTTACTTTGAAACAATTTGTTATGCATTTATTAAATTGAAGTTTATTTTTATTTCTTTCCCAATTTCCTGTTTACTGTTTACTGTCTTTGTTTTATTTACTGTTGTTATTTACTGCTATTTACTGTCTATTCTCGTTAGACTTAAAAACTCTAATTATTTAACATAATCAACTTTTCAAATAAACAAAAAATATATATATAAATCCTTCAAAACAAAATTCCAATTACCAAGAGAAATAATAATAAATAAACTCATCAACGGTCCTGTAACGGATCTTTCAATTAAGACTATGTCTGCGTTACGACCGTCACGCCCCTGTGACGAGCGTAACGCGCCTCTTTGCTTTGTGACGAGCGTCACAATCCTGTGACGACCGTCACACAGACAGAAAACAATGGCTGTTTCAGAGAACCGTTCCAACCTTCTTCCTTATAAACCCATATTTTTTTTCCCTTCTCCATTATCACCACACCACACGAAAAATCACCTAGTCAATCTAGTTTCCTTCCAATTCTAAACTTCCAACACCAAATTAACATCCTCACAATCTCCCGTTCTCACATCCCCAAATCAAATCCTTTATCACCATGGCAAACAACCCAAACGCTCAAGTTATCAATTTCAGAATCGGCGAACCTGGGGAGAATCAACGAGCAAAGTATCAAAAATTCCAACGTCGAGGTCTCCAACCCACAAGGTACGTTGACATCGACTGCCTACGAAGTTTGGGACTACTCGACAGTGTCCGCCGATTACTACAAAGCGTGGATTTGTGGAACCTCTGTCGCGAACCAAGACCAATCTACGAAACTCTCACTCTTGAGTTCTTGAGTTCGTTCGCTTACCTCACTCCGCCGGGTGTCACAAACCAATTATCAGGCGTGGCAAAATTTCGCATGTTCAGAGTTGAGCATCAGTTGCCTCAATCCGACATCGCGAGGCTTATGGGATTTTGTTCGGACGAAGGTGCTCATTTTCGGGTACCGGACAGTTTTAATGAGGAGGCTTTCAACTTGTGGCACAGTTTAACGAACATCTGTGCCGGGTCCTACGACCACCTCAACGCTACCCACATCCACAATCCGGCCATCCGCTACTTTCATCGCATTCTTAGTAACACCATCTTCGCCCGCGACAGCAACCACAAGCTCAACTCCAAGGAGCTCTTCTTCCTACATTGTGCGTTCACTGGGAAAAAGATAAATGCCGCCCCGTTCCTACTTGCTTACATCCACTCTATTTGTGCTAGAGGTGGAAAACCTTTCTATTTCGGAGGGCTGGTTACTTCTATTGCCATCGGTCTGAATTATGGTGCTGCTCTTGCAACCTTGCCTTCTATGGCACCGGCTTTGCTAACCTTGGATCACTGCAAAGCCGCACACCTCATCTACGAGCGGGAAGACGGCAGATTCCACCCCGTAATTAGGAATACCATCTATCAGAATATCATCTTGCCGAACAGGGACCGAATCGATCCAAGTAACCGAGCAAACTGGTTGTTCGACCCTGAAGTTCCCGCAGAGCATGCAGCTGCCCACGAAGACCAAGCTGCAGCTGCCGCAGACGATATACAAGAAGAGTTGGATAGTGCTCCGCCTGTCCACGACATCCCTGGATCCTCATCTGCACCTCCCCCTATCAATCTTGAAGACATCCTCCGCGCCCTCCACATGCAAAATCAAATGAATGCGGCGCTTGAAAGGAGGCAAGCTGACCAGTTTGAGGCTCTGTGCGCCCAAAACGCTCAGATCTTGACTGGGCAACAAAACATGAATGAGAGGTTGGATGAGGCGCTATCAGAGCTTAACGCCTTGAGGATAGATATGAACACCTATGGCCTCCAAGACACCGACGCTGAAGCCACTCCTACCAGACGCTCTCGCACCAGGAGCAGAGGACGGGGTCACCAGTAGTTTGTCTTTCTTTAATTTCTTTGTAATTTGTTATTTTTTCTGTTTTATTTCTTTTCCCTTTCGTCTTTGTAATTGTACTTCCCCGCATATATACCGCAACATTGAGGACAATGTCAGATTTTATGTGGGAGAGGTACCTTTCAATTGTTAATAAAACTAGTAAATTCTTGCGATATTTCTCGATTCAAATTCTTTGCTTTACTTTGCCATACCGAAAAATTTTTATTTTCGCATTAGCCCGACATGCCTACTTTAATGAAATCCCAGTTGAGGAAGCCGAAAACGACATAACAAGATCGATACGGTTCTGTCACCGTGGACTTCCTACTTACGCGATTCGTTTCAATAACCATTATACTGATATTCGGAGTTTCAAGTTCTAGAAGTAACCCCCAGTAGTTTATACTAGCAGTCAGCACCGTCTTGACACAAACCACGTGGAGAATCGATGAATATAAGTGTTTGTTGCCTGACTCTAAAGATATCCTTCATATCTCGCTGCAAAAAGAAAGGAAAATCTGTGTACCAAAACATACGGGCACATATAAGAGCTGAGAAAATAATGAAGAAATCCAATGTTGGTTGGTTCAGAGGTATCTGGTTCTGAACTCGGTAGGGCGTGCTACGGCCCGATCCCCCACAACCTCCAATTCGGATAAAATATGTAGGGTTGCCACATTCATGTACCAGACCCCGTGCTAAAGGATCAAAGTCACTAACCGGTTACTCCACTACGTGCGTGCTAAGGCAAAGGGCTTAATGTGATTGCACCAGAACAAACCGGGTGAAATAGATACGAGGAACTCCGGGAAGAGTTATAACGGAACTGTTGGATAGCTCGTTTAAAATGGAAGTCTACGGGTAAGCTTATTGCTTGCGTCATTAGCGTATCTTTAGTGTTTTACTCAAGTATTGGCCGAACCAACGAGGATTTCCCGAAACCACTTTAAAAATCCAAAGGTATGTCATGCTTATGCGCTTACCAGAAAACTTGTCCAGCCTTTCGAATGACTATTTGCTTGAGGACAAGCAAAGGTTTAAGTATGGGGGAATTTGATAACAAGAAAATATATCGTATAATTAACATACTTTTTACCGATTTTATATTCCATTAAGTCGTCTAACCCTCGATTATTTCGAGATTATTTGTCTTTTTACAGGTATAACACTTGTCGACTCAAACCAATGCAAAAGGACAACATGAAGAAAGATAGACGAAAAACAAAGAGAAAAAGAATAAAAAAATACAAAGTGTGGACTTCTGGATGCCTGACGGTCATCACGCCCCTGTGACGGACGTAACACCCCACAACATAACCAAACGCTCGTCACACGCACCTGACGAACGTAAGACACCACTTCAGCGTGTGACGACCGTCACCCACCTGTGACGACCGTCACGCGCATGAAGGAGGATGTTGCGCATAATGGAAGACGTGGGCGTAAAGGGCAGAATAATTCTTCCTGTTTCTACTGAACCTCCTATTTTATTGCCACAACTTCTACTGCTCTTGGAATTTCTCCACGAAGACTTCCTCAAGAATTCAAAATTAAAACTGCTGATTTTTCCTGCTATATATATGAATACCAAGGCACAGTCCAGGGGTCGAAGAATTTTACTCAGCAAATACTTATTTTATTTTTACAGTTATTTCCAAATTATTTTGTTTTGCAATTCTGCTTTCAATTCCCTGTAATTTTCATTCAAGCCTTAGTTTCCATTTTTTAAGTGTTAATTCTTCTTACAAGAATTAACACGAATTTCTACTGCAAATCAAGCTTGAAGATTTGGATTACTGTATTACCTCAAGATTACTATAGCATCTGTAATTCCAGGTTTTTTATATTGCAATTATTATTTATTCGTTTTCTATAATATGCCAATTATTTCCATGAATTGTATTTTGAACTTATTTACTGTCAAGTTAATTATGTTTGGCTAAATTATTAGTACCGGTATGTGACCGTAAGAACTGAAAGAATTCAATAAGACCTTGGCCAAAAATATTTATAAAACAATTTCTGGTTTCCAATTTCCAATATTAATTTAACTATCCTTGTCACGAGAGTGAGAGGTTAATTAACACGATTTTGCCACGAGAGTGGGAAATTAATTAAGGCAAGAACCTGCATGCGAGAGCTGGGGTTCGACCCAAATAGTGGTAACGAAGCATTGATTTTTAAATACACGAGAGTGTTTTAATAAATTAATTAAATTCAAATTGTTTTCAAAAAGTGTTATTAAATTTAAAGTGCATCCACTAGGTTTAGTAGCATGACTTATTTCATAAACACGAGAGTGTATGTCTCAGGTTTTTAAACAATTAGCTTTTACCGAAATACTTTATAGGCCAAGCGATTCATTGAATTCCCTAAGTCCGATTATCACATACCGGTATAATTAGTACTATTACTTTTAAAACTAAACTGTCTACCCCAAATATCGAATATTCATCGCTTAGTTAGACAAAACTGTAGCATTAGATAGTATGCGATTGACACACAGTCTCTGTGGGTTCGATAATCTTTTAAAACTAGAACGACTAAACTGTATACTTGCAGTTAGTATCCCGATAGACTTATAAAGTCCCGATCACCAGACTCGTCATGTTGGCCCAGTACGCACCCCATTGAATTCTCTAGGACGGTCAGATACATGATTAACGGTCTTCCTTCAACGGGTGGCATCAAGATAGGAGGTTCTAACAAATACTCCTTGATTTTATCGAAAGCAAATTGACAGTCATCATTCCATTTAACTACTTGATCTTTCTTCAACAGCTTGAAGATTGGCCCATAGGTAGATGTTAGGTGAGAAATGAACCTAGCAATGTAGTTTAGGCGTCCCAAGAAACCTATGACCTCCTTCTCAGTGCGAGGAACATGAATTTCTTGTATAGCTTTGACTTTGGCAGGTGTGATACGATGGGAGAACTGACTAGTGTTTTG
Source organism: Vicia faba (assembly GCA_948472305.1). Lineage (NCBI taxonomy): Eukaryota > Viridiplantae > Streptophyta > Magnoliopsida > Fabales > Fabaceae > Vicia > Vicia faba. The sequence continues at coordinate 396,396 of CATIWC010001133.1, forward strand.
CGTTCGTATTCGCACTTGTGCGGTTAGCAAGAGTCGCCACCGACTTTTTATTTTATCCTAAAGGAAAGGTTAAAAAGCACAGCAAAAACCTTTTGAGATATTTCGTGGGTTCGGGGGGTAGATTATGAAAAGGGAAGGTATTAGCACCCTTTTCATCCATGGTTATCCATGAGCTCTTAGGTACTTTCTTAGATCAATCTTGCCTTGGTTTTCAATTGTGTGAAATGGTGCTTTGTGGATTGTTTTGAAAATGTTTTGAAAAGATGCCTTGCGCTAGGCTAACCTTGTAACAATTCTTTACTCGAATGTTTTACAAAAGGTGTTTTATCTTTTAAAAAGATGTTTCAAGGGTTTGAAAAGTTTGATTTTTGAAAAGTGTTGTGGATTGTGATTTTTTTGAAAAGTAGGCAAGCGTTTTTGTAAATTGATCTCAAGTAACTAAGAGTTTTTGTCTACCCTATTGTACTCAAAGGTTTTTTGTCATGTTTTAACCCCTTTGACAATTTTGTTCTACCATTGAAATTGGTAGGCAATCTTGTATTTAGGAGGTTTATTCGGGACGGGCGTGGGTCATCGCATAGACCATGAGTGCAATGGTGCCAAGTGTCTTTGGCAGTTATTTCGAAGGGACTATGATCATTCCATTTAGGCAACACTTTGAGGGACTTGTGATCATTTGCTTTTATTTTGCCAAAGATACTCGACGTGCAAGCATGGCCCATTTGGAAGGCAACATGTGGGATTACCCTAGGGGGTGCAAGTGTGATTGTGTATTGATTACATGTATTTGTCTTGTATTAGGTTATCTAGCGTTTTGATTTTAGGTACATACAAACCCTAGGTCTAACCATGGTATAATTGGAAAACTGTAAATCGCGGAATGTAAATCTACGCTATTACAAAATAATATCCAGGAGTGGGGGTATAAATGTACAAGGGGATGAGACTTATAGTATTTACAACCAAATTGAATGTCACAATCAAAATATAAATGTCGAATGTATAAATATAAGATAAAATGTGTGTAGGGCAATATATTGTGTAAGTGCAAATGTGAGACGTATATGTATATGAATTGTGTAATTATGTACAAGTGTATATGTATGTGAATTGTGTAACAAGTGCGAAATGTGAAATTGAGTCGTATTAGGGTTTGACCTAGAGAAATGTTTTTAAATGAATCTTTGATTTATATGTTGAATTATGTACAAAAATGTATATTAACTAAAAAAAAGAGTTTACTTTTAATTATGTATGAAAAATGTATAATATGTACAAATATGCATTTTAATTAAAAAGTATCTTCAATTTAATCATGTATATATAAAAAAGAAGAAAAGGTAATATATACAAATATATTTCAATATGTATTAAAAATGTTTTTTAAGTTAATTGCGTATAGAAGTATTTTGTTATTTTTTTTTGTGCAAATGTGTATTAATTAAAAGAAAATGTTTTCAGATTTAATTTATATGATACGTATAAAACTAATTTTTAATATAATATAAATGTATAAAATATCTATCTAAAAATTGTCTTAATTTTATGATAAAAAGAAGCATTTTAATTAAGTTAGTATTTTTTCAAGGAATAAAGAATATTGCTTTTATAAAATAAAAAGAATGGTTAGTATTTTATAAGAAGAGGAAGTAAATATTGTTTAGGAAATAAAAGAAAGAAAAGGTTAGTGTTTAGTAAACATGATGAAGTGTTAACTTGGGCTTAGGAAGTGAGGCCGGGTCAGGCCCAAATCAAAGCCTGAAACGAATTTTAGGGTTAGGCGTTGGCTTAGTTTGGTAATGAACGAAATTAGGGTTTAAGCGGCGCCGGCGCGTTGAGTTTCGTCTTCTCCGTTCGATTTCCTGAGCCATCCATCCCTCCGGCCACCAACATCACTTTCGAACCTCTCTTTCCTCCCTAGCACGGTCTCCACATCTTCTTGAAACAAGGTTAGTTCTTAGTTGTTATGTCTTTATCTTTCTTTTTCTGGATTCGCGTGGTGCGGATTTGTTTTAAACTGAGTTCTATATTTTTTTGTTTTATGAGGTGAAGGGGAAGAAGATTGCTACCTGATTTTGGGAGATGGAGGAGAGGCGAAGGGGTGATGCTTCAGGAGGCTGGAACGGCGGTGATGGAACTTTGAGCTTGCTTCGCTTTTGACGCCTTCCTGGTAACTTCGTTCTTTGCTTATGTTAGGGCTTTGATGATGATGCGTTCTGAGAAGTTCTTTTTTGATTCACCTCTTTATCTTCTTCTTCTTACTGTGATGCCTTTGTGTTCTTTGAGTATTTGCTTGAGATGCCCAGTGATGATCTCTGAGATCTGAGGGCCTATGTTGCCTGAGTTGCTTCTTTCTCTCTCGTGTTGCCCTGTGTATTGTTGCCTATGTATTGCCTAATGATGAAAAGTTTCTGAGTTCACCTTGAATCTTGCTTCTGAATGATTTTGGAATATTGCTGCCTTGAGTGTTTAGAACATTGCTACATTGATGTTGCCTTCTGAGATACCTAAAGCTTTTGCCCGATGATGTTATACTGAGGGTCTAGGGATTAGTTTCGTGCTTGACAGTAGGTTTGAGGGTTATGACAGGATGTTGGTATGGTTTTTGAATTGAACTGGGTGTTGAGGTTTGTATGATTATGGCATTGTGTTTCTGGTTATGTTAAGGCACTAGCAGGTTATTGCTTCAGTTTTGATGGGCTCAGGGTGTTTGTGTTTGAGAATGTGTGCTTGGAGGTTGAAGCAGGATGTTCTGAGTTTATGCTGGTTTAGTTTTGTTTTTGAGGCTTTTTTGAGTTGTGTTTGATGCAGGGTTGTATGCATCAGGTTATGGTTTGCAGTGTGTTGTTGGACTTGACAAGGTTTGGAGTGAGTTGTATATTTCTTTTCTTTTTTTACTACTTCCTGAATTGTGTTGAACTGAGTTTTGTATATGCAGAGTTGTGTTTGATGACAGTAATGAGGTCTCTTGACTTGTTCGTTTTTTTCTCTTTCTCTCTTGCTATGCTTGCCTTTGCCCTGTGTTATTTTGCTTCTGCCTCTCTTCACTTCTGAACTGGCTTCTGTCTGTCTTCTGCCCTCTGCTGAACTGGTTTAGATTTGCATAATCTTTTCTCTGTCTTCTCTACTGAACCCCTCTGAACTGAGTTGGCTCTTTTCTGATTTTGTATATCTTCATTTCCTGCTGTCTATTCTGACTGCTGAACCTGAACTATGCCTAAACCCTGCTTGCTTTATCTCTCTTTACTTCTCTCTTTACAGTACAATTTAAGAATTTTATATGATTATTATTTGTACTTTTCTGAAGGGGCTATGATGGGAAGTGATGATTCAAGATTGCTTGCATAACACATTTTGCATCTTTTTCTCCAGCTTTAGTGCTTTGCTCTGAATTTGCATTTTGATATCTTTTTCTCCAGCTTTAGTGCTTTGCTCTGAATTTGCATTTTGATATCTTTTTCTCAAATCTTCTTTGACAGCTTTTGAGTACTTGTGACAGCAAATGCACTTTTGAAATCTTTCTTTGAGTAAACTTTGGGCATTTTGACAGTAGCCTTTGCTTTTGGATAGAAAGTTTGGATTGGATTTTGAATCTTGAATTCCTATGCAGCTTAAAATTTGTAACTTATGCATTTTTGACATTTGCATTTCATGAAATAAAATAATCTTCCCTCTCTGTGAACCGGGAGAAATTCCGTGATTTGCAGAGAGGGTCAACTGATCCCAGTCAGTGGCCCCTAATGATGAGCAATTTTTAACTGTCTTTTTTTCAATTTTAATGCTTTCTGACTTTTCTTATTTCTTTTTGCAGATGAAAAATGGAATGCCGGAGCGAAGTGAAGAACGAAGAGTATTTAGAAAATAGGATAGTTTTTTTCATTCTATGTAATATTTAAATTAAATGTAAATTATTGTCTGTAACAACAATTTGTAAATAATTCAAATATCAATAAAAATCCAAATTATCCAATTGGTTCCATTTTCTTTATTGCTTATTTATTTATTTAAAATTCTTAGAATTAAAACAATTGAAAAATAAATTCAATCATTTAATTTCAGAATAATAAATAACTAAAATAAAACAACATTGATCCAATAAACCTGTCTTATTCAACATCCAAAGCAAAGCAGCAGTTAACCCAGATAGACTGATCAAACACATGAACACTGTGAATCCAATACTGCATCTTGTATCTGACTGGCCCAATCAAAACGTACTGAATTCAAACCACTGTCTCTTTTACTGATTAAACCAAGATAACGCGAATTTTAATCCGAATCTTGAAATAAACCGCAAAGTGCTGTGGAATTCAAATTCTTCTGAGAATATGCCCATAAAACCCTAATTCCCGATTAAATGCCAAATCATGCTCGCTTGATCAAAATTGAACCAAAAATCAACCAAACCCTAAGCCCACTGTATGAAACAATTCAAAGCTCTGAAAATCAGTGAAAACCCTAATTTTGATTGACTGTCAAGAAAAATCCGTTTGTCCGATTCTTGAGCCAGTTTGAAAAGTCAGGAAATGTTTGAAGCTGAGATTTCTTGGGGAAAAATGCGAGGGCAAATTTTGGGGTACAACAGTTGCCCCTGTTCAATCTTCTTTGACCTGAAGAGTTAGATTGGCAAGTTTGCCTTTCGCGACTTGAAGGTAAAAGGAGATTGGACACTAATGTGCCCAGAAAATTTGCGCTCGTCGATGTGACGGTGGAGGTGAATGGGCTTAAAGATGCCATTTGGTGATGGGCTTAAAGATGCCATCTGGTGATGGGCTTAAAGATGCCATCTGGTGCGAGAGAATTTGTCGGGGATGGGCTTAGAGATGCCATCTGAGAATGGGCTTACAGATGCCATTTGGCGACTGCTGGTAGGAGGATGGGCTTATAGATGCCATAGGGTGATGTTGAACTGTAGGTCAATGGTGAGTGGACGAGTATCAGAAGGGCATACCTGCTTTGGAACATCTCTGAACTGGGGTCTGAACAAGCAACAGATTGACGTCCGTGTCTGGAGAATCTGTAAGCTATTTTCAGGAGTTGGGACTGAACAAGCAATGGAGCAGCATCCGTTGTTGAGAAGCGTCCGTAACCTATTTTCAAAAATTGAGAAGAGTCTGAATCAGTTGGTAGATTGACATCCGTTGTAGGGAAGAATCCGTAAACTGTTTTCAAAAGCTATGAGGAGTCCGAACAAATCGGTAGATTGACATCCGTTGTAGGGAAGAATCCGTAAACTTGTTTCAGAAGTTGAGAAGTTGAAGAGGAACCGGTGTAAGGTTTCTGCTGATGCGTCTAAATGAATCTGGAATAAGTATCAAAATGTTGTCGTGTCCGGGTCACATCTGAACTATTTTTTTTTTGATGAATCTCAGTAGATGATCAGTGTCTGTCGACTGATCTTACCTGAAAAGGCAAAGGGTTAGTTGTATGCAATGTTGTGATGCATGATGCAATGTATGTGACATCAATATTTATGAATGTGATGGATGCACATGTAAGCTGATGAGCTAATCTTGCCAAGGATACATGATTCCGAGATGGCTGAAGATAAAAGCATCTTGACTGCTGCCGGGGAAAACAAATCCTTGGTCGTTACTGGGGAAGAGAATTCCTGATAACCTCTACTGGGGAGTTCCAACTAGTAGACTCATGCCGGGGAGACCAGATTGAGAATCTTTGGCTTGAGGGGGGGGTAACCCTGGAGACTTCACTGGGGAACTAAAAAAAATGCTTCCTCGAAACTCTGTGGGGAGAAGGTTTGAAAGTCTGACTCCGCTGGGGATACTGAAGGAACTCCGCTGGGGATAGGGAGAATTTTGGCGAGCGCGACTTTCCGTGGTGGTTAGCTTTGAGAAGAATCTGAACAAGCGATAGGTTAACATCCGTTTACTTGGAGAACCCGTGAACTGTTTTCAGAAATCTTGAAGTTGAACCAGCAATAGAACAACATCCGTTGTTGGGAAGCGTCTGAAAACTAAATTCAAAGGTTGCATCTGAACAAGTTGATAGATTAACATCCGTTGTTGGGATGAATCTATGAACTGTTTTCAGAAGTCTTGAGAAGAATCTGAACAAGTCGGTAGATTAACATCCGTTTACTTGGAGAACCCGTAAACTGTTTTCAGAAATCTTGAGGTTGGATTAGCAATAGAGCCGCATCCGTTGTTGGGAAGCGTCCGTAAACTAAATTCAAAGGTTGCGTCTGAACAAGTTGATAGATTAACATCCGTTGTTGGGATGAATCCATGAACTGTTTTCAGAAGTCTTGATAAGAATCTGAACAAGTGATAGGTTAACATCCGTTTACTTGGAGAACCCGTAAACTGTTTTCAGAAATCTTGAGGTTGGATTAGCAATAGAGCCGCATCCGTTGTTGGGAAGCGTCCGTAAACTAAATTCAAAGGTTGCGTCTGAACAAGTTGATAGATTAACATCCGTTGTTGGGATGAATCCATGAACTGTTTTCAGAAGTCTTGAGAAGAATCTGAACAAGCGATAGGTTAACGTCCGTTTACTTGGAGAACCCGTGAACTGTTTTCAGAAGTCTTGAAGTTGAATTAGCAATAGAGTCGCATCCGTTGTTGGGAAGCGTCCGTAAACTAAATTCAAAGGTTGCATCTGAACAAGCTGATAGATTAACATCCGTTACTTGGGAAGAATCCATGAACTGTTTTCAGAAGTCTTGATAGGGAACCGGTGTAGGGTTTCCTGATGATGAGCTTGTGTAAAACTGCATCAGGTTTGAACACTTTTGACATTCGAATGCCCCAAGTGGTGATGTAGATAAATCCTGGTTTATTACAGGTGTTGGTCTACAATCGGTCGTTCACAGATGTTTCCTGGGTTGTTGCAGGTGTTGATCTGGAATTCTTCAGACATGTCCTGGCTGGATACAGGAGTCGAGTCTGGAAACGTAGTAGTTGATTTGTTGAACACTTTTGACATTCGAATGCCCCAAGTGGTTGTGAAGGAGTCTTGAATTAAATTACTCTGCACATTGAGAGATTTCTTGAAATCTTGACTGGACTGCCCCAGGTTAATTGAACTTTGAAAGATCTGTTGGACCTTGACTGGACTGCCCCAGGTTAACTGAATTGTGACATGTCATGCCCCTTGTTGATAGGAGATTTGATGGAAGTGTTATCCTCTGGAAGTGATTTTGACTTACTGAGAGAGCTTTCGTTCCTCCGAACATTCGCTGTATGAACTTCTTTGCTGTCAAACAAAAGGGGTTAAATGCAGACAGTGATATTCAAGCAATGCAAAGTTTATGTTTGTCTCGAAGTTTTGAAAAATGCGTTTTTTAGCAGAAAACTTTTCACAAGACAAGTTAACACAAGATTTAGAGCAAAGCCCTACAGGAGTCAGGATACCTTCTGTAACAGTATGCTTTCGAACTAACCCATGCTTCAATTAGGACTTTTGAAGGGTTGTAACGTGGCCTGGTTCACGGTTTAAGAAACAAAGGATAAAGGCTCAAAGCATATTTGTACCCACCCGCTCTTCGTGATGTTCTTCAACCTAAGCTCAGTTAATAGTGTGTCGCACTCTGTTTTGAGTTTGGAACGACTTTTGGGGCGATGGTTCACCAGTTTGAATTTGGGAGACAGTCATCATCTCCTTTTTCCTTTTCCAACACTTTGCATGTTGTTGAGGATTTTGTAATGACCTCACTATTTTGATTTTGATTTGTTATCCCTAACTTTTGCCTGACTGTTACCGTTTTCGGGATTTACTGTCAGCGGGATGCCCCAGCTTTCTTAAGCCTCCTTCATAGGTTTTGGCTTGGTGGGCTTTTCTCTTTTGAGAGATTGACTGTCTATGTGATAGGGAACCACCCTTGTCTTTTGATTCCGCAGGAATGCTTTCTTTTTCGACGTCGCTCGTTGTATTACGAACCGAGAGTTTGCGACTTCAATGCGCGTTTTCTCTTGAATTAATTGAGATACTACCCTGCCCCAGGTTTATATTAAAGGTTTTGATCGTTTAGAACAGAAACTCCTACCTCTTTGGCTCGAAGGGGTTGACTAGGGATTAACTTCCTTATAACTCCAGTGTTTGGGAATTGAAAGAAATGCCTGTACATCATCAGCAAGGTTTGTCCAAAAGCATACTGTATAAGATCACGGTATTGTTTCGTCATCCTCCCTCTAAAGGCTTGCAGCTTTTTATCAAGAGTCAAATATCATAAAGAAAAGCATAAAAGTAGTGAAACGAATGGATGAATTCAAGACAAACATATGCAATGCATTAATGAAAACAGAGTTTAACATCAACAAATAATTGTTTTGACAGTAAAAGAAATTACAACTTTGAAAATTCAAAAAGAAGCAAAAGTCTTTCAGTTTCGAGCTTCGTCACTTCAAGCGGAGAACCCTTTAACGGAAGATCTTCATCTCGCCGTCCGGCATGAACCTCAGCACTCCAATGTCAATCAGATCTTGAATCTTGTTCTTCAAGGCCCAACAACTATCGGTGTCATGTCCTGGGCTATAGGAGTGGTAAACACAAAATGCATCGGGATGATAGCCAGGAGCGGAGGTTTTTGGGTTCCGGATAGGATCCCTCAAAGCAGTCAGATTAACCTCCAACAAGCGCTCCAGAATTAGAGATGACGGTATGTCAGTCTCCGTGAACTGCCGTCCCGACGTTTCTTGCTTACGCCGATTGCCCCGCTGACGCTGACGAGGTTGTTGATGGGTTTGTGACCCTGAAGCTAGCAGAGGAGCTTTCCCCTTGTCTTCTTGAGTTGATGGAGGTTGAGCGGTGACTTGCTCTTCGACCTCGGATGTTTGCCCCAGTTGGTTGTTTGGAAGCAGTTGGCGGACCAGAACTCCGAGTTCCTGTTGTCTTTGAGATAGGTCTTGGATGAGAGCCATCTGGCCCACCAAATATCCCATCACTTGGGTCCTCAGTGTTGTCAGATCAAACTGCAGCTCCGCAATCTGATCATTCCTGGCATTGTTGGAATTCCCCAAGCCGTTGGTGAGGAGAGCTTTCATCTCTTCTTGCCCCAGAGACAAGTTCATGAACATCTCCTGCAGCTGAGCAGTCTGGTCTTGGATGTCTTTGACAGACCGTTCTAGAGCCATCTCTTGCTGAAATAAACAGCAGGAGAGTAAGGAAACCTGAAAAAGGAAAGATTGTCAAAATGCAATGCATGATATGTGGATGCATGCCTTCAAGGATCTCTTGGGGTAAACACAAGAAAAATGTTAGAGGTTGAACTCTGCTCCTGGATTGGAGATCTCTGCATCGGTGGATGTCCTTCCACGAGAATCAAGCTCACCATGTCAAGTGGGTCATAGCCTATGATTCAAGTTGTTGCACTTGATCTTTGATTGGAGAACTTTGCACCGGTGGATGTCTTTCCACGAGAATCAAGCTCACCATGTCGAGTGGGTCATAGCCTATGATTCAAGTTGTTGCACTTGATCTTTGATTGGAGAACTTTGCACCGGTGGATGTCTTTCCACGAGAATCAAGCTCACCATGTCGAGTGGGTCATAGCCTATGATTCAAGTTGTTGCACTTGAACTTTGACTGGATTGGTTAGAGGAGAAACCTCTTGCCCCTTGATAGATCTCTGGTTCAACGTAACCCTGCATCAAAAGAACCCTCGAGATCCTTGAGATGGTTATTGAAAATGCTAAAATGCTATGGTATGATGTTATGATGTTATGTACATGTATGCACAAGTAAGTAAGTGTATATACAGGCAAACAATATTCACACAAAGCACACAAGGCCTTAGGTTTAGGCTTGCATGAGGTTCGGGTACTACCCTCTTTCAGTTTGTTGGTTAAAAACCTGTCCTACCAAAAGTAACCGGGTTCTAGAGGTCCCAATATCACTGGATTGCTTTCATTGTTCATCGTTTCGATTTAGCCACTGAACTGGCGACCGAAATATCCCAGGAAAGCAACCCTCAATTGAGTGTAGTATCGAGTATCAACCGACTTCGGAGTACACCAAAGTAGTCATCTCACTACCCTAAAGAGGCCAAGATGGTCAATTAAGGTTCTAAGGTCAGTTGATGCTTCGCGACACCACGCGGCGGCCCCGTACTCTCCTTGACTGAACTCAAGGGTTACCGGTACACACCAAGGTGCCACATCAACGTAGCAGACTGCTTCAACCATGTCGGTATACCCCGCACAGTTCCCTCACAGCCTTGTCGCTACCTAAAAGGGTTTCCCCAGATCCGGGTTAGGATCTATAAAACTCTGATACAAAGCCCACAAATGTAAAGCAAACAAAGCAATCAATTGAAAGTAAAGGTGATCTAAACCCTAAGGTAACCCCACTTAAAAAGCATCCCCAGCAGAGTCGCCAGTTCTGTGATACGGTGGGAGAACTGACTAGTGTTTTGCGTTCGTATTCGCACTTGTGCGGTTAGCAAGAGTCGCCACCGACTTTTTATTTTATCCTAAAGGAAAGGTTAAAAAGCACAGCAAAAACCTTTTGAGATATTTCGTGGGTTCGGGGGGTAGATTATGAAAAGGGAAGGTATTAGCACCCTTTTCATCCATGGTTATCCATGGGCTCTTAGGTACTTGCTTAGATCAATCTTGCCTTGGTTTTCAATTGTGTGAAATGGTGCTTTGTGGATTGTTTTGAAAATGTTTTGAAAATATGCCTTGCGCTAGGCTAACCTTGTAACAATTCTTTACTCGAATGTTTTACAAAAGGTGTTTTATCTTTTAAAAAGATGTTTCAAGGGTTTGAAAAGTTTGATTTTTGAAAAGTGTTGTGGATTGTGATTTTTTTGAAAAGTAGGCAAGCGTTTTTGTAAATTGATCTCAAGTAACTAAGAGTTTTTGTCTACCCTATTGTACTCAAAGGTTTTTTGTCATGTTTTAACCCCTTTGACAATTTTGTTCTACCATTGAAATTGGTAGGCAATCTTGTATTTAGGAGGTTTATTCGGGACGGGCGTGGGTCATCGCATAGACCATGAGTGCAATGGTGCCAAGTGTCTTTGGCAGTTATTTCGAAGGGACTATGATCATTCCATTTAGGCAACACTTTGAGGGACTTGTGATCATTTGCTTTTATTTTGCCAAAGATACTCGACGTGCAAGCATGGCCCATTTGGAAGGCAACATGTGGGATTACCCTAGGGGGTGCAAGTGTGATTGTGTATTGATTACATGTATTTGTCTTGTATTAGGTTATCTAGCGTTTTGATTTTAGGTACATACAAACCCTAGGTCTAACCATGGTATAATTGGAAAACTGTAAATCGCGGAATGTAAATCTACGCTATTACAAAATAATATCCAGGAGTGGGGGTATAAATGTACAAGGGGATGAGACTTATAGTATTTACAACCAAATTGAATGTCACAATCAAAATATAAATGTCGAATGTATAAATATAAGATAAAATGTGTGTAGGGCAATATATTGTGTAAGTGCAAATGTGAGACGTATATGTATATGAATTGTGTAATTATGTACAAGTGTATATGTATGTGAATTGTGTAACAAGTGCGAAATGTGAAATTGAGTCGTATTAGGGTTTGACCTAGAGAAATGTTTTTAAATGAATCTTTGATTTATATGTTGAATTATGTACAAAAATGTATATTAACTAAAAAAAAGAGTTTACTTTTAATTATGTATGAAAAATGTATAATATGTACAAATATGCATTTTAATTAAAAAGTATCTTCAATTTAATCATGTATATATAAAAAAGAAGAAAAGGTAATATATACAAATATATTTCAATATGTATTAAAAATTTTTTTTAAGTTAATTGCGTATAGAAGTATTTTGTTATTTTTTTTTGTGCAAATGTGTATTAATTAAAAGAAAATGTTTTCAGATTTAATTTATATGATACGTATAAAACTAATTTTTAATATAATATAAATGTATAAAATATCTATCTAAAAATTGTCTTAATTTTATGATAAAAAGAAGCATTTTAATTAAGTTAGTATTTTTTCAAGGAATAAAGAATATTGCTTTTATAAAATAAAAAGAATGGTTAGTATTTTATAAGAAGAGGAAGTAAATATTGTTTAGGAAATAAAAGAAAGAAAAGGTTAGTGTTTAGTAAACATGATGAAGTGTTAACTTGGGCTTAGGAAGTGAGGCCGGGTCAGGCCCAAATCAAAGCCTGAAACGAATTTTAGGGTTAGGCGTTGGCTTAGTTTGGTAATGAACGAAATTAGGGTTTAAGCGGCGCCGGCGCGTTGAGTTTCGTCTTCTCCGTTCGATTTCCTGAGCCATCCATCCCTCCGGCCACCAACATCACTTTCGAACCTCTCTTTCCTCCCTAGCACGGTCTCCACATCTTCTTGAAACAAGGTTAGTTCTTAGTTGTTATGTCTTTATCTTTCTTTTTCTGGATTCGCGTGGTTCGGATTTGTTTTAAACTGAGTTCTATATTTTTTCGTTTTATGAGGTGAAGGGGAAGAAGATTGCTACCTGATTTTGGGAGATGGAGGAGAGGCGAAGGGGTGATGCTTCAGGAGGCTGGAACGGCGGTGATGGAACTTTGAGCTTGCTTCGCTTTTGACGCCTTCCTGGTAACTTCGTTCTTTGCTTATGTTAGGGCTTTGATGATGATGCGTTCTGAGAAGTTCTTTTTTGATTCACCTCTTTATCTTCTTCTTCTTACTGTGATGCCTTTGTGTTCTTTGAGTATTTGCTTGAGATGCCCAGTGATGATCTCTGAGATCTGAGGGCCTATGTTGCCTGAGTTGCTTCTTTCTCTCTCGTGTTGCCCTGTGTATTGTTGCCTATGTATTGCCTAATGATGAAAAGTTTCTGAGTTCACCTTGAATCTTGCTTCTGAATGATTTTGGAATATTGCTGCCTTGAGTGTTTAGAACATTGCTACCTTGATGTTGCCTTCTGAGATACCTAAAGCTTTTGCCCAATGATGTTATACTGAGGGTCTAGGGATTAGTTTCGTGCTTGACAGTAGGTTTGAGGGTTATGACAGGATGTTGGTATGGTTTTTGAATTGAACTGGGTGTTGAGGTTTGTATGATTATGGCATTGTGTTTCTGGTTATGTTAAGGCACTAGCAGGTTATTGCTTCAGTTTTGATGGGCTCAGGGTGTTTGTGTTTGAGAATGTGTGCTTGGAGGTTGAAGCAGGATGTTCTGAGTTTATGCTGGTTTAGTTTTGTTTTTGAGGCTTTTTTGAGTTGTGTTTGATGCAGGGTTGTATGCATCAGGTTATGGTTTGCAGTGTGTTGTTGGACTTGACAAGGTTTGGAGTGAGTTGTATATTTCTTTTTTTTTTACTACTTCCTGAATTGTGTTGAACTGAGTTTTGTATATGCAGAGTTGTGTTTGATGACAGTAATGAGGTCTCTTGACTTGTTCGTTTTTTTCTCTTTCTCTCTTGCTATGCTTGCCTTTGCCCTGTGTTATTTTGCTTCTGCCTCTCTTCACTTCTGAACTAGCTTCTGTCTGTCTTCTGCCCTCTGCTGAACTGGTTTAGATTTGCATAATCTTTTCTCTGTCTTCTCTACTGAACCCCTCTGAACTGAGTTGGCTCTTTTCTGATTTTGTATATCTTCATTTCCTGCTGTCTATTCTGACTGCTGAACCTGAACTATGCCTAAACCCTGCTTGCTTTATCTCTCTTTACTTCTCTCTTTACAGTACAATTTAAGAATTTTATATGATTATTATTTGTACTTTTCTGAAGGGGCTATGATGGGAAGTGATGATTCAAGATTGCTTGCATAACACATTTTGCATCTTTTTCTCCAGCTTTAGTGCTTTGCTCTGAATTTGCATTTTGATATCTTTTTCTCCAGCTTTAGTGCTTTGCTCTGAATTTGCATTTTGATATCTTTTTCTCAAATCTTCTTTGACAGCTTTTGAGTACTTGTGACAGCAAATGCACTTTTGAAATCTTTCTTTGAGTAAACTTTGGGCATTTTGACAGTAGCCTTTGCTTTTGGATAGAAAGTTTGGATTGGATTTTGAATCTTGAATTCCTATGCAGCTTAAAATTTGTAACTTATGCATTTTTGACATTTGCATTTCATGAAATAAAATAATCTTCCCTCTCTGTGAACCGGGAGAAATTCCGTGATTTGCAGAGAGGGTCAACTGATCCCAGTCAGTGGCCCCTAATGATGAGCAATTTTTAACTGTCTTTTTTTCAATTTTAATGCTTTCTGACTTTTCTTATTTCTTTTTGCAGATGAAAAATGGAATGCCGGAGCGGAGTGAAGAACGAAGAGTATTTAGAAAATAGGATAGTTTTTTTCATTCTATGTAATATTTAAATTAAATGTAAATTATTGTCTGTAACAACAATTTGTAAATAATTCAAATATCAATAAAAATCCAAATTATCCAATTGGTTCCATTTTCTTTATTGCTTATTTATTTATTTAAAATTCTTAGAATTAAAACAATTGAAAAATAAATTCAATCATTTAATTTTAGAATAATAAATAACTAAAATAAAACAACATTGATCCAATAAACCTGTCTTATTCAACATCCAAAGCAAAGCAGCAGTTAACCCAGATAGACTGATCAAACACATGAACACTGTGAATCCAATACTGCATCTTGTATCTGACTGGCCCAATCAAAACGTACTGAATTCAAACCACTGTCTCTTTTACTGATTAAACCAAGATAACGCGAATTTTAATCCGAATCTTGAAATAAACCGCAAAGTGCTGTGGAATTCAAATTCTTCTGAGAATATGCCCATAAAACCCTAATTCCCGATTAAATGCCAAATCATGCTCGCTTGATCAAAATTGAACCAAAAATCAACCAAACCCTAAGCCCACTGTATGAAACAATTCAAAGCTCTGAAAATCAGTGAAAACCCTAATTTTGATTGACTGTCAAGAAAAATCCGTTTGTCCGATTCTTGAGCCAGTTTGAAAAGTCAGGAAATGTTTGAAGCTGAGATTTCTTGGGGAAAAATGCGAGGGCAAATTTTGGGGTACAACAGCAGGATCAACCTCGATGCCTTTATTGCTGACAATGAAACCCAAGAGTTTACCGGACCTGACTCCGAATGTACATTTGTTGGGATTCAGTCTGAGCTTGTACTCCTTCAACCTGACAAACAGCTTTTGCAGATGGTCGAGGTGTTCTTCTTCCATTTATGATCGGGCTATCATGTCATCTACGTAGACCTCTATCTCATGATGTATCATATCATGAAACAAAGCTACCATGGCGCGTTGATAGGTTGCCCCGGCATTCTTCAGTCCGAATGGCATCACTTTGTAGTAGAATGTACCCCATTGTGTAACAAAAGTAGTTTTCTCCATGTCCTCAGGGGCCATTTTGATCTGGTTATAGCCTGAGAATCCGTCCATGAAAGAAAATACCTTGTGCTGAGCTGTATTGTCAACCAGGATGTCAATGTGCGGAAGTGGAAAGTCATCTTTAGGGCTGGCCCTGTTTAAGTCTCTGTAATCCACACACATTCTGAATTTGCCGTCCTTCTTAGGCACGGGTACAATATTAGCAACCCATTGTGGATAGGAAGTAACAACAAGAAATTCGGCATTAAACTGCTTCATAACTTCTGCTTTGATCTTTTCTGACATGTCGGGCCTCATGCGGCGGACTTTTTGTTTGACTGGTGGACAGTCTTCTCTTGTAGGTAGACGGTGAACCACAATGTCTGTGTCAAGTCCCGGCATGTCTTCGTAAGACTAGGCGAAGATCTTAACATATTCATGTAACAACTGAATTAGGCTTTCTTTGACACTTGGCTCTAGGTTGGCACCCACTCTGATTTCTTTTATGTCTTCCTCAGTACCCAAGTTGATTGTCTCTAGCAGCTCCTCATGAGGTAGAATAGCCCTTTCTTCCTGTTGTAGCAGCCTAGCCAATTCTCCCGGCACCTCACAATCTTCCTCACCTTCGTATTCGGCATGGTAGACCAGATCTTCAGAGTCACTGAAGGCCATAGCATAATTGTTACCCATGGAATCCGGAATGGAAGGGTACCTGCATTTGTGAGTGTGGGTGTGTGTAAGGGATAGCCATCTCTAAACAAATAAAATGTAAAAAGAAAGACAATGAACACAAAAGTTTATATGTGAAAACGTCCATGATTCATTAAAATGGCATATGAAGATGAAAAAAATCAAACCCTTACAAATGGACCTATGTGCCTCGAGTAAGGCACAAGGTTAAAAGTGTACGAATTGCTTGAGAATTATTATAAACCAACAGAAATGTTTGAAAGATAAATTACTTCGGTATGAAAGTAATCGGAACAAAGTCTTTTGCTTCCCAGTTGCACAGTCCTCCGTCAACAGAGGGGAAAATCCAGTCTTCCAAGTTGCTCTCCTCTTCACTATCCTCCAAAGCATGATGGGTGATCTTCACTGGTGGCCCTCCAGCACAGGAGCGGCGTACAGCTTTTTGAGCGGAAGAAGTGAACCCCAAGCCAAATTTATCTGATTTGAAAGGAAAGTCGGGAAGCTTCCCCCAGATTGTGCTTCCTCCTTCTTCAATCACAGCCTTTGCATCTTTGAGAGAGGACATCCGAGGCGGAGGTCTGGTGATCATGGGTACAGAAGACACTGTTTTGGTTGCCGCAATCTCCTGAGCTACCTCTTCAAAATGCTGAAAAGGGGTTTCGATGAATTCGCCATCCAATTCTATATAGCGAAAAGAATTTAGATGGCTTATCATGTATTCCTCTTTTCCGTGAACAGTTATAATTTCCCCTGGACAGGGTACTTGAGCATTTGATGCAGAGTAGAAGTGACGGCTCCAGCATTGTGAATCCAGGGTCTTCCCAACAAGCAAGAATAGGAAGAATGGATGTCCATCACATAGAATATGGAGTTGAAGGTTTCAGTTCCCACTTTAATCGGGATGTCCACCTCCCCGTGGACCATCCTTTTAGAACCATCAAAGGCTCTGACAATGATGTTGCTGGGTTTCAGGGTTAAGCCTTCACAATCCAGTCTATCCAATGCTTTCTTCGGCAAGACATTCAGTGATGAACCAGTGTATACCAGTACGTGTGCTAGAGTAGTCCCTCTGCATTCCACCAAGACATGCAAAGCGTCATTATCCCTTTAGAGGTCAAGTCTGCATCGGAAAACCCTAGGCCATTTTCAGCTGTTAAGCTAGCTACACATTCTTGGAACTGATCTGCGGAGGTTTCCTGTGGCACGTGGGCCGTCTTCAAAAATCTGATCAGAGCTTTAGCATGAGCTTCTGAACAAAGTAGCAGGGCCAACATAGAGATCTTTGAGGGGGTTTGCCCCAGTTGTTCCACAACATTATAACCGCTTTTCTTGATTATTTTCAAAATCTCTTCCATTTCTTTTTGAGAGGTCTCAGGGATGACTAATGGCTGAGCCCTCGTCCTGACTGGCTCTTCTTGGATCCCTTTCCCTCTATCATCAGCAGCAGCAGAGGGGGCAACCACAGGAATTAAAACTTCTTCAATAATTGTAGTTCTCGCATATATGTTTACCGGTGCAGGGGTAACTGTGATACAGTGGGAGAACTGACTTGAGGTTTTGCGTTTGTGTTCGCAAATGTTTCGATTTAGCAAGAGTCGCCACCGACTTTTTATTTTATCCTAAGGAAAGGCCAAAAAGCACAGGAAAGACCGTTGAGATGTTTTCTTGGGTTCGGGGAGTAGATTATGAAAAGGGAAGGTGCGAGCACCCTTTTCATCCATGGTTATCCATGGGCTCTTAGTTACTTGTTTAGATCACTTGCCTTTTCTTTTCAATTGTTTGAAACGGTGCTTTGTGTGTGGTTTTGAAAGATGTTTTGAAAAGAGGCCATCGTTGTGGCAACCTTTGTAATGATTCTTGTTTGAATGTATACAAAGATGTTTTTGTCTTTTGAAAAGATTTCAATATTTGAAAGCTTGATTTGGGAAATGTTTTGAAATTGTGTTGTGAAGTGTGTTTGAAAATAGCAAGGATGTTTTGCAAGCTTTGATCAAGTAACTAAGAGTTGTCTACCCTATTTTACTCAAAGATCCTTCATATATGTTTTTAACCCTTTTGACAGTGTTGTTTCACCATTGCATTTGGTGAACAACCTTGTGTTAGGATGTTAAACGGAACAGGCGCGGGTCATCGTATAGACCATGATAGCAATTGTGTCAAGTATCTTTGGCAAATTTTTTGAGGGACTTGATCATTTTGTTTAGGCAACCAAGATAGCGTCATCGAGGGACTATGATCTTTTGTTTTGTTTTTGTTTTGCCAAAATACCCAACATGCATAACATGGCCCATTTTTGAAGGCAACAAGTGGATTGTAACCCTAGGGATGCAAGTGTATATTGTGTTTGATTTTCATTCATATTTGTCTTTGATTAGGTCAAGCTACTTGTTGATTTTGATTTTTGCATACAAACCCTAATTCTCTAATCATGGCATAATTGAAAGCGTAAAGTGGGAGAATTAAAAGTCTAAGCTATTACAACATGATTATGGGGATGGGGGTACAATCTTTGAATGGGGGTGTATTTGACAAGAAATATAAACCCTAGTTTACTATTACATCCAAATTGAATTTAAATGCATAAATAATAAATGGAAAATATTTAAATAAACAAAATAAATAAATATATCAAATAATATGAATTATGCAAAAAAGGTTTTTGTTTATTTATGCATGTAAAAATATTTAATGTAAAGATAAAGAAATAAATAAAAGATTTATTTTATTTGGTTAAAGGGTAAAACCCTAATTTTCTTTAAAAAATAAATATGTTAATTATTTTATTTATATACAATAAAAATAAAATATTATATGTGAAAAAAGTAAAAAAGGTATTTATTAAGTATATTTAATAGTAAAAATAATAGTGTAATATTTTATATTTTTATTCTAAAATATCTAATAAAATAAAAGTATATATATATATATATAATATTA